>OX421447.1:15599289-15609289 GCA_949126865.1 Montipora capitata
CAGAATTAGACCTGTGTAACCAGGTTTCAGAAACAGCAATGACAGAGAAGGACCTGTTCAATGTAAGAAGGAATTCTGATAAGTCATCAAAGTGTTTTGGTAGACTGCGGATATTAATGTGAAGTGAGGAGAATGTATCAGGGGGGAGTGAAGGCATCTTATTAAATTCTGTAGAGGTTAGGTAGAGACAATTTGAAAGTAATTCTGAATTTGCTGAGAAAAAGTTAGTGTCAGGATCAAGATTAGAATTCAATAATAAGTGAGATGTCTCGGGGTCATCAAAAAATGGGTTGAAATTCTTCTGTTTAAGTAAATCAGTATCAAAATCACCTTGAGCATTGAAACCAAACAATGCAAAGAAGAAATCAATATCATTGTCAAAATGATTGAATGGAAAGATACTAGCAAAACAGGTAGAACAGAACCAGCCATCATTCGATTTAGACATAGCACTGTATTCCAGTCTAGTAAAAGGAGTACATTTTAGATGTGTCCAATTATGACAGCTATCGCAGAAAATTGCTCTGTGATTATTGTGGACATTCAATTTACAAACGGTGCATGGAAACGTACTAGGCATGGAATTACAATAATACGTAACTGTAATTACGAATAGAGAATATGACTAAATAATAATAATAATAATAATAATAATAATAATAATAATAATAATAATAATAATAATAATAATAATAATAATAATAATAATAATAATAATAATAATAATAATAATAACAATAAAATAACAAAAATAGCTTGAACCAGATTTGAAATATCAATATTTAGAGTAGTACAGAGTCAATACTTAACTGAAGTTCCAAAGTCAAATCAGCTCACGATGGAGAATATTTTCGAACGATTTCACGACATTTAGCCATTGTAGTAAAGCGCTCAATAGTCGAAGTGTGTTGTGTGGGGCGCAAGCAGATAACGCCATCAACAGTCCATACTTTGTCAACGATATTCGGAGGGATATCTTTACTTAAATACTTAAGAATATCCCGACGGGGTTGCGTTAAATCTTCTTGCACATTATATGGCCTCTTGTTCTGTTTAAGCATCTTTCTCTTCCGGAGGATTTCAACTTTCGTATTGTGCCTTGAAAGTCGAACAATGATAGGCCTGGGCTTCGATGGTCTCTTACCAACTCGATGTGAACGGCTTATGTCTTCGAGTTTGAGATAAACCCCTAATTCTTCTTTAATGAAATTTAAAGACATGATATCTGTATCTTCACGGGTATCAGCAGATTCCACATTGCTCTCAGGTATGCCATAGATCCGGATATTAGTTCTGCGAGTATATTGCTCCAAGTCGCGTCTAACTGGCTTGTAAGAGTTTCGTTCGAGACTTTTAACTCTTCAAGTATAGACTCTATATTCCTGCATTGCTTAAGATCAAATTTAAGGCTTTCGAAAACGGATTCGCAGAATTTAGGAGAAGTAATGAGTTTGTTGACTGCAGGGTCGACAAATTCTTGTATCTTCAATTGTATGATGGAGGGACGACGTTCATCGATCCACTTATTGAGCTTCGCTTCGATCTTTGCTTCAATCTTCTCCCAGTTTTCACAAAATTTATCGTCAGAAGTTGTAGGAGGCGATTTCGGCGAAGAAGTAACCTCCTGTTTTGCCTTTGGTTTGCCCATTTAGAGATTTTCGCGGAGAATTCAATCAAGTTCTCCAAAAAAAAAAAAGAGATGATCAGAGTAAAAGATAAACCGCCATCTTGCACCACTGACCGTACCCTGCGAGCAGAGTCTCTTTCGATCTTCCTAGATAATTCGGGAAGAGGAAAGTAGACTCTGCTCGCAGCCTCCACATTTCGCATTGAGCATGCGTTAAAAATTTAAATGTATTCGGTGTCAGTCATGCGTGACCTGTAGCCACAAAAGCACAAAACGAAAACAAACAGTCGGGATATTTTCCAACAACTCTGGCAAACACACAACAATCAAGGAATCATTTCATTGGAAACTCAAGATAGTCCATACTCTTAAAATGCCATTTCATTTTTTTACTGAAAAATTTATAGGTTTCTGTCACACAAGTTTCTGTAACCGACACACATAGGAAAAACTCATGGGAATTCTAACAGTTAAAATTGCCACGCTCTCGTAAATTTCAAAATATTGATGACGCGTGGCGATTGATCATGCGCAAAAATTTAAAAAAACAGGTTTGACAAGTCGAAACTGGACTGACTCATCCAATTCTTTGGATGAGCGGCAAATCAAAGAATGTGGAGGCGGCGAGCAGAGTCTACTTTCCTCTTCCCGACTTATCTAGGAAGATCGAAAGAGACTCTGCTCGCAGGGTACACTGACCGCTGACCAGTGACCAGTAGCGCAGCATGAGAATCTTTCAGATCATTAAGCTCCGGTAACCTCTGTGATTGGTTCTGAAAGTGAGAAGTTACATCATTTCGTAGTTTCATTGTTTGCCGCCAGTATTGCCGCATGAGAAACTCTCAAATTCTTCAGTTCATTGAACACTCCTTTTAACAACAACGACAATTGCGCTAATTGATGATCGAAATCAGCTTTGCTATCTTTGACCGGATTTGAATAATTAGATTCGTTGGAGTCCAAAATGATTTCCATATATGCGTTATCGATAAAATTTTCAGCCTTGCTTAGGTCGTCTTCTGTGGATAGTACAGGAGCTTTAACAACATTCCTTTCACTTGTGTTACCACAAGTTGTAGTTGAACCATCGCTAAGTGAAATAAGGCCAGATGAAATCTTCTCTTTGAGTTGAACATCTTTATCTTGATTTTCCTGAAGAGTGTTCGGTGTTTCGCTAACGGGATGTGAACGGATTGAAGTTAGGTTGATTAAGGACGGTGCCTACTAATTAAAGATATTTTTGCCCCGGTGTGTGATTATGCAGGAAATGTAGATCTTAACAAGTGTTAATGAAATCCAAAAAGAAAATTTGGGGTAACCACGCATTTTTCAAAGATAATTCATGAATAATATTTGTTAAAAAGCTTTAAAATACAAAGCAATGTATGGCGTTCTTTCTCAAATTGAAGTTTAATTATCTCTCAAAAATGCATGGTTACCCCCAATTTTCTTTTTGGATACCAAGGGTACTTACTAAGATCTACTTTCTCCGGATAGTTTTAAACCGCGCAAAAATATCCCTGTATTAGTAAGCATCACCGATAGGAAATCCGAGTATCTCGAGATGCGCAGAACTAATGCGCAATAACAATAGTAGGCACCGTCCTTAAATATTTCTCAGTTTGTCTGCATCCTCTTTGCCCTGAATTTGCAAAGTTCTCGCTTTGTGGTAGAAATTACAAGTGATATTTTGATTCCTGAAAACTGCACAAGATCCGTTATCATTAGCTCGAAATTGATTACTTTTTACTTCCAAGTGCAAGGTTAAGAACCTGAGTAGGTCGTTCTTAGATCCATGCCACTTAAGCTGATTTTTCGAAGACAGGAAAGATAATTTCTTGTAAAGGGCTTCCATTTCATCCATTCTATCCTTGCTTTTCATGCTTTCTAAAGTCTGCTCCGCTTTCCTCAAAACCAACTTAAGAAGGAATTGACCGTTCCTCGTCGCTCGTCTGTTTTCGTCGATGAGATTTCTCCCTTCAGTTTTAACTAACTTAGGGTCTTGCAGTTTTAATCTCTTTTGAAATCCTCGCGAATATACACATCGTTAGCAACTTACTTTAACGTTTCTGTTCCTTTTCAGCTATGGAGACATACACGCTGTCACATTAGGAGAGAAATGGTTTTCCATACTTTCCATGCTGGTGGGGATTGGATTGTTCTTTGGGTTAATTTTGGGTAGAATGACGTCAATGTTGACGAACTTGGATTCAGGGAGAGCTAGATATATACATCATCTGCGTGTCATTAAAGATCACATGGTAAGGCAGAAAAAGTGTGGTTTAATTAAGGACAACGATACGATGGTAATAATGACAATTTGATGATGATACTGATGCTAATGATAGTGATAACGAAAATGATCTAATGATGACGATGACGACAACGATAATGATAATGACAATGATGATGTTGATTTTGATTTTAAAAACGGGGATGACGAAGACGATTGCAATCGCCGTGACGATTACAATCGTCATGACGATGATGATGAATTTGACGTTGAAAATCTCCATGACGATGATGATCATGATGACAACGATGTCCAACGACATCAATAACTGTGGTGATGAAGCGGGGTTATTTAAGTGAAGACAAAGTGTGAAGTTACCGTGTCGGCGAAGCACAGAAGATTTGGCGGTCACGCGAAAATTATGCCATTGCACGTACTCGTTAAACTTGTAGAGTTAGTCTTACCTTCGCTGCAATCTAAAGTTTTCTTTTGCCAATGATGGAAAAGGCGACTAAGATGACAATGTCAGTGACAATCGCAACAAAATTAAAGAAAACAAAACAAAAGATAACGAAGAGCTCTTTCCATTTCTTGATTTGCTTGCCATGGTAGAGCGACTTTCACATGACCTTGAAAAATAACATAAAAACAGAGCGTAAACAAAAATGCAAAACATTTAACGAGTGCGATTTTCATTGGCCTTAAGTGAACGCGAATGCAAACAACGTCATTTAGATCTCTCCACCATGGAACTTTTTGGAAAGCGATCGCTATTTTGCTTTGACGTCATTTGAAATGCAGTAATGTGATTGGGTAATTGAACTGTTTACTGCCCATTTTAGGTGTTTCCTTAGCGGGAATAAGGAGAAGCTTCGTTTTAATCTTGCCAAATATTGGTCGGTGAAACAAATTGCGAACACTTTTTCAAGGTCATATGAAAGTCGCTCTATAATTATTTCTGTTCACCTTTGGTAATTTGCTCTGTCTTTTTAATTTTAATATTTCCTATAGTAACCCTTTATTCACGTGCCAATCTCAACTTACGAAACGTTAATGTTTCTTATTTAAAGACAGACATAAATATCTCTTCAGATGTATGTTCAAGAGTCATAGCTTACTACGAATATCTGGTAAGTGTTCGTGTTGTGGTGATATCAGTTCACTCGCCACTCACCAATGACGTGGTCCGGGTTCGATTCCGAGCTCGGACCATATGTGGGTTAAGTTTGTCGTTAGTTCTTTACACTGCTCCGAGAGGTTTTTTTCTGGGTTCTCTGGTTTTCTCCTCTCCTCAAAAACCAACATTTCTAAATTCCAATTCGATCGGAAGCAGGACCTCCCTGAAAACCACTTTGCATGAGTGGAGCTTCCTGGGGAAATATCATGATTATTTAAAGTCGAATTCATCTGCGAAGGCATTGCTTTTCTTCAGTTGTTCTACATGTTTTTACGATTTTTTGCTTCAAGGGTCACCGAATAAACCTCGATCGAGAGCTGAAGACGTTCGAACGAGGGCCGTAATCTTGTTGAGAGGCGAGGACGTATTCATATATAGTTTGGAGGGCTTCTTGCTGCTCTAACTAGTAAAGTATTCGCCTTCACTGAAATCTCTTCCACTATTACATTAGAAACGATTTGCCAAATAACCCCTATTTTTTTTGTCACCGCAACGAAAAATCGCACATAATCTGTTAAACATTTGCTTGAAACAACTTATTTTGGGAGAATCTTTACCGCAAGCTTTGTTCCTACCACAAGGAGGAATTGCTGTATCAGAAGTGGTATTTTGATCTTTTCTGAAGATTTTTAAGTTACCATCCATCCGGGTTAGAAATTCTTACTTTGAAAGAGACGTTGGGATAGTATACTTGTGTGCAGAGCTCTCGATTGTTCCTCTCTAAAATCGATTCCGAAAGACTCGCAATAAAAGTGACTCTTTCCTATTGAGCGTATTATAAATTTAGAACAATTTTGGTTATCTATGGAGGTATATCTATGACATACAAAATGCAATGCTCTGTAATTGATATAGTTATTTCCAAATCGTAAATGCCTCGATCCAAAGCTGAAAGGCAAACACCCGTTTCAGGTATCATGCAGATAGGCAAAATGCAGAGAGGCATACTGGTAAAAGTCATCACGCAAATAGGCATAACGCAAATCCTCCTCGGAGACCCAGGGGCAGTCAGTCGAGACAGGACGAGAAAATCACGGGCAAAATCGGGACTGGCGTTAAAGTGGTACTACGACCAAAGAAACAATTCTTTCTTTTCTTTGGATTTCAAAACTATGTTAACTAAACACTAACTGACCCAAGTTTTAAGTTCTGATTTTAAAAAGACACCTGTTTATTTTAACTGGAATTTCTTATTTATTCGTCCGCCATTACTAACTTTAAAATCTTGAGAGAGCTGGGTCGAGGAGAAAATGACGTCAAAAACTCACTAGTTTAAAAATGCAATGAGTGTGTACGCGGCTGAATTAATATGCAGCACGGGAGTTTCGGGCTTTCAGACTTTTAAACCCGTGTTTTGCATATATAATAATTGCGTTTACACGCTGAAATTTTAAGCTAGTGAGTAAATGACGTCATTTTCTCTAGATCCAACCCTCTGAGGTCCAATCAGCCAGTTTTGAACGTGAGTAATGGCGGACCGTGAAATCCAAAACTTACACTCAAAATAAACAGCCTTTGGATAAATTTCAAAGCTCAAAATTTTGCCAGTTAGGTGTTAAGCGAACACGCTTTCAAAATCTGAAGCAAAAAAGGAAATGACTTTTTGATCACAGTTTTCAAGTAAGGCGAGAAGAGCCCCTGAGAACATACCTTTAACGGACAAGTTCCAGAGCAAATCAAATTCTAATCTTCTGATTGGGTGAAAAGTTCCGCAATTGTCTTTTTTCTGCCAAATCAGAGAAGCTCATACAGTGAAGTCAGATTGTGATCCCTTATATCAAGCGGTAAAATACCACATCTACGATCGCCATTTTATTTCTATCGTTCTCTTTGTCTGGCTCGTACAACAGACATACCTTACGACTAAAATTTGGGGCGCAAAGGGACCAGCAAAATCCAAGGGAGGACAATTGTCTGTACATGTGTAAAATCAAAATACTGGGTCAAAACACCTTCGAATACCCGACTAGAATGAATCACATGGGAAGAAAACCAATTTCCACAGGCGACCCAAACACATTTGAATGCTCAGTCAACGTAACAGTTTGTAGGGTTTAAATAGGGAAACATGAAATGCAGAAAAAAAATCGGCTAATCCTAGTTTACAGGGCTGACAGGGAGGAAAATAGGCTGATTTAGCAACAGAACGGGAACGTCAGTGGCGACGGCGCGCGCAGAAAAAACACCAATGAGAATTCAGAATAGAATAGACTCCACTCTTTTCTTCTCTATTCTAAATTCTCATTGGTATTTTTGCTGCGCGCGACGTCGCCAATGACGTTCCCGTTCTGTTGCTAAATCAGCCTAATATAAGAAATAAACTTACTCTTACTTCATCTTGTGTCCTTGTGTCGAATTGAGGCGTTCTGGGCAAGTTTTGCAATTTGCTCCTATCCTTCATTAAAAGAAGACAAGGCTGGAAACTCCGAACCGGGTCGGTACATTTCGCTGACCCCCAGTCCATGGACTACCACGATGGACTACCGAAATGGACTACCGAAATGGACTACCTAAATGGACTGCTTGAAAAATAAAAAGATTACGAAAGCTTGGTTGTTTTGATCGATCTCCGTCATCTTTTCTTGGTAGGTACTTTATGTATGTGGACACATTATGTACCGATAGTCGCCAATCACTCGCTATCAACATTGACCCACAGTCCTTAGTACTGAGCAACCGTTCCTAGCAATGATCTTTTGTCCCTACTAGTGATCGACTGTCCCTAGTAGTGATTGACTGTCCCTAGCACTGATCGACTGTCCCTAGCAATGATCGACTGTCCCTACCAATGATCTATTGTCAGGCAGCCCAAGATACGATGGATTGAAGTCGTCCAGAGTAACCGTTGTGTAGTTAGGGCTCT
Organism: Montipora capitata; assembly: GCA_949126865.1. Lineage (NCBI taxonomy): Eukaryota > Metazoa > Cnidaria > Anthozoa > Scleractinia > Acroporidae > Montipora > Montipora capitata. The sequence continues at coordinate 15,607,190 of OX421447.1, forward strand.
CCCCCCTTAAAACAGACCCATAGGCAGGATTTTCTTGGAGAGATGAGTATGAATACAGGGAGCAGCGGGATGCAGTCATAGAAAAACATTTTTATACCCAGTCCGCAGTAGGGTGCATTTAGTCCGCAGTCTGTGTTTTTATAACCAGAGTCAATGTTTTATACTCAGTCTGTAATACTTAGTCCGCGTTTTAAACACAAACGGTAGTCCGCAGTCTGAGTTTTATACTGACCGGAGGAATGTCCGTCAATTGCAGTAACAGAGTGGTAAATGACTAGATATTTATAGGGACACATGATCAGGGATGTTAGGGACGGTTGATTAGTGCTAGGGACAGTCGATCATTGCTAGGGACAATTGATCATTGCTAGGGACAGTCGATCACTAGTAGGGACAAAAGATCATTGCTAGGGACGGTTGATCATTGCTAGGGACGGTTGCTCAGTACTAAGGACTGTGAGTCAATGTTGGGGAGAATTGATAGCGAGTGATGGGCGACTATCGGTACATAATGTGTCCCCATACATAACATACCCACCAAGAAAAGATGGCGGAGATCGATCAAAACAACCAAGCTTTAGTAATCTCTTTATCTTCCAAGGTAGGTAATTTAGGGTAGTCCATTTTGGTAGTCCATTTAGCAGTCCATTTAGGTAGTCCATTTCGGTAGTCCATTTAGCAGTCCATTTAGGTAGTCCATTTCGGTAGTCCATCGTGGTAGTCCATGGACTGGGGGTCAGCGAAATGTACCGATCTAACCTAGAGTTACCAATTAAATTTGCAATTTTTTTCCAGCAGTAGATTCCATTTTGGCTGTGTGTGTACATGTAGTAGTCTAGGTGACAAAATTATGAGACATCAAAACCTAATGTGAAGTAGTTCAAAATAAAGAAACAAAGAAGAACGCTACAAACTGACATTCGTCCCACACATTGATGTCCTGGTGTGTGTGAAACTATACATATACAACCAGTTGGAATCTACATGTAAATGTAATGGAGTTTTCATTGTTTTGGTACTAAAGATTTCATTGATTTGTGTTCATCTGTAATTTAGAAATCTCAACATCAAAACAAATGTAGGTTTAACATGCACAGTAATGTCATGCTTTGTTTTGGATTTCACTCCAAGAAATATAGTAGCTTATTCCAATCAAATTAAGTACTTTGCTCCACCAGGGGCCTGGGCACAAGACCTCAACTCTCAAACGAACATGGTGACCAGTCACTAACATTTCAAAAAGTATATAAATTTTCTATGTTTTGAAAATAATTTAAAATTTAAAAACATACCAGCACCACACAAGCAATATAGTGTGCTTGGTAACCATAGCAACCCTCTCCTGTTGTTGTTTACCTTGGAATTTTTGGTGTTTCTTCACGAAATTTCCATAGCTCCTTTACTTATGCTCAGTGCCATCCTTCATTTTGCTGTCTTTTGTATGGAAGAGTTAGAAAGCCCTTTTTTAAAGTAAAAATATCACAAATTTGCCGGAAAGGGGGCTTTTTATGTTTAAGGTGAATAGCTGGCCCCCCGGTAGGGTGAGTGTAATGGCCGCCAGACAAAACAGACTACTCCGTCAAACACACCCTGCGAGCAGAGCCTCCTTTTGTCTTTTTCTTTACTGAGGAGGAGAAAAGTAGGCTCTGCCCGAATCGCGTCAACTCTTTGAAGCCGCCGTAGCCCGAGCTTCTGGACTAGTCAATCTTGTTTTCTCTCGTGAAACCGGTTATTCCAGTGCGAGCGTCCGTTTAGTGACAAAACCGATGGTTATAATTGAGCCCGCTGTACCATGAAAAACCAAGATGGCGGCGAGATCTGGCATATTAGGCTTGGGTTTGAGACTGTATCCTGGCAACATGCAGCGCATATTCAATAAAGATCTTACTCGATTCATGCAGAGCCTTTCTCGAGAACGCCAAAATCGAGCAAGCAAAAGAAAGGCTCTGCTTGCAGGGTGCGTCAAACACAACGGTTCACCTTAAACGGGGGTGCACAAACACGCCAAACTCGCAGAGGAATCGAACCTTGCCCCTACAAACACAAACGAACGAAACAAACAAATAAACAAAAAGGACTCAAGGACAGCAGGACAAAAAC
>OX421447.1:15614289-15629289 GCA_949126865.1 Montipora capitata
AAAATGGCATTGTGAGCTAGAAAGCGCCTTTGTTCAAAGGCTTTGACTTGGGAATTTGTTACATCATTTTCTCTACATTATTATGCAATACCCTAGTGGTCTTATACCTTTTTCTTCTCACATCATTGTTTTTATTGTTCTTATTTGTTATTTTGATTGCATTGTAAATTTTTTAGCCTATATAAGTCTTAGCCTTAGAGAAATTTTTATTCTAAGTATTTTTAACCCTGTACACTCTATACTGAGGAAGCCCGAAGGGCGAAACGTTTATTAAAGAGTTTTGGCCACGGAAGACGTTCGCTGTTTACTCTTTCTACACAAACTACAATTTTCGAGTGCAAGCGTGTAGTATCCTTTGGATCCTTCTTACAAGCGGCATCACCGTTGGTAAGCCAATCTTCATTCACACCTTTTAATGCCCACAAAGACTTTGACCCAAAGGAAAGAGAATTTGCAAAAATCTCAGAACTCGTGGGATGTTAAAGTTTTAATTTCAACGGTAAGACTTTACCTGTACGCAATACTTGGTTTTGTTTTAGTGTTATTATTTCCTTCCGTCTCACTTAAAATACTTGGCCACTTTATCATGAATGCTCACTTACTTGTTACACAGTTAAGCCCCATTTACACGAGCAGCTTTTCCTTGACAAGGAAAAATTGCTCGTGTAAATAGGGTAAAATCGACAATTATCCTTGACAAGGAAGAATTGTCCAGGACGAAATTTGTTCTTGTGAACGGGCATCAAGAAAAATGAGGCAAGGAATATTAATGAGATTAGTTCCCAGTATCACGCTCGTGTTCTTTGCGGTCAAAATATATAAAACGGGCTACTAAATTAATCATGAATGACGAGCGAGGGAGCATGTTTTTATGTACTCGCTGAATAAAAAGTACTTCGTGCACGGCGGAGTAAACTTGTCAAGGAAAACTTATTAATCGTCTTAACAGGCAATTACTTCGTGTCAAGGAAAAGTTATAGATCGTTTCCACGAGCAATGGTCATGTGAATGAAAACTTGCTCGTGTAAACGGGGCTTTAATAATATTCAATGGTAATATTCAATGGTACAATTTCTCCATTCTGATTGGCTAAAAGAAATGCTGTCTCCAGGTAACACAGTGAAAAGAGAGGTAACAGACCAAGCATTCTAATAGATTCTAAAGGCTGCTACGGCCAATTTTGCGTGATTGGGGAATACGCATGCGTTTCTCTTGATTACTTACGATGATGTCGTCTCGACAGTAATCACATGGTTTTCAATCTCGTGCAACTTGTAATAAATAAGCACTCGTAACTTTTTGCAAAGACTACAAATTGCGCTCGCCCGTAATGTTTTTCGTTCTTGAAAAATGTACCCGTGCTTATTTATTCCAAATTGTACTCGAAATCATACATGTGATTATGTAAACAAAGTGAAGTTTGCGTTTGTAGTCAATCACATGCATTCTCAAAACGCGGCGGTGGTCATGAAATCGAACGGTGTAATGGGACCATTCACATTTTTTTATAAGTTTTCGTTACGTTTTGTTTTTTTGGAAACCGCAGGCACCACTGTTCAGAGGTCTAAATCCTGGTTTAAAGCGCATGCTCTCTCTGGTAATCCATCCCGTTCACTTCATGCCCAATCAAATCATTGCAAACAAAGGAGACATCGGGCGTCACCTGTTTTACATACACCGCGGACGAGCAGAAGTAAGTTTGTCATATATAATTTTATAAAATAATTAGGATAGTTCGCGCACTCTCATTGGTCAATAGCTGTCTTTAGATGAGAGTATGTAAACACGGCTGTGACATCACACGAATTTTGATTAGTTACGTGTTGTCAGAAGCGCGTTTTGATTGGCTGGTAGGCTGAATATGAGCATGTATCAAGAAAATCTGTTTCAATCAAGCAGTAAAACAAAACAGCATCCCCCCCCCCCCCCACCCTCGTGTGTAAACACGGAAATAAAATAAACAACTAATAACTAGACGCTTCGTGAGCGTAAACTGAGTTTCCTGTAGTGCACTGAGTTGGGTGGTATTGAAGGCGCTGAAGTAGATTTTCCCGTGAGTAATGCCAGAAATAAAAAAATCGAAAAAAAAAACAACAAAAACAAGAAAAGAAAAAGCCTATGAATCCAATAGGTACTCCTAGTAATTCCTACATTGGAACAAGCAGGCTAGGGGATCGAGCTCGAAAGCGACATATTCAAGAGTTGCTCAGTCCGTAAACGAAACACTACTTATTTTTGTTTTCTCAGAAACGAAAAGTATCTATTTTGACTCGAGAGTGAACTATTTACGTAATGAGATAAATGAGTGACCTTTCAAAACAGAGTTTCTAATTTAGAATATATTCATCTGCGAGATGCAAAAACAATCTTGGCGAACACATGAACCTGAACAATCGCAAATCATAATGCTGACAAACACACAAGCGAAGGACGTGGTTAATATTATTTCGTTCTTTACTATCTGAATGACTTTGGGTTAGATTAAAGCGATATATTGTTGAAAAATCTTCGTGTTAATGAGTAATGTAGACAATCTTCGCACTAGTAATTGTAGTAATAAATTGGGTTAACCAGGAATCAGTTAAATAAATATTGTTGGCTTCTCAAATAAACTCCATTTTACACTAGAATGACTAAACAAATATTTTCTGACGTGCAAAACTATGGCTACCAATTAATCATTTGCAAGAAAGAACATTTGCAAAACAAAATGGCTAAAAATTCTTGTCATCTTTATGAAAACAATTCGCATATAAAGCATCAACCCACATGTGTAAATTAGTTAAGTATGATCAATCCACAAAAACAGAAGAATCTCTATTATTCGTCGCGTTTAAGATTCCAGATATTCATTTTTCACCGCTTGTGTTGTTTGTCAAATTGACGGATGATTCTTGAGCTCCGTAAGGGTATATTTTGTTTAAAGATCCACTAAAACGCCATTCGCGTTACAATGACTTCGACGCCATTGCAAGTTAATTGAACATTCTACTGTGTCCATCAGATAAAATCTACACATTTCTACTACCACCTGAAACCTACCAATAACACGCGCAGAAGACCGTAGGCACAAAGACACTACCCAGCAGGCAAGTGGGAGGAAAGACGCTATTGCTCAACTTTCCCGATTCCCGACAAAGGAAAAAACGGAGAAATTCCACACAGATTTCGACTGGGTTGTGTATGGCAACCGAGTAATTATTCATGGATAGGAAAGCTTAACCACATTTTTACGGTAAAGGCAAAGGTCCGGCTAAATTTCTTTGTTTTGACAAAAAGTACTAGTTGATTTCAGCCCATTCATTGCCAGTTAACTACACTTGTCAGTGAACTCCTCTGAGCAGAGAAATAAGATCTTTTGTAGTAATGTTTTATATTACAAGCAGTCGAATAGCCACGAAAGGAAGCGAATTTAAACTTTAAAACTTGACGCCAAGCAGATAGACTAATCTCATAAGCCATTTCCGAGTTGCTGTTTGCCTCTGGTTCCAAACGAGTCTTGGTGCTTAACCATTTAAATGATAATGAGTTTGATTTGCATGAAAATACATCAATCATTTCCAATTGAATGGTTTTGCACCAGGATTCGCTTTGAAACTGAGACAATCAGCAACTCGGAAACGGACTATTGGTGAAACGATGCTAATTAAAATTATAAATGACAACAGAATTAGGATGTGGAATGGGACTGGGACCTAATGGCAGACTGTTGTCTCTAATTTAGGTTCTCTTTAATTCTGTGCTTTTAAAACTTTTTAGCTGAAGCCGTCTGCCCTATTACCACCCAAGGGCTTTCTAAAGAGGTTAACTACCCGCTATGGCACTCATTTGTTATAAGTAAGGCTAAAGCTTGTTGTAAATACGGTCGCCTGAAGTTCCCGTTTGTTCGATGGTCTAAGCGGGGCCAAACTACAATCGCCCCTTGTGCGGAATGAGGCTGCTTTCGGGTCTGGCCACGACTTGCTTTGCTGTGGGGATATTCACCCTCAACCTGGACCTGTGTCTCGTATTTCGGCTTCTAAGAGATCTTACACGCCGATTCAACTTATGCAAATCGGAGCTTCTTGTGGCAAGGTGAAACTTGACAACAAATTGGCAGGACTTGAATCACTCACGGCTATACCGAAGGATCTCTGCATTGGTTACATCTTCAAAACACAAAAAAATGGAACTTTAATTCTGGCTCAAATCAAAACAACTCATTAGTATTTACTATTTCTGTTCACATTTTTTCGGAATAACACCTCGGGATCGCTTATTTGTCACAGCCCAACACCTACTTCAGTCAAACGCGCCCAAGTGGAAATGCATGCTAGGCCAGCGGTCTTCTTGATATTGCTGGATACTCTATGTTTTGGCACGACAGGCCTTATGGTAGAGTAGGCGGCGTCTGTGCTTTCGTATCAAATGCTGTTCCTTGCAAACGTTGGCCAGATCTCGAAAACCCTGCGTTCGAGTGTTTGTGGAGTATGACAAAAATTTGAGTTTCTAAAGAAACTGTGGTGCTGCGTCGGTGGGAGATTGAAACAGAAATTTATTTTATCAAACGAGTTGATAAAGGTCGAATGGCCACCGTGAAAGATTTGGAAAGCTGACGTTTCGAGCGTTAGCCCTTCGTTGAAGCGCATTCGCTCCGACGAAGGGCTAACGCTCGAAACGTCAGCTTTCCAAATCTTTCACGGTGGCCATTCGACCTTTATCAACTCGTTTGATAAAATAAATTTTTGTGGAGTATGGATCAGGCCCACTCGTCTCCCAAGATCCTTCACGGGAATTATAGAAGGAGTTATTTATAACCCTCCTGAAAAAGTCAGCGCAGAAACTGCGCGACCTCATGGCCTATTTCGTAGAGACGTTAGATTATTCGGAGACTTAAACAACTTAGATATTCCTGATTTAATGATGAAATGGTATATGAAATGAATCATATATGAACTGCGGATATGAAATCAAGTGAAGCTATGATCTTCGCAGTTATGAGCGCAAATTTTGCAATTGCGTAGAGAAGCCTGAAAAATTCAGGACTTCAACGGGGTTTGAACCCGTGACCTCGCGATTCCGGTGCGACGCTCTAACCAACTGAGCTATGAAGCCACTGACGTTGGGAGCTGGTCATTTGTGGGTTCTAATGGTCCCGTGAGAAATGAATCAATGATGAAATGGTACATGAAATGAATCATATATGAACTGCGGATATGAAATCAAGTGAAGCTATGATCTTCGCAGTTGTGAGCGCAATTTTTGCAATTGCGTAGAGAAGCCTGAAAAATTCAGGACTTCAACGGGGTTTGAACCCGTGACCTCGCGATTCCGGTGCGACGCTCTAACCAACTGAGCTATGAAGCCACTGACGTTGGGAGCTGGTCATTTGTGGGTTCTAATGGTCCCGTGAGGAATGAATCAATGATGAAATGGTATATGAAATGAATCATATATGAACTGCGGATATGAGGCTTCTCTACGCAATTGCAAAAATTGCGCTCATAACTGCGAAGATCATAGCTTCACTTGATTTCATATCCGCAGTTCATATATGATTCATTTCATATACCATTTCATCATTGATTCATTCCTCACGGGACCATTAGAACCCACAAATGACCAGCTCCCAACGTCAGTGGCTTCATAGCTCAGTTGGTTAGAGCGTCGCACCGGAATCGCGAGGTCACGGGTTCAAACCCCGTTGAAGTCCTGAATTTTTTAGGCTTCTCTACGCAATTGCAAAAATTGCGCTCATAACTGCGAAGATCATAGCTTCACTTGATATTCCTGATTTATTTAGTTCCTGTGGTTGGCACAGTTGAATAACAAGAGCAATGTTTGTAAACAGATATGTTCCCTATTAATGTAAACCGACTCAGTCCCCCGGTTATTCTTCGTTCTTCTTTTTTCAACAGAGATGTAAATAATATACGCTCTTTTTTTATCAATTCCTTTCCACTGTAAAATATAGAGTATTTCACCGATTGTTCTATTTTATATTATTAAGAAACCATTTAAATAGTAAATAAAATAAATAGAATTGACTATTCTCATAATAAATTTCTTTCACAGCTACGATAAAGCGAACAGGCGCAAACGATCTTATGCAGAGTCCTATCTAAACACTCGGAAGTTGCAATGCTACGACAACGGCAAATTACATGGTTAATATTCTGTTTTATGGCGATGTCATTAACTTAGCGGTCGATATTGCTGAAACTCCCACTAACAACCGTGAATAGGAAATCAGGCAGTCAGTCAATCAATCAATCAATTAGTCACTACTTTGGACGCATCTTTTTGCTGAGACGTTCATAATTTTCTATTCCGGTTTGAAATTGATTAAAAGAACAAAGATCTCTTAAAGGGAGCGAATTCCGAAAACCAAATGGATTTTTGCTTTTGAATCGGCTTTTCCGGCGGTCGGTGGCAAATATATCCCCAAATGAGACTAGTTAAGGGTTTGCCGTTGCTGACATTGGTTTATTTAATTGTTTGCATGGGAACAAACTGGCTTCCACTGAATTTTTTTCAGATTCTTTGTGAAAATAACGATGAGGTGTTGGTGACGCTAACGGAGGGACAACTATTTGGCGAGGTACTCAGTATTAATGGTGATCGTGTATCCTTTGAGGTTTTGACCAGGAAGGGGGCTGGGGGGTGATGACGTGAGGCGAAGAACTCTACGAGTGCTTGAAGCTGGAAATTTTTTAAAAGAAGAGATTTTAAAAATGCTCCAGTGATTTATTTTTCGTACCATTAAAAACGCCAATCCAACAGCCCCTTTTAAAGCAGTTTTTGTATGCGAGAAAAACGTAAATTTGAACTCGTGTGAAAAAAAACACTGAACTGGGAGCTCTTTCAAGTGGGCTATGTCATATAGGTCATGCATGAATGAAGCGACAGACACATATACTCTTGTGTTAGTGTGTAAGTGTGTAAGTGTGTCTGCAAGAATGGGCAAAGCGAGAATGGTGTCAAAGACCATTTTGATAAAGGGCAAACTTCGAGTTACAAAGGGACACATTGTTGAGGGAGGTCTTGACCGCTCTTCAAGTGCAGCATACAAGGTAGATGACGTGTGTTTAACATTTTCGGCAAAGAAATGTTTGATTTTGACTGACGCATTTGTTCTATATTTAACACTGGCTGTTTCATACGTTTAGGCGGCTTTTTAACATTTTTAACATGTCACTCCCGCATCTATAATTGTTATTCGACCATGCTTTGCGCTGAAGGTGCGCGCGAAGCACCGTGGTAGAGAAAATATGGTAACCCATCGATGCGAGAAATTTTGGTTCTGTCCGTCCGTACGTTTAACTTCTTGTGTAAGGCAGGCCAATATGGGAAATGTCGCACAGCTGAAACCCGTTGTTTTTAGCGGGAAGTTGCATGGGCCGGAACCACCTTTTTTTGGCGGGAAGTTGCATGGCTAGCGTATTGCATTTGGCACAGCGTTTCAGTAAAACAAGCAAATTTTTTGACGACAGCCAAAATCAAGTTAAATAATTTTTAAAATGTCGCACAATAAGGACTAAGGAGAAAAGAGGAGAAAGAAACAAAGAAACAAAGAAAGAAATTAAAGAAAGAAGAAAGAAAGAAAGAACGAACGCACGAAAGTAAGTAATTAAGCAAGCAAGTGAGTGAATGAGGGAGTGAGTGAGTGAGTAAGTGAGTAAATGAGTGTGTGAGCGAGCGTGCTAACGAGCGAGCGAGGGAACAAACAACGTGAAAGAGAATAACTGATAGCACAGCAAGAGCAAGAGGAAGAAAGAGCCCGAATTATAGTGTCGAATAGCGGAAAAAAAGAGCAAGAATAAGTAGGAGAAAACAGGCTGAATATTGGTGACGAAAAACGGCGAAAACAGCAAGAAAGAGCACAGAAAAACTAATTTATAGTAATAAGCAGGCCGTATTGGTCTTATGGTAAGCAGACTGGGTATAAAACTATCTGAAAACATAAATTATAATAAAAAAAAAAATAATAATAATAATAACAATAATAATAATAATAATAATAATAATAATAATAATAATAATAATAATAATAATAATAATAATAATAATAATAATAATCGCGGAGCTCCCCTTTTAGGCTTACCTAAAGAAATACCGGTATATTATTACAAGTATAGTGGTGTCGTAGCCGGTTTCAAAGGCTCCAAATCGGACTGCAATAAATCCTACTGTTATTGCAATTTTCTTTAGACCATGGCTTGTTCAAAGTGTAGAAGTCACTGCTGGGTATCGTTCTTGTTTACTTGTCTTGTACCAGGTGAGCATGGTGCACAGTCTTCCAAGGTCGGCCTCCGTTCGAGCAGCTACTCCATGTGTCGTCTTTCTTTTGGATAGAGGAGATTTAAACAAAGTTCTCAGACATTATCCAACAGGTAGATCACTATTGCACCGCATTGATTGCTGATTTTCGTTTCAGACTAATCCAAAATCATTACATTTAGCATAGACGCAAACGGGTATATCTCCGATTCCAATCGAACGGCATAACGCGCCTCGGCTCAGGTTCGTGGACCACGAAACCTAAATTGATCGTCGTATGACGAGGCATGTGTCCAAATTTAATGCTGGATTAGTATGATATTAATAGCGTTATTATTCCTTTTGCCTTGGATGTGTACATTTTATTGCTAATTGGTAGCTTTGTTCATTTGATCGTTTCTGATATATCGGCCGCGAATTCGCTATGTCGACGGTGAAAAATACCAGCGGATGACTGAACAGTTGGACTATGATGAAGTGACGATGGCAACTTGCTGGTATCGGAATGAAGACCTCAGAGACCTGAGCCACGGAAGTTAGTTTGAGATAACTGGAGTTTGATTTTTATTGCGTTCGACAGTAGAAGAACGCAATTTCTAATCTTGGGTATCCTGTGCATTGGGGGGAGTTTTAGCAAGTTTTCATTTTCCGTTCGTCATTTTTCAGCACCAACTTAAATCACGTCATCTTAAGTTCATTGAAACGTCATATGCGCAAATTGTTTGTATGGAGTCAACACGCTGATATTTGGCAAGGGACGTTTCTCACCAATAATCTTTAGATAATCTCAACAAAATTCAGAGTTTGATAGTTTTTGCGACGCTCCATGTCGGCTCAAGTCTAGAATACCCGCCCACTAATTCGCACACGAATAGATATGGCTCGTTCTTCAAACGATGCCGGGAAGACAACAGTGGCTGGGCAGTCCGAAGACGTTTCAGTGACAATGTTGCACGATTCCTTTTATTTTAATTTCTTCAATCTTTCTATCTGGGTTTAGTATTTTATTAGTAACCACATGTCCTCTCATCTGGGGGGGGGGGGGGGGGGGGAGTATTTACGTTGTATCGTTTACTCAAAAACGAATGCTAGCTTTTCTGACCACGACTTATCTTCTTAAGTCAAACGGATTGCACTTACTTATAATTAAGAGTCTAGCCAAGAGCAAAGTAATTCAGTCCTGTCACACGAGCCATAGTGCTCGGCGCTTATTGAAACCATTTCAAGAAGTACACTCTTGAATCCTCAAACTTGGGTCCCATTGTTTCTTTTGCTATCCTTCTCCTTTGCTTCCAAAGCGACTGTCGGACTCACTTCAATAATCCAAGATAACTACTGGTTGATAACCAGAAATATTTTCTGAAGTCATTGTTTGTACTGAGAGAGCTGCATTTCTGACTTTTGTTCTCTTTTCTGTTTTAATTGGTTTTTTTAAATATTTTCGGAAGTTGTACTGGAAATCTTGATCTTATAAAGAAACCATCAACACTCGCACATTTGCTATTTTTTAAAGAATGGACAATGCTAGCAACCTCTATAGGGTTAATAGGATTACGAGAGCTCGAGAAACAAGCAACATAGAGACCATCATGGAAATCTCTATGAGTAAACTGAGTGGGAGTGATTTTATTGGCCAGAGAGTGCCCTATGTTAGAATAGAATTATTAAACTTTGTGGCTATTTGACTTGGATCTGAACAGATTCCTGAACTGTCTTTCATGGTACTGAAATGTTGTTCAGATTTCTTTTTGCAGATATTTTGCTAAATAATGGACCATGTGTTCCTCGGGTCCAAGCTAACAGAAGCCAATTTATTATGATAATACTTTTTCCTGGCCATTTTAACGAGCAAACTGTATATATTACAATATTTGCTGTATCTATGTTGTAGTTTTATTTTCCTCTTGAGCCCGGTTTACACTACAGAAAATTTTTTGCACGCTCGGGTGAAATTGGCACAGGTCCCAAAGAAAAAAGGTTCGGCTCAGATAAAATTTGCAGTGTAAACAACCTGTCAGCACCAAATTTCATCCGAGCCGAACCAAAATTCTTACCCGTGCTGGGACCTTCGGCGAGGTAGTCCGAAAACGGGTGAAAATGGTACGGGTGCTGAAAAAATAGGCACGGTTCGGATAGAACAAGTAGTGTAAACACTTTAAAGGACCAAATTTGAGCCTTAATAATAATTCATATAGGCTAGCGGTTTTTTAAGTACATTTCAAGATGGCGGCTCATTCTCCACCAAAATCACGCGGACGTTCTTCATTATAATTGAACTGCGCATGGCTCCATGAGAAGTTACGTGGGCCCAAAAATTTTGGTACGGTACTTTTGGTACGGTAAAAATGGTGTAGTGTAAACAAAGTTTGCTGTGCTCTTTTTTGGCACCCGTGCCAATTTCACAGGAGCCGTGCCAAAAATGTTCTGTAGTGTAGACCGGGCTTTGGTTGAATATTTTGTGAAATCAGCTTATATTTTTCTAACCAGTTTGTTTTTTTTTCAGACTAGGACTATAATTTTAAACCAGCTTATTTATCAACTGTTTCAAAAGGGATATTTATCTTTTGGGGTGTGGTTTAAAAATAGGGGCATGGCTTTGTGGAGGGTATGAAAATGAAACATCATTGGTAGATTGATCTTTTCCTCCTACCTTTCACCTTTCCCTTATTGTTTCCCGATTATCCTCACTCCAGTTTCCATTCACGTGTACATTAGCAATACCCCAAGTACTATTACTGCCACCCCCTGTCTACAAATCCTGCTTACAAGTTTTCTTTTGACATTATGTCTTACCTTTCTGCCAGAGTTCGAACCACTGAGCCACCGAGAACTGGTTACAAATCCCGCAATTAAATGTTGATACGAATAATTGTTATTGCGTCCCACACTTACCTCGGATAACATTCGTAGTTATCTGCATAATCATAACCGGGAAAATTCCAAAAATAGCCTGCGATGTATTATACTTCATTGTAATTTTTGCGTTGAATATGAAGAAACAAGACCGTAATAGGCCTTTTTCAATATATTAAAATTCAGCTTGAAAGAGAGGTTCTGAGGACACAGGCAAAGGAAAGTGGATGATATGCAAATATTTTTTACATTAATTCCAACGTATTTCTATTGTTTTTGTCCTCAATGCCTCACTATCAAGCTGAATATTTGATATTTCGAAAATGGGCTATTTGTCCTGAAATCCCAGGAGTCATCAGAATATTCATAAAAAACCGAACAGGGCTAATTTCTCATCACAGTCTCCTACGAACTATGGCTTCAAACTGCGACGATTCCAGACAAAATGGAATTTCTTTCTGGGGTGGACAGCCTGAATTAACAGCAAAAGACGACACTTTTATGAGCGAGCAAAAACATTTATCGTCGCTACAGAAAATCAGAGGTACAGACCAGCAAGCGAAAAAAGTGGACGGTGAATTTGAACAACGAAATCATTACTTGTGACAACAAGGTGGTTCTTTCCAAGAGTCATCTTCATGAAAATCTCTTGTTTGCACACAACAGACAGTTCAGTGCACATAGAGGGCGAAAAAAGACAGAACACTAGGTGAAAAAGAACTTTGCTGAAGTCAGCCAAAAGGTTTTTAACCTCTTTGTGAGCTTATGTCGACTGCATGCAGAACACAAACCAATTACCAATACGAAGCGGTTTCAGCACTGACCAGACCATTACAAGCACCTTTTTCACCTTTGTCAGTGCTGGAGATCGACGTGATGGGCTTTCGGAATTTACCGTGCACATGTCGAAATCCTCACAAATGGGTGATTAATCTTGTCGATCATCATACAAAGTTCGTCAATTAACATCCCCTACACGCAAAATCAGGAGGTGAAGTTCTCGATGCTGTAAAGAATTACTTCTATTCCTATGGATACCCGAAAAAAATCTTTACAGACAATGGAGGTGAATTTTGCAATGCGAAACTCAAATAACTTTGCGAGGAAAATCAAATCAAGCTGTCCCATGGAGCGGCAAGAACTCCAAACACACAAGGTCTTGTGGACAGAAGCAACAAAAAATGGAAAGAAAATATGAGGTCAATAATTATGGGGTCAAATAACAAAAACATTGAAAGATGGTGCGAGTACACAATGCAGGATTCATATACTATGAACATCACTCTCCACAGTGCAATAAATACAACACCATACGAAGCGGTTTTCGGAAAAACGGCCCACCGTGAGAACCACCAGAACACTGATGAAGACATTAAATGTCAAGGGGAAGCCACTGAGCTAGCCTCTGGTAAAAACACTTCAGACAATGATCAGTGTGAAACTTTTGAAAGAGCAGCTAAACGCCAGAAGATACGTGAAGAACAGAGTCAATACAATGAAGAAATGGTAAAACAAACCAGGCAACCAAGGAAGGCACCTCTCGAGATCGATGGCATGGTTGCAATCAAACTGAATAGAGAGACACCCGAACATGCTATTGGGCAAAATAATGGAGATTAGGAAAGACTATGCTAAAATCGTTACTCCATGAAGAGTCGTTAAGGGGTTTATTTCATTTTGAAGGTTATATCCTTGCACTTCGAGCAATGTGACACTCGATTATTGCAAAGAAATTCGTTCAAAGCTGCTTGCAAGCAAGCTAACAATACTTAATTGTCAGTAGCATTTGTTCAGTTTGCAAAGAAGTAAAGTAACAACCCTTTTTTCTAAAATTTTATTTTCTTGTATTCAGATTAAATTTAAAACAAATGCATCTATACACTTGGTTATTTAAGGTGATCCCCCTGAAATAGAACTGACAATAGATTTTCGTTCAAACCTATTGCCTATTGGTTGTTCATCTTAAGGGAATTTAAATTTTGTAATAAAAAAGAGGGGTCCCCACATTTGTTTAGGAGCAGGAGCACCTTGAAATACCCCATAATTCCTTAAAATATGAGCTTCAGAATCGTTATTATTTGAATTATTCATGCCATGTCTTATGAGAGGAGAAAAAAATAGGGAGAACGCAAAACAAGAAATATAAATACTATAGATATACTGTATCAACTTCAAGGAATAATTAAATATATGTTTCATGATAAAAACACTCATTTCCAGTCGACCCTGATTCAACTTGTTACTAGCAGGCAGCGATCGCGCGCGATCTCGAGGCCACCATATCTGTTCAATAAGTTCACTTTTCCGCTGATTATTTATTTTTGTGTAATATAAATTTGTTTATATTCCTGTTATTGGAAGAAGGTGATTGCTAGTCTCAGAAAACGAGAGAAAAACTATAGGTCACCATACTCGTTTACGAGAAAATGACGATTTATCTCTCTCACGACCCAAGCCGTAAAGAAAACTCCGCCATTTTCTGTATGTGCGTGCGCTAATGACACAATAGGCTGATTTAGCAACAGAACGGGAACGTCAGTGGCGACGGCGCGCGCAGAAAAAAAACCAATGAGAATTCAGAATAGAGTAGACTCCACTCTTTTCTTCTCTATTCTAAATTCTCATTGGTAGTTTTGCTGCGCGCGACGTCGCCACTGACGTTCCCGTTCTGTTGCTAAATCAGCCTAATAAATCGTGCGCAGTAAGGATGCGCAATGCATTACAGGGGAATGACCTTAAGTTGACAGTGTCTGTTACCCAAACCACATTACGTAGTTAACCAGTCAGAAATCCACTGGTTAGGCCTACTGAGTACCAACCCATTTTATGACCCCAACCCTAACCTTCTGAAAACAAACCGCAATTTCATGATGACAACCCTAAACTCAAGCTGACGTAGTCCTTGGGCACAAATGCATTATCGTGACTATTGCCCACACTTTCTGTTTGAAGCTAACCATTCAAAGGCACTTCTAAACCAAAAATTAACAAAAAAAAGAATTTCTTTAAAAAGGAAAGGAAAGAACCTTTTTTCAAGTGTCTGATTGTTCTAGCACTGGAGGGACACGTTTAACTGAAATCAACAATTAACACAAATCAAGTCAAATGTTGGTTATTGAGGAGAAAACCTTTCCGGGCGCAGTAGAGAACCAACAAATTCAACCCACATATGACGCCGAGTCTGGGATTCGAGCCTAGACCACACTGGTGAGAGACAAGTCCTCTCACTACTGCGCCATCCCTGCACCCCAGTTCCATAATTGAACTGGTTTGGGAAAAAAAAAACTGGTTTGAAAGAAATAAACCGGTTTGACGAAATTTAAACCGAAAATTAAATGAAACCACAACATCTACACATGGTGAGTACAGTGGGGTTTACGGTTGGTGTTGATTCTCCGCAGTTTAAACGTTTCAAGCTGTGTATTAGCAGATGTGTTTATA
Source organism: Montipora capitata (assembly GCA_949126865.1). Lineage (NCBI taxonomy): Eukaryota > Metazoa > Cnidaria > Anthozoa > Scleractinia > Acroporidae > Montipora > Montipora capitata. The sequence goes on from OX421447.1 coordinate 15,628,843, forward strand.
CCCATGTGCACTTTCCCGTGAGTGAAAAGTGAGTGCTTTTATGGCAAGGTGAACTCGAGATGATTTTGTGGATTTGACCGCCTACCCTCACGCACACTCCTTTATTCATCTGGAACCAGATCTTTCTGGTTCCGGCTTTGGATTATTCCAGGACTCTAAAACTGATTTCGAAAGTTTGTGTTTAACAAACATTGTTAGCAGTTTCTTGCAAGGAAGCAAGTTTTCTACCTAACTTTGCAAACGAATCCATCAGCAAAAGGAAATTTTTTAGAACAGGGTCCTGATCGAACACGACTCTAGTTTTAAAGACTCTCTGTCGAACGGCATGCTTTGAGCACGTTTGTTTATGTTTTTATTCAGCTTAATGTACCACTCGGGAGCGACAATTGTCTCCTTTCCTACAAGCGTGGCTACGTCACATATTGTATTCTTCCCATGCGCAGAAAC
>OX421447.1:15651789-15691789 GCA_949126865.1 Montipora capitata
GCACTGTCAATCACCCTTTTTCGTTTCGGAGATTGGTGTAAGAGAGGTGTGATAGGTATATGCAAGCAAAAACAACTTGACAGAAAAGTGCACGAGACAAAGTGTTTGAGATAAATGTCTGCTATATAGTTAATAGTACTTCAGCAGAAAAATGAACGTAGATTGCCCTTAATTACACCATACAATTCCTTAACAAATAGTAATGATTTTTTCGAAAATTTTCAGGCCGAATTTCTCATATTTAAGTTGTTTATACTTTAGTTGTACTCCTACAAGCTGGGCTCAACACATTGGCCGTAATGGCCTTGTAGCCGGCGTCAGTGACTATGTCGCAACTCTTTATTGGGCAGCCGCGACGATGTCATCTACAGGTTACGGAGACATCCACGCCCACGATTCAGATACTCAGCTGATTTGCATAGCTGTCATGCTCGCTGGGCTCTTGCTATATGGCTACTGCCTCAGTAGTATCGCTGCCACCATTGCAAACTCAGCTGCACCAAAGTGAGTAAGAAAGGGATCATTTTCACTTAAACCTCTTTGCACCCTTTTGATGTATAAGAAAATATTATTTTTCACGCAATTTGGAATTAGTCACCATAAATAAATGCAACCTTATGTACAAAACATCCTTCGCTTGCACTTGTACTCCCCTTGAAAAGCCGATAAGCTGTAATTCAGCCAGCCTACAGTAAACGTCTACGGGGCTTATGGCAACTTGTAAATCGAATTTTATAGTATGAGCAAGCTATCCAAGAAAAAAAATTCGACAAACGGAATCAGAAAGATCCATCGCCAAATCCTAAAACCTGGTCAGCTGATAAAATCGTCATTGAATTACAACAGCCTTGTTCCCAGCACCTTTCGCTTCGCGGGAACCAAAGACTTCACTTACTCCTGCTAAACGGCCTTGGTCAGTTTAAGTTTATGTTCAATCGGAGGCGACTGAAGACAAATTAAACTCCATTAGCATTGGGACCAGTGCATGGTTAAAATGAAAGTAAATGATCTTTTTCCTTTTCACCAGAACGGAATTCTTTGCTAAAATGACGACAGCTCTCCAGTTTATGGAGGAGCAAAATCTGAGCAAGTCGCTGATGGAGAGAACTGAGACTTATCTATCCATTCTTTGGAGAGTTCATAGGTAAAAGGAACCAACATGGCAACCAAAATTCATTATCGGTGAAGTGCAGATGCTATGGCGTAGGTCGCTCTTAATATGTTTCATACCCATGAGACTCCTATCAGTGGTACAGCATCCGAACTAGTAAATCGGAAGATCGTAGGTTCGATTTCCGCAAAGGAGCACTTTGATCTTTTCCGAGTATCCTCAAGTCACCATCGATTAATAAATCCCTTCGTTTCATTTACCAGAATTAATGTGTAACATTTCTTTCGGTACAATGAGGACGATAATTTTTTTTTCTGTAGAGGCGAAGCCATCCCTAGAGTTAAGCGTCTCATCGGAGATATGCCTCTTATTCTGCAACAGGATGTCACCTATGAGCAAGCTAAGGACGTTTTAGAAAAGGTAATAGAAAGTTTGAGCACATTGGAATGAATCATGTTAACGGGAAGTGGACCTTTCTCATTGCGACAACCTTTGTATTAAATCAACCCCAAAAAAACCTGACGTATGCATGTATATATTAATTTTAACAATTATTCCTCGAGCCCGAATGGGCTCTGAGTCAATAGCCCACGAGGCCGAAGGCCGAATGAGCTATTGACTCTGAGGCCATGAGGGCCACCCCTGTGCTTTGGTCATACAACTGCCAATCACCTACCCACACCACAGTGTGGCTTCACTCTAATTGGTGATCAAAAGCAAATTATCATTCAGCTCTACACTGGTGCAGGGAAAATTGCCAATGAAGGCACGCTATACTGTAAAATCTCCCTTAACGAGGCCACAAACTCTAACTGCAGTTAAAGTCTCAAAACAGCAACCCCCCCAGCCCTGTGCTTTTGACACACAACTCAGAGCTAGAACTGTCCCTGGGCTGTTTGGCAAAGCAGGCCTTGACGGCAAGCCCCCTCCATTTTGAGAGGCCACAATGGCTTGAACACGGGCTACGCCCGTGCTCAAGCGAAAACTTCAGCAGCTACCTTTTAGCGAATTTGCTCAGATATATATCTGAGCGAATTCGCATTTATTATATATATATATATATTTCAACACATGAATTTGCATCCAGAAAAAAAGAAAGAATGCATGTAACTTTGCAAAGATTCTAAATTTCTCTTTCTTCATGCAGAACAAGTTGAAATGAAATCTTTTCAGAATCAAAAATTCATACTTTTACGAGTGGCTGTTTGGGCTAATTTTTTCCAGAACTATTTATAGTCTGACCATTGTCAAACTGAAATAAATAACCATAGAAGACTGAGCGGAAAAATATTATCTGGACAAAATTTTCAACTTTCGCCTGGTTTATGTCCAAAAATGATGCAGGATGTACGTCCGTCAGCTAAATGTAGTTCAGAGGTACGTACAGCCTCCCAACCAGTAATCGAGACGTCATATGTTCGACTCCAGTACAGAAGTGCTCGGATTTTTCCCAAGTACGCCCAAGTGCGTTCTGACAAAAAATTCTCTTAATCCAAGAATTCTTTATATTTTTTCCAGGTTCCATTGTTTATGGAGACAGATGTGAATTTAATACGCGAGTTGTCACTGAAAACTACTTCATACATTTTCTCCCCAGGTAACTAAACTCGTGCTTTTAAAGCTGAGATAAAGAAAAAGAAAATCACTATTTTAGCCATAGGGGACTTTTTCCGTGTTTGCGTAGCCTCATCTAAACAATAGGGGGAATTGGGAGAATTCGAGATATTTATGCAAACCCGAGACGAATTCGAAGGACTGGTTTGCTTAACTGTCGAGAATTCTGCCAACTCCCAGAGTGTTAAGATGAGGCTATGCAAACACGGAGAAAAGTCCTCTATTGCTGTTATAAAATATTTCTCAAGATTAATTCGACAAATGACTTATTGTAACAGAAATGAAAGACTTAGCAAATCTTTTATTTCCAAGTTATTTTCATCATCCTATGGCAAACTAGACAAATTAAGAGCTTTTTCAATGTCAAAGGTAAAAACGTTCACAAATCACATATAGTTTATAAAGGGGACTGTTCTTTCGGTGATAGTTACATTGGTGAGACCATGGGGAATGTGCAAATACGAATCGACGAACATTCCAACACTTCTAATATATTACTCTGAACCTGCTCGTCACCTTCGCGAGAATCCTTCGAGTTCTTTTGGCAGTTTATTCTCTGCAAGGCCAAATCTTTTCATAAGCGTAAAATCCTTGAAGGCCTAATGATCCAACAACTGAAGCCTAGTTTGAATAGACAAATCAAATCCTATGTCGCGAAACCTTTGCCATCGATAATTACCTGCTCTAATACCCTGATGATGACGTAATGTCGAAAACGTTCCGGTCTTTACCTTTAAAAGAAATTAGCCTTGTAAATAATTATTTTAAATAAAGGAAAATGCTAACGCGCCTCTGACAAGACATAACTAATCAAAATTTGTGTGATATCACAGTCGTGTTTACATACTCTCATCAAAACACAGCTATTGACCAATAAGAGTGCTCGTACTATCCTAATTATTTATAAAGTCATATTAATCTGCCAGGCGCCCTTTTTTTGTTGGTCACAACACCAGTTATCAACGATTGAAAATGCGTTCCCATAGCTTTAGTAGAGCAACTGACTATGGAATTGGTTATTGCATTTGTTTATTTATAGCCAGAGTTTTTAATGCGCTTTCCGCGAGCAAAATTACCAGTGTTGGAGCTGCTTACTATAACAAGAATTTTGGTCTTGCCTGTTTCGGTCGAAAACGTTTACAACTACTGACACTATGAAGTCGCAGACGTATTAACTGAACAACTGGTTATTCTGCTTAGTTTGTTTTATTTTGCTTTGTCTCGGTTATCTTAGGTGTCAATTTTCGTTCATACTCCGTACACTTAGACTTGTATTTCAGCCATGATGTTGTCAAAGGCAAAGCCCAATCCAGACGAATGATTTTTTTTTTCATGGAGTGGGGGGGGGGGGGGGGGGGGGAGGGGGGATTTTATATGGAAAGAAGAAAGAAGGTGGGTTAAAATGCTTTTATGCTGACCTGAGTTATGTGGAAGGGTTTGTCACGAATTCCTTCTAGCCCAGTTTACGCGATCTATATGGACCATATTACCAAGCAAATGTATTTTTCTTAGCTATAGGAGGATCTTTGATTTGATTTTTCGCAAGAGCCCATGTCCAGGGGCGTCAACTTCATTGTATTTGTGTAACGGTGTTTTCACAGACAGAATTATTCTTAGATTGATTTTGCTGCGAAACTAAACCTTTCCAGCTAAACACAATGATCAGATGCAAACGCATCCCTAAATTGAAACTATTTAGTTACTTTGCGTTTTGTATGCTTTTACACGTATCCACAGAAGTGACGGTTAATATAAATTTGAATTTATATCTACACGATTACTTACTTATTAACAAGTAAGTAACAATAGGGAAGATATCTGTTTGCAAACATTGCTTTTGTTATTCAAATGTACCACCACAGAAACAAAAGACCAGGCTCTGGTTGGCACATTAATAACAATAGGTGACGTCAACGATATCTTCCCTAGCAAAATATGTTAACAAAAAAGCAGCTTTTCGCTGATGACACATTCATTTAATCGGCTTTAAATATTTGATCAACAGTGTGATCACTGTCAGTGATTTTAAGAGACAAAAACACTTATAAAGCTTAACAAGGCCACGTACCTGATTTTAAGCCTTTTGCCATTTAAGGTGATTGCATCATTCACGCTGGAGACATGGGTCGAGAGATGTACTGCGTTAGACGAGGTCTGGTTGATGTTATTGGAGATGATAACGTCACCGTGGTAACAACTCTGGGGCCTGGAGCCTACTTTGGAGAGGTCTGTGTTGTGATGACGCTTTCTCGCTCCAACCCTCCGGAGTCCCACTCTTAAAATGTTGCTCTCAGTGCATAATTAAGTGGTGGGAAAACTGCGCAGGGCGTAATTAAAAAGAAAGATCGGATTACTGTTTCTTTAGTAACAAGATCACACGAACATGAATGATAAAACATCCAACATTTGTCGGCAGTAGTTCTAAGTGTGCTTCAAATATTCATGGCTTCATCTTCAGTTTCGTGAATAACAGACATCATTTGTCGTGCAATGTGCTTTCTGCACACGAACACGTTACTTTCGATAACAACAATAATTCAACAAAACATCAGATTTATGCTTGAAATCTATGCAAAAACCTGCAATCCGGACTTTCCGGAATTAAATTCTCTTCTTAATATGCAAACGGTTTTGAAAATAGCTTCCAGCCATGTTACTTGGTGAGCTAATCGAGCTACAGGTACCCAAGCTGATGAGCATAAAAAATTACAGGACCTGTATGTAGCAAACTGTACTTGAAAGGTAGAACGCACCGCTTACTTTGCTTTATTTCCTGGGGTTCTAGTCTTTTGTGTGTTTTCCGCCGCTTTTAGCTGTTTTTCTTGGGGGTTCTAGTGATTGCTTCTCTTATAAATATTGTATTAGTTATAATTATCAGTGAATCAACAGGGTTAAAACTCCATGAAAAATCGCGGTAGAAAAAGTTTCTCTGAATCGAAAGTTCTTTACCTACATTGTCATACTTGACCACTCATTTGGGCTTAATGTGTTTAAATAGCCAACAATAACGCTTCAAAAATGGGCAATTTTAAATTGAAATCCGCCATCTTTGCTTTTGTGTATGCAAACGAGGCTATGACGTGGCAATAGTCAAGCATTTCTCCGGATGACTAGATGTAATTCATCTAAACAAGGAAAACACAGGAGAGGAGAGCGATACTTTGCAGACTTGAATCTTAATCCAGAGAGTAAATTGTATTAATATTGGCTCAACCATCAGAACAGATTTACCTCGTGGTCGTTAAACAGGGTTTCATATGTGAGTTCTATGCAGGAGTTTTTTCAAGCGAAAGAGAGCTTGCAGTGCTATCCCGCTCTCATTGCTGTGAAATAAACGCCTGGAAATCAAGTTTAATCTGTCTATCGTGGCTTTCTACTAGAGCCCTGTTACAACTTCAAAACAAACGATCGATTTATATATTTCCATCGAATGGTGAGAGTAAAGCGTTTCAGTAGTGTCTATAAAGCTAACAAAATTTAATTACATTTCAAGTTGTTTATTTTACTGCCTGGAAAAGCGCATAACAGTGAAAGTCGTCTATATATTGCTTGATTCAGTTTTCTTGCTCCAATATAATAATATTTTGGACTGGTTGACTGAGATCTCAGTATGAAGCGAATATTACCAAGACCAATATTCATATACCTGAAGATCCCGCTTGAAGTCCTCTTTCGCAAAATGACTGACCCCAACAGACAATATAGCAGTCAGTTTTCAGGTTTAAGGAATCCATCCATGTTTTATTTTCGCAGGCCAGCTTTTCTTTAAATTTTAATTTTCCGGTGGAATCCTCTGTTTTTTTTATTTCAATATGTGTTCCAAGTTTGAACATGTGTCTAGTTTCATCCCCATCGAAAGCGTAAGACCCCAACAGCGGTAATTGTTGCTGTGAAAAAGCCTTGCTATGTGTATTGAGCAACATCTGAAAGTTTTCGCCGGCGAAACAAATACGTTTGCTGAAGCATCAAAGACGTCTCTCATGTTATCCATCTAGTGCAGGCAGAAGAAAGGAAGTGAAAAGGAAAGAAGGTACGCTTGTCGAATATTTCTATGTCGCATATTCAAGTTTTTTGTCTTGTTTACATTTGCTCTGGCTCAATTTTGCCGCCTAGTTTGATTGACCAGAGAATCTACAAGTATTAAGTGACTTGAGTTTCTGTCGCACTTATGGCCTACTTGGCCTACTAGCTATTGAACCAGCTATTGAGCAGAAAGGTCACACAACATTGAGAAAGTGATCGCGGAACGAAGAACTTGGTAACGTCGAACACGTTTGTTGACTATTGCTACGTCATAACACGTCATATCCAAGATGGCGCTCTCCAAGTCACGAAAGAGGCAACTTCAAAGTGCTATTGTCACATTTTTACAGGGAACTGGACAAAACAGTTTCTGAATTCCTGGGAAAAGGTTTTAGTACTTTAGAGAAACTTTTTCTAGAACGTACTTTCCCTTTAATTCTTTCGTAAACGAATTCAATCATAGGCACATCAGGTCAGGATAAGATTGACTACTAAGAGTTTTCTCGTTGACATATATCCTGTACTTTTTAGGTCGGCCTACTGTTTGGCGAATATCGCTTGGCTACAGTGAAAGCGAGAACATTTTGTGATATTCTCATGCTAACGAAACCTGATTTAGATGATGTGCTAATCAATTTTCCTATTGTGGCAAGGTTTGTGTGATTTGAAGAGGGCGTAACAGCCGCTTTAATCAATGTTTCTTTGTTGTAGCTGTGGTACACGTTTAGTGTGCTTACATAAGAGAGTAGCCTAAAGGAGCTGGAGAACTGACTTGGCTGACGTTGGCCAAATTGGTTTTTCTTTAAGTTGTAATCTATTTCGTGGCATTAGCATAAAAAACCGGCCCCTTCAATGTTCACAACCCTGTGGGACGTATACAGGCGCGTAGCGTCCTATACGCATATACGCACGTGCGTACTTGAAGTGACCAGAAAATTTTGAAATTTGTGCAACAAAAAGGCGAGGTTGCAAAGGAGCGACGTTCCAAGAACGGTCGTGACAAAGGAGCGACGTTCCGAGAACGTTCTTGACGATTCCAGTCACGCTAGCACAACCAAAACAATGTTTTGTTTGCACCAAGTTTGCTCAAAATAAGGGCAAGACGCTTTGGTCGTTGCTTGTATTCACACAACTATTTCGACAAGAAATAAAGAACGCAGTATTTTTCGCTCAGTTTACTTAGGTTTCTAGATCATATGTACTTGTGCGTACTTGAAAAAATGACCACGCTACGCGCCTGGTATATAAACTCACGGCCTATATTCGCCAAGAATTTGGAACGGATTTCCTGGTGTTGTGGTCTGTTCTTAGCTCTTATTATTAACCGATCGGGAGGTCTGTATGGGAGAATCTTGACCGAGGTCGTGAGTACAGACCGAACGCACAGACGATGGAGGTCAAGGTTCTCCCATACAGACTGACTAAGTTCGGTTAATAAGATGTTTCTTAAAATGGCAAACAAGAACAATTTAATTCGTTTAATGCAACTGGTTTGTACTAACTGAAGTTTTGCTTACGAACGACGATGAGTGGCGATGAGCTGATCTGAATTCTGCTAAAGTTTGCTTGTCCTCCTTACCTTTTTTTCCCATCATGCTTTTTGGCATTTCCATAAATAATTATTGGTAGAAGAAAATACTCGATATTTTTGCATTTTAGTTTGCAACTTTTTCACCACAAAACATTATCTACACCGCGGTTAATATCGACTTTAGCCAGCCCCAGTCCTTGTGAAACAGAGCCATATAATAATCTGTGGTATAACATGTATTGGAGGGTAAACACTCGAAGGGTGACCAGCGTAAGGGACTCCGCGTCCTATTGTTGACTCACCATGGGCCTTGTCCCTTAATGTATCAATTAAAAATCACACGCACCCGGGTATTTTTGAATGCGCAATTTTTCTTTGCGGACTTGCCTTCCGTCAACACATATCTGGCGAATCCGCAACTTTTTGAATCTGCTCTCCAGAGTGGAAAGTTTTGAATCTGCAGACATTTAGTGCAGGGTCGATTCCGGTTATTTTCAAATCCCACGACGATACAAAATCAGATCCAGTCTTTACGTCTTAAATATTCAACACGGCCGCTAGACGTCCAGGCGAATGTCAACTTTTTTTTAATGTGCGTCTGTTAAATTCGTCTAGTATAAAGACGAGCATAAGCCGCTTAATGCGTCCAAACGAGCTATCCAGTTTCGTGCGTCTTCGAAGACGTACTAAAATGAATAGTTTGTCCAAACGCTTTATGCGTCTTGTGCCCGTCTTTATACTAGAGGGAATTTTAACAGGCGCAGAAAAAAAAATGTCTGCCCAAGCTCGTCCCAGACGAATTATGCGTCGTTGGTATAAAAGCGGCCAATAGATATTCAGTTAATTGAGTCTTGACAATAAAGTCTCAAATAAACAGAGTGCGTCACTCGCTTAGGTTATTGGATGTTCCACATACTTGTTTTTAACATTCAACAGTAATGACCATATTATTGTGAAAAAGCTCCTTAAAGACCCTGCGTGCTGGTCTTTCCAGGGCAATTGAAGTTAACTTCTCTCACCAGTGCGGAATAATAGTGTAAGGGAAGCTTTGATAATATGAGCCAGTTATCAGCCATGAAAAAAACTAATCAATTCTTGGGTGGCTAAGGCGCCAATGATACCATACATTCTTTCCAGACTTTCGAATTTCCAAAGCAGTATTGCTCAGAGATTATCTGATATATGGGGTTCAAATTTTTCAGAGATAACTCATTATGCAACGCAATTTCAATTCTCGGCTGACGGATAAGAAAACGATAGGCTTGTCTGCTACTGACGCAGAAAATGTGAACAACAATTTCCCTATTCTTTAGTGACCTGTAAGTACGTTTACGAACAGATTTGTTTTATTATTTTTCCATATTCAGGCAAATTGTTGAAGCCGGAAAAAACGATGAGTATTTTAAGGACGTAAACAGGGCGGCGATCCGGCGATTTTCAGTCAAATGCGCGGCTCAACAATCCATAGAGTCTTCAAGCTTTCTGCAGCAATCCAGAACACCACGAACGTCAGAATCGTCCAACAAGAGCAAGAATAAGAATGGTGGCAGTGTGGTGCCCGAAATGAGGTTTGAAAAAGATTTAATGCTGTTATTAATTAGATAGGAGCTTTACTGTGCCTTTGAATGGTGAATAATGTGTTATGTCAGACCTCTAAACCCAATAAACCCTTTGAATTTGCCTTGGTTGAGGGAAAAAGGTGTTCGAGTTTGGCTTTACCTTGGTTTTGAATTGAGTGTCACAAAACAAATACCAAAGTAATTACTTCGACCAATCACAGCAGGTGCAAACAGGCAAATGAACCAAATTCGAAGCAATTCAATGTAACTTGTTGAAAGCGCGGAAAAGTTTTCCTTCTCATTGGTTGATAAACTGGCGCAAGATTTTAAACCATTCACTAAGTGTAGCAATTGCAATGGAGTAATTTCTTTCGACAGCCATTTGAAAACTGCTCTAGGACTACATCGCGTAAAGAATAGATATAAACGCTGCGTGCTTTCGACAACCGCATGTTTACCAGCCCTTCTAGTTCTTATTTATCCTATGGTTAGCGACGAAAGGAGGAATTAAAGGACGTCCGTGTAAAATGTGAGCCGACATTCCCTGATGACGTAATCTCATGTGACGTTGTGCGCGCAGTTGTTAACGTTTTCTACGACATATCCTTTTCTCTCCTTTCTGGGTCCCGTTGTTATCTTCTGACCTCTGTTAACTATATTCGCAGTGCTAATGAAAGCTAACGGATCATTAACTTTCACCAAAACCAAAAGTGGTGAGCTAGTCTCAAAGCACGACGTTTTGTTTAAGAGATCGCTGACCAAAAGTCACTTTATGTTAAAAGGCGCTATGTAAAACAAAAAGCATAATCGTAAATTTATGCCCAATGTTTTTTTCTTTTCTTAAAAGTAATTCCTTTTGAGCTTCAACCAGACTAACCTCCCTTCTTCTGTTTTCTTAGTTCAGTACAGATTGGCCTGATGTCTGTTGTGAAGGACCTAAAAGAAGATTTTGACAAACCGTATCGTGATTTGCATCCGGTGTTAAGAATACTTTCTTTTCTCCTCATGAGGTTATTAATGTAAAGTTGATTTTTGCACAGTTTTTTAGGACTATTTTCCAGTAGGATTTGTATTAATATGAGTATTATATTCAGCCACAATGTTTAGGGTTCTGTTAGTCAAAAATGGGAGAAAATGGTGGTTAATTTGTTTGAGACAAATCTTGCTTAAATGACACCGGGATCAACGATAGTTTACTTGTGCAAAAAGAAACCCCCGGAAAATCACGGGTGAAGATTAATGTCTTAATTTGCCAAGGCGGGAGCCCAAAGGTCATGTTTTCGGAACCTTTTTTTTTTTGGTTCTCGAATTAATAAGAGGGTGTGTTGTATGGCTTTCAATCAGGTACTAGTGCTCCCCACTTCTCTCTTTAGTTACCGAATCTCGTTCGTTATGGATGCTGCATAAAATCTTTTTTTGTTTCAATGATAACAAGCCTTTCTAATCTCGTTGGGAGGTTCGATTCTAAGGGCAAAGGAATATTTTAAGCCAAAATGAGGGCAATAATTCCAAGTAACTATGACTTCGTTCTGCTAGTTGTAAGAGATTAGAATTGTCGTAACAATATGAGACGTTCTACTGGGATATTATGAACACCTACCGTAATAAAAGCCATACCGGTATCATGTACTCCCTGACGCGAACAGGCTTTTTTTGAGGGGGTGGGGAAGTATTCCCTAATTAGGTGCGTTAAGTGGTGGTTTCAAGCGGTTATGAAGAAAATTCCCAACGTTTTTGTTTTCATAATTTTCGAACAAATTCTGTGTGACGTAAATAATTATGTCTTATTAGATGTTTTGATGTGTAGTATCGCTGTGTATTTTTACGAGATGTGCTGTATTTTGACGAGCCCGCTAGGGCTAGTCAACATAGAAACAACAAGTAAAATACTTAGCGATACTACACACCAAAACATCTATAATCTATTAAATGAACAGTAAACAAACAAGAACATGGCACAGATCTGTGCGTGACAAGCGAGGGTCAACGTCAAAACCTAAAGTAGTCAAACCGGTTTTCTACTGTAAAATGAATAACCAAGTGTACAATAACTAACTGTACAATATCATGGAATATTTGTACTCATTTCGTGCGTTTTCTGTACAGTGACCAATACAGTTGGATAATAATGTCATTTAGACTATTCACCCAAGTTAAATGTAAGCCGCCATTGAAAGAGGTTCGACAAATTCGTGAACGCAATTGAAAAAGTTCTCAAGTCTTTTCTAATATTCTCTCTTTATAGGCGCACCATCTTGCCAGATAATCCGTATTTCAAGCTGTGGCAAGGCGTATCGCTTGTGGTCGCTGGTATCCTTCCTCTCACAATATCATTCCAGGCGACTTTTTTGCATACCAGCATCCCATTGTGGATTTTGAATTATTCTTTTGACATTGTTTGCTTAGTGGATATGTGAGTACACTTGAATTACTGCTCCTGGTGCATAATTTCTTTGAAAAGGAAGCAAGTCGTTGAATAATATTGTGCCATTGATTGGGGCTTCCAAGGTTCCAGAGCCTGAGCATTAAAAGACATTGAAGACCTTGAACATGTCCAGGCCTTGATTGTCTGTATCAAGTATAAGCTGAGTAAGAAGCCCATGACGCTTCTGATTGGCTCACTAAATGTTGGATCTCAGCTCATATCCTGACTGATAGTGCCATTCGTGGCGAAGATGAATTGAGTTTTATTTTTTCTAGTGGGAAGAAAAAATTCCTAGGATCCGAACCTTCAGAGTTCATTTAGATTTAGCAAAAGAATTATTCCATTCGCGCTTGTTGTATATATTGTTTAAAGACAACTGACTCAGAGTTATGCTCATCTTTGGTTATTTACCATATCATATCCAACGCACGCTCATGGAATGATTCTTAATTTTTAAATTCTCATTGTAGTGTGTCACGTTTCTGTCGTTCTGATTGGCTTACTCAATCTCGATTATATAACACAAACTCCGTTCGAAATATATGAGAAGACATCAAGTAGAATTCCGCTTATTTGTGCTGCGAACCAGTTTTTAACGCTACGAGGGCCTGTCCCTACCAGAGACAGGTCAAAAATAGAAAACAACGTAATCCCATGGTGCCCCTGCACATGATCCCATGATCCTCTGCGTCTTTTTCTGCTGTGCTTCGAAACCACAAATAGGTAAGTACAATTTACTGCATACTTTGTCGCTTTACTTTACTTTCAGCTATAATCTGGACGCCCCGCGAGGCGAGAGATACACTTGAAGATTCTTTTTCAAACTGAAGAGGAGTTTTTTCGATCGTAGAGCACAACGTCTCGTCGAAAACGATCACATCACTCGCCTTCGCCTTCCCGCCGTCATGAACCATCGGCGAGCAGGAATCCGCCTAAAAGACGTAAAACTCCTAATCCTTCTCCTGTAACGGATGGAAATACTTTGGCTTCGATTCTTTCTTCTCTTCATCAAATCAAAACAGACTTGGCGAAGAAAAATGACAGAATATCCATCATCGAATCTCGCTTCGAGGAACCTTTGGGAATTTTCCCGCCATCTCATCCCAGTGATGACCAAATTTCTGTTCTGGCTGACTCTGATACTGCATTGAACTATTATTGTATATTATCGTTGCCTACTGAGCCCGAACAAAAGACAAGGCTATTAAACCTTCACACACGGCCACTAGGCCATTACACGAGGCAAATGCCTCTCAGTCTCTTGAACAGGCTCGACCAAACGAAGTGACCGACAACAACTCAACAGCTTTGTTGCACGACCTGGACTCTGCCCAATCTCCGTGGCAACCTCAAAAGAAATTGTCATCTTTCCTACAGAATCAATTTCGTAGGAAACTCAGTTATAACCAGGTTTGTCAAATTCGTGATACTTACAATATTCCATCAGTATATTGCTTGAGTACTCCTACATTGGACCCTTCTACTGTAAATCATATCAGCACTCTTCAAACTAAGAAAGACGTGCAAAATCGTGGTAAGGAAATGGCTTTGATCCAATGGGCCTTCCTAAATTCAACAGGACTCCCCTGCTCATTCCATGATGCCCTATCATCAGGACGCCAAGTCCCATGGAGGAAATTACGAGCATAGTTGAGCAAACATTGTGCTTTATTGGTTCGGCTAATCCTCAAAAGGGTCACTTTATGACATGTATAGACCTCAAGGATGCTTATCTCTCTGTTCACTTACACGAGTCCTTCCAAAAGTACCTGTCTTTTCAATAGAGAAACAGATCATTTGCCTTCCAATGTCTACCTTTTAGGCTAAATAAAGCTCTCAGGATATTTACAAAGCTATTAAGACCCCTACCTGCTTATCTACGGGAGAAAGGTATTCGAATTATCGTCTACCTAGACGACTTCCTAATTCTGGGCTCCTCTGTAGAAGATTCAAGAGCTAATACGTTGCTGATATTGGGTCTTCTACATTGGCTAGGGTTCACCATAAACTGGGAGAAATCCATCCTGGTACCCAGCCAGTCATTGACATTCCTGGGTCTCTGCATAAACTCACTAGCCTTTTCACTTAGTCTACCAGAGAAAAAGATCCTGAACATCCAAAAAAAAATGTGACCAGACCCTTTCCAATCACACCCCATCAGCTCGCGAGGGGCAAGCCTTGTAGGGACACTGGAGGTGGCTCGCCCGGCTATCTGGAAAGCCCCCCTCCACAACAGGTACCTGCAAGCAGCTAAATACAATTACGAAATCCTCATGACCCTAAACATCAATGCACAGACAGAATTACTTTGGTGGCAACAGAATGTAGTAACTGTAAATGCATGGGAGTCCTATCAACATCCCGTAGTCGTTCAACTCTTAAGGGGAATGCTTAATATCCGTCCCCCAAAGCCAATATACACTCACATACACATGGGATGTGCACCTGGTTACCACGTATTTGGCGCACTTCGGATCAGCCAAACTACTGGCCTTGAAACTCCTATCCATCAAATTGGCTATGCTGTTTGCCCTTTCCTATCCTGAGCGAGTCGCTTCTCTTTCGAAACTCAACCTTCGATATTGCCGTGTAGCCCTGGAAGGAGTTTCTTTCACTCTGACGACGGCTAGAAAACGCGGCTCCCTAGATCAGCTGCCCCAAGATCTTTCGCATCCTTTCCTTATAATAAGAGACTTTGCCTCATTATCTTAAAGCTACTCGAAAAATACGCCCCGTATTTCCATCGTCCAGGCCAGACCCTTTGTTCATTTCTTATGTCAAGCCGCATAAACCGATCTCATCACCCACTCTTAGCCCCTGGCTCAGTACAGGCTTAACAAATGCTGGTATCGATACAGAAGTGTTAAGGCACACTCAGTTCGAGGTGCGTCTACAAATGCAGCCATGAACAGCAAAGTTCCACTTGCGGACATTATAAACATTGGCGGATTAGTCTCACGTCAGTACCTCTCAAAAGTTTTATTACAAGCTCGTGTTAACGTCCAAAGCATGCTGTTTTAAAGTAACTCAATTCCCACCCTGGTCAGAGTTTTTCTCTGTCCTTGTGTGGGCCCATTTCCATCAGTAGGGCTAACGCTCACATGGTTCATATGGGATAGAAATCGAGCACTTCACATTACACTCAATTCAGTTAACTCTGTTTAAAATATAAGTGCTACACGGCCAACGTTTGTTTAAACGTAACCTTTCCTTAAAATAACTCAGTTTGTCTCACACCCGGCTATGTTAATTCTTCTCTTAAAAATTGATGTTGGTGTTCTTTCGTTTGGTTTAATTTTTTTTTCTTTTCACGTAGGCATACCCGACCCCTGTTAAGCACACTACGTGTCCAGGCGTTCAACTCTACCTGATGTTTTCTCATATGTTTCGAACGGAGTTTGTGTTACGTAATCTAAATTATACCAGGGCCGCGAAGCGGCCTGCCAGTATAATTGAAATTATATAAACAAACGAAGTGAGAAATATATGAGTCCCACCCCTCAAAGGTATTCTCTGCTCTCTCACACAGCGTTAAAAAGATGCAGAGGATCGTGGGACCGTGTGATCGTACAGGGGCACCATGGGATTACGTCATTTATAATTTTCTTACCTGTCCCTGGTAGGGACAGGCTCCCGTAGCGTTAAAAAGTCGTTCAAAGCACAAATAAGCGGAATTCTACCTGATGTCTTCTCAATCCCCATATATTTCTCACTTTGTTTGTTTATATAATTTTAATTATACCGGCGGGTAACAGTGCATTGTTACCCGCGAATGTTGACCGACGACTGCCGTTTCTGTTGCCATTGCTCGTTTTTCCTTTTTGTGCTATATAACAAATCACTTAATGACTGGTCCCTCGGAAAAGTTAATTTTGTTAAAGAACTAACTGTTTCCCTCGGGACCAGTCATTAAGTGTTTGTTATTGGCTCATGTGCTGCAAAGTAACTGATTACGTCGGGCGTTTTATGACATTAGGGAGCTTCTCCTAAAGCCTCAAATTGGGCTTTTTCACTTTTTTTATTTTGCAGACGACGGCAAAGAAATGGAGAAAAATGAAAAATGCACGTGCAGAGCGTGCAAAGCTATTGTTTTTGCCCACACTCAATATGCAAATTTGTGACGTTCCCGTCGCCGTAGCCGTTGTCTTTAGGGAGCTTTAGCAATGACGACGGCAACGGCAACGGCAACGAGAACGTCATGTAAAAACATAAATTCCCGTTATTGCGATCACTTTGCGACTATTCCGAACTTTTTAATATGACAAAGGTGTGGCAGTCCTTCAGAAATGAAACCGTTACTAGCGGCGGTTAATTTAGGGGAGAAAAATGAAAATTTATGTCCAAGTGCTGACGTTCTCCATAACACCTCAAACTTGGTTATTTCACGTTGTAGTTTTGCTGACGACGGCAAAGAAATTGACAAAAAGGAAAAACGCACGTGCAGAGCGTGCAAAGCTATTGTTTTTGCCTACTGAATATGCAAATTTGTAACGTTCTCGTTGTCGTCGCCGTTGTCGTTGCTAAAGCTCCCTTTTGCTAACGGACGGCAACCGGAAGATTGCTGCTTTCCTTTTTAACTTGTCTTGACACTGCCACATTTATGCTGCTAAGTATCTTCTCACTGTTAGAGATGATTAGTTTAAAAATCTGAGAGAAACCTCTGTCCTGGGATGGCGAGCGAAATGTTCACTTCCGGTATCCGACCGTGGCTCAAAAACGTTTAGTACTTAAAAAAATCCGTATCGAAACAAGTTCCTGTTGTTTTGTGTCAACAGCTCTGAGTTGTGTACAAGATTGATTGTATCCAACGCACGGTCTAGGAATAATTGTTAATTAACCAACAGAAATGCTTTATTTCAGGTATATCAGATTTCACCTTGCATTTTACAACGAAAACAACGCTTTGGTGACTCATCCTCTTTTCACTGCTCGTCACTATCTCAGGTAATTAACTGCGTATTGCTTTGTCTCTTCAAACCTGCTTCAATTTAGCAAAATGCATTTTAAACTAGTTGCTTGAACGGCTGAGAGGACAAATGAAGGAGGATCAGAGTCCTGGGCAAGATTCGATCCTGCGACCTCTACCCGGAGCAAGTAGAACTAATGGGCAGGCAGTAGTATAGTAGTTGGGGGTTTGAGCACAAAAACACAAATAAAAATTCAAATAAAAACACATAAAAATTCAAATAAAAATTCAAATAAAAAATCAAACTTGAATATAAAATTTAAATTCCGACAAATTATTTCAACAAATAATTAACTTTTGAAAACAAACAAAGAATTCAAATTTATATTTAACCAAAAAAATAATCTATATATTTTCAAAAAATTTACAGTCAAACCAAGTGAAGCGTACCCCTTAAGATTGCATTAATGAACTGATTATTTGAAACTTGAACCCGCTAGTCGTTTCAAGAATGCAATAATGAATTGATTATTCGAATATTGAACTCGCTCGCTCGATCCAAGAATACCGCTAAATTCGCTAACGGCTTCCGTTTTCGAAAAATCAATTCACTGTTGCGACTAGTAGGTTTCAAACCTACTAGTCTTTTCTAGAATGCAATACTGAATCGATTTTTCGGAAACGGAACCCGTTAGCCGTATTCTTGGATCGAGCGAGCGAGTTCAATATTCGAATAATCAATTCATTATTGCATTCTTGAAACGACTAGCGGGTTCAAGTTTCAAATAATCAGTTCATTAATGCAATCTTGAGGGGTACGCTTCACTTGGTTTGACTGTAACGGGCAGCCCAAATATAAATTAAAACTTGAATCACAAACAAAGAAAAAAAATAATATATCCAATACTGCAATCCAATATTTGCATAATTAAATGGAAGAATCACAAAGCATGACATTATTGAAAACTAACCAAAGGGATTTTCCCATGATTTTAACCAATCACAAACTTCACAATTGTGTAATTTTTCAGTGAATCTTTTGAAATTTGTGAAATCATTTTGTGAAGAGGTATGTTTGAAGTTTGTTTAAATATTAGCATAATCACCATAGCGTGACATTAAAATTATCTCATAAACTTTTTGAGGAAACTTTGTGAGTAAACTTTACGAGTAAACTTTGTCAGTAAACTTTGTAAGTAAAGTTTGTCATCCAGATTGTTTCCGTGTGTTGATTTTATAATGCCCGTAAGCATATTATTTTATTCCATTGTCTAATAAATATCGTTTATCGTCAAAGCATGACAAGGAAACTTTATTCAGCTCATAGCTTGCAAGTTGATGATTATTGCTTCGAATGGTTTTTATTTTATGATACATTTGTCTGTTAGGAGCGGAGGGGTTGGCGCAGTGGTAAGATCTCTGCCTTCCAACCCTAAGGTCCCGGGTTCCATTCCCGGTTCTGCCGAGACTGGAATATTTGGCGACCTTCTTTCCCGCTAAGGTTCACTCAGCTTTCCATCCTTTCGAGGTTGGTAAAATGAGTACCAGCATGCATGCAATTTGCCCCTGTATATGCTTCCAGTCCGCTGGGGGTAAATTGATCATTGTAAAGCGCCTTTGAGACGTTGTGATAAGGGCGCTATATAAATGCACCACTTTACTTTTACTTTTATTAAATAGCGTTTGTTTATAGTCTTCGTGTTTGATATTTTTTTTATTACAATCTTTTTAATTCCTTTTGCTGTTTTATTGTTTTGATCATTGCCTTTGATATATGAATACATTTTAGATCGCAAGCCGATGAATTCTGTTACAGGAATGCCTGAAGCTTCATCTTTGAATTTACCAATAACGTTTTTGTTTGCTTTGTTAAAATATGGACTATTTTCTGGATAATCACTGTTTTAAAATTTATTTTTATCATTGCAAACGTCTTGATACACATCATTACTTTCAATTTCATATTTTAAGCGGTCTGTATCTGTGAATAATAATTTGGCTTTATTTCTATATTTATTTTTGATGTAATTGTAATGAAAATCATGCATTAGCGTTTTGCTTAGATCTAAAATACACATACCCACATATGCCGGCCTATTCAGGGTTAGTGTTTCCTTGATCTCATGCACAGCTATTAGATTCTCGTTAAATATCTTGCTACTGACATAAGTAGGTTTTGATGCTAATTTCAACAGTTTTTTCTCATCCGTGACGAGCCTTCCATCAACTCGTTTACGCAAATTTTCCATTGTTTTACCGAAGACGGAATTATTCATAAGTTTGAAGAAATCTTTTTCAAAAGCATTTTTGGCATTAGTTCTTTTCTGTGTATTAAAGTCAATATACTGCTTCAGCCATGGTGATTGATTAAACTCTAGTACTCTGTGGACTTTAGTAACTTTTAATCCAAGATCAGTGTATAATTGGAGGTTTCTATAATGTAGAACATATTTCTCTTTGTTTTTCAGGGTTGGAATGAATTTATGAACTAACCCAGTTGATAATTTGAATTTATCAGCTATTTTTGACAATGTTCTGACACCATATCTTTGTTGACTTTAATTTTTTCAGGAGCAAGAGGATAATCATTATGCAAATCATATAATTCTTTTGGATATTCTAAATCAACTTCAAATATTAATCCTTTTTTGCTATCTTATATGTATTTAGCTAAGTCTAAATTGTCATCCAAAATACTGACTCATAACCCAACCGTATAAATTATTAGGAACGAGATACATGATATACTTTGAAGGCGTCTTCTTATTGTTTTTTTGGCGTCTTCTTATTGTTTTTTTTTTTTTTTTCAACCATAAGCTCTAATTTAATATCAGTCATACCATCCCAACTTAAACCAGCAACAACAACAACAACAAGAAACAATAGAACAACAGACAAATAGGATTATCGAGTTGGTATGAGTACCCATTTCTTTTTAAAATAGTCTTTCGTGTTTTTAATTTTCCTTTCTGTTTCGCACTTGAGAACAATTTTGTTCTTAAACCCAGTAATTTCTGGATTAATTTGGCTTCTTCTGCAGTCCCACAAAAACAATTTCTCAATGATAACAAAATAATTGACTTAATTAAGTAAAGGGCATTGTTGCGATATTATTCCATATAAAACATTTCCAAAGAGAGGTGTACCCGTTGATTGGATAAAAAATGCCAGTAAGACTCAAAATCAGTCCAGAAGTGTCTGGAATGTGAACAGTGATAAAAAAAGTGGCTTAAAGTTTGTGACTGAGCCTTACAAAAACTGCACAGATCATTCGGTCTAAAACCGATTTTCTGCAATTTTGCGTTAGTGTAGAGTATAGAGGTAAGAACTTTGTATTGAAAGGCCTTGACGTATGATTCAAGGGCAACACGATGAGGTAAAATAAAAAAGTGTTTTATTTGATCAGAAGAAAACTTAAAATTACTTTGCAGTGTATGGACTACATAGGGTGGCTGCGCTTTCTTTCCGACAAGAAGTGAATAATAATCTCTTGATTTCTTTTCCATTACGTCAAAGACGTTGTATTCCGTCACAAATGTGAGGGCTGTTATAGACGGAGACTTATTGGTGCCTTTTAAGGACGTTCGCGCCAATTGTTTCTGCGCATCCTTACTGCGCACGCAAATGCACACGCCACGCCATACACGAGCGCGCGCGCTAAGTAATAAAATGAGAAATGGTAGGGCAAAAGGCCATTGCTATAGCTTTGCCTGGATTTAACGGTCTTGGACGTTCGGTGACCCCAATTTTTCTTTCCAGAAACGGATTTTACTTACAATTATCTCCACGTTGTCCAAAAATGAACAAAAAATCAATGTGGGAAGTTAAAAAAATTTCAAGATTTCTGCTCACGGGACATCAAATCCTGCCATCTTGCGGCGGCAAGGCGCGTGAAACTGTGGTCGCTAAATGCGAACTTGATCTTTAAGGAACCTCACCAGTTGACTAAATTCACTTAATAAGTCCACTTAAACAATATTTGGCAGAGAAGATTTCACTTCAAAGATTTAATTGCAATATATTTGGTTTTACAGACACTGGCCTTATTCGCTAACGAAGCCCGATTTTGTCACATTTTGGGTGTTTTTCCGGGCATGTTCTCTCCCTTTTTTTTTTTTTACATTTCTGACATAACTAACTCATCATCTTACAGTGGTAAAAGTTTCAGAAAAAAATCAATGTTGAAAATTTTTCGCGCGAACGTACTTGAATGGGGTGGTATAGAATGATGAAGGCCGGCCCATTGCAGAAAGTTAGTTTTCTTTATAGTTTTTGAGAATATGCTGTAAGGTTGTCTGTTGTCAAGTTCCAGTAGAAGGTTATGCGTGTAAACAATTCTACAATCAAAGTATTTCTCTGTTATTCCAAATAATATTTTCCCAATCTTTTTCTGAAGCGAACGTTTCGCGGAATTCTGACCACCATGACAAAAGTTCATGGTAAAATTGGAAAGAAATTATATAATCTTTCATATCATAATTACAATTCATGAAGAACAAACCACCGAAGTGTTGTAATTTGTGTCCCAGATGTCTCTTCCATATTCCATCATTATTATTAAAAATCCTTTCTAGCCATGCTAACCTTAATGACTTCACCATGCACTCTAGATCAATCATTTTTAGACCACCCTCCGAATATTCATTTATTGTTGACACTCGAGTTACCTTACCTGTGCCGTTCCATAGGAATTTGAATATTATTTGATTCAATTGTTTAACCACGGCAAAATATTCTGGGGGATTTTTGACTCCATGTGAAACTCATCGTCTCTGGATTTTTAAAATGCCTCCCCGCTTATCAACAACAGGATTGAGGGGACAGTTAAAGTCACCTCCCATTATGATATTTTCTTCGGAATCTAAATTTTCATTCCTTAAAATGATAACAAGATTTTTCAAGAAATTTATAATCTATTTGTCCTTATTTGGCCCATATAGATTTATCAACACATATGATGTTTCTTTTATAACAGCCCTCCCCAAAGGATCTACGATCTTTTGACAAACGGTACAATCAAAGCCGCTTTTGATCATAATTGCAACTCCACGTGAGTTTGAGGTGCCGTGACTAGTGTGCAGCTCTGCTCCCCATTCGTTTTTCCATTGGGTGTCTGTTTGAGCCGTTGAATGAGTTTCTTGTAAAAAAATGATATCTGCTTGGCGCTTCTGACACCAACTAAAAATTTATCTTCGTTTTCTAAAATTACTTATGCCCTTTATGTTAAGCAAAATTAATGTAAAAGAATCATCCATTAGAATCTATTTTGACGTGCAACTGGGACTACGGACACCAAAGAATAAAAACAAAAGTGTTACCAATACCTGAAAGAAAATATGGAAAAACTGGTGTTCGATATCGTAAAATGCTAACTAATACATTACAGTAAGGTAAGTTCCTAACAAAACAAATTACTAAATTGTGCCAATACATAAAATACACACGCACAAAAAAATGGTTAGGGACACGGCACAATATACACACTCAACACTCAACACAAATAAATTTCGTTTGGTGAGACGACCAGATAACATGAAATATTTATGTTATGCCTCCTAAAGACCAGAAAAAATAATAAAAGCGTACTTTGCAACCATTCGCTGTTATATAGCACAAGAATAGTTTTATCTCAAGTTGGTTACAGAAGGAAACCAGATCAAGATGAGACACAGTGAATGCCTCTTTAGCATCAAGATGCCAAATGTTCCAAATCCCAACGGTCATTAATTCTTACAGGTCTGGAATTCTCTTTTTTCCGAGCAAATATTTTACCGTCTACTGTCCAAACTTGATTTAACTTTCGTGCTCTTTTCATATTTCTTGCCGTGGCTAAAAGTTCCTGTCGTTTCTGGGTAAGATTTTCGTTGATGAAAATTCTTGCCTCAGAGTCAAAACGCCCAGAGCCAAAGATCCCTGATAAGTTCGTGTTCTTTAAGTTAAGCCTGCTCCGATAGAATTCTCTCTTCTCTTTATGAGAAGTGAATCTCACAATAATAGGCTTATTGGCAGAAGGTTTCCTCTACAATCTGTGGACAATATCGATGTCGTCGTCAGATACATCAACCGAAATCTTTTGCCCTACCTTTATAATAATTTCTCTCAGGTTCTCACCTTCGCTTTCTGGTATTCCATGAACCGCGACGTTGAATTTTCTTGCTTATTGTTCGAGAGTATCATGATCGAATTCAAGGTTTTCAACTTGTCGTTCTAAATCGTGGATGGTTTTTTCGGCTGTTGCAAGCTTCTTTTCCAGATCATTTGTCTTCAGCACGAGACCCTCATTTCCTTTCTTGATTTCTGCAACATTCTTCTCAGTGAACTGCAGGGAAGCTTTCAGCTCGTCGATATCTTTTCTTATCTCCTGGTTTTCGTTTAGAATTCTAGCAACATCCGCCTGAATTGCTTTTAGAATTTTCCATATTTCGCTTATACTCGGCTTATCGTAAGAATTATCTGCAGTACCTGTGTTCTCAGACATCGGAGTCAACTGAGTCTGAGCACTAGTACTCGAAGCGTTTCTTTCAGTCGAATTTAGTCGCTTTGCATCGGGAGAATTCCCTCACTCGAGGCGCTGCTTAACTGACTTCGTTGTCTTCGTCTATTTCTTGTCATTTTTCCGATTTGACTTCATTTTGCCGGTTGTGTGGAGGCAAAAGCTACACTTCACAGAAATACAAAGCTGTCCACCTCGGCCATCTCGCCCCAGTCCTCAGTATTGTAAACATGTTTTTCTAAAGTTTTCAAAAACATCAGACAATAATTAATAAAACGTCATGAATTTTAACCGCGCACCGGTGGCTCAGTTGGTTGAGCACCGGGCTGTCACGCGGGAGGTCGTGAGTTCAACTCCGGCCGGACCAACACTCAGGGTCTTTAAATAACTGAGGAGAAAGTGCTGCCTTTGTAATTACATCTGCAAACGGTTAGACTCTCTAGTCTTCTCGGATAAGGACGATAAGCCGGAGGTCCCATCTCACAACCCTTCAATGTTCATAATCCTGTGGGACGTAAAAGAACCCGCACACTTGTAAAGAGTAGGGCATGTAGTTCCCGGTGTTGTGGTCTGGTCTTTCTGGTCTGGATAGGGTAGGGTGGAGCATCTCGCATAGGACCTCGAGTCCTGTTCGTGCTCCTTCTCCCTGGGCAGGTTTGCCCAGTAGAAGAGGCAAACCAGATGTCTCGTAAAACAAAACAAAACAATAAAACAAACATTAGATATATGCCATGGTATTCACTGAGCATTTCTAATTTTAGAGTCTTTCATACATTTTTAGCATGCTGATAATCTTTATCTGATATATGTTCATAAATTTAATATGCGCTAAAAATCTTCTTTGTTTGGTAATTTTGTTTCATTGAATTTGTAGAAATAATCCATGTAATCATAAGGATAAACTCCTTTTTCTTTCATAAGTTTAAAGTGAATTTCGTTTTTGAATGTTTCTTTTTTGTATTTAAATGCTTCATCAGTAAGATTGTTGCCTAGTTTATCAAGACTTGAACTCATAAATTGAAAACTGTCAATAAAAGTCAGATTATTACCAAGCATGAAAGCCATATATTTTTTCATATTATTTGGTATTGCATTAATATGAAGCATACCAAGCATGAAAGGCCTTTTTTTTTTTTCACATTATTTGGTATTGCATTAATATTCATTTGACATTCTTCTCCTTTGTATGTGTGTTCTTTAGCTATTTCACCAATATTTTGCATGATAAAAGGAGAATCATATCTTCTACGATTGTGAAATATAACTGTTATTTTATCAGTCAGTGGAAAATTAAGATTACAAACTTGATGAGCTGATCCTCTGTATTTTCCTGTAATATGGCAATGATCCGTTACTGTAATATCTTCTGCCTTATACTTTTTGTTACAAATATGGCATGAATTAGCTTTACTAAAATTTCCAATATCTTCTTTTGTCATAACTAATTTTTTGTTGAATTTGTTTTTCATAACATACTTACAATATTTGACTTCTTTTAGCATTTGTTCCATAAATTTGTATACAGCATTTTCACCTCTATAAATCTAAACTGGTTTGGTATATTTGTCATCATAACAGCAAACGACGGTATGCTTTTGATAAGCTTCAGTGTATGATTTGCCGTTATTTGGTTTACAACCATGAACTTTTTCTGTTATTGCTTCAAAATCGGCATAAATAAAAAACGGCACAGGTAGTTGTTTATTAAAATTATTGAAGGCATATTTCTTTGTGATTATTTAAAACTCTTTCAGAAGAAAAACATTGTAAACAATACAATAAAAGTGTTTTCTTTCTCTATGCTTTGTTTGATGATACATAAATTTGTTAAAGTCTTTGATAAGTACATAATGTTTATTTTCATTTTCTGCAATAAATAATAAATTCATACTATCTTCATGTTTTTCTTTTGATACATATAATGGAAATGGTTATTTTTCTTTACAACCAAATACATTGATATTATTTTTGTTTATTTGATAAATTTTAACCGGAAATTCAATTCCAGAGTAATTTTTATTTGCTTAAAATTCTGTGTCAGTCCTTTTAATTAGTTGCGAATGTTTAATTTGAGGATATAAAAATGTCTTATATGACACTATCTAAAGCATTCATTATCATTGCTTTTCATGTTTATCAATCCTTTTGCACTGTGTTGAAGTTTGTGTGGTAGTTTCATATAGGATGACCCTTTCATTGGTTGATATTTAACAATATTAAGGTAATGATTGTCAACTGATTTTACCGTTCAACCAAATCCTTCAGAATCCATTGAACTATCTTGTTTAAGATTTGCTGTTTGGATAATTTTAAAGCTAGTTCAATTTGTGTTTTGTTAATTATTGTTTCTGCTTCACAGTAAAAATAAGCTTTTTTATTACTACATTATCATCATTATTATCACTGGTTTCTTTGTTTGGGTAAAACAAATATCTTACGTTTTGAATTATTTCATCTTGTGGATTTTCATCTTCTTTTTTAGGAGTGTGCTTTTCAAATGTAACTACTAAAGACTGGACAAATTTTAGTCCTTTCATCTCATTTAAAATTTTTTCAATATGTATTTCATTTTCTTTTCGTGTGCTTTGAAGTTGAATTAATGGGTTTTTGTTATTTGTAATGCTTATTTCAAGTGATTTTGTATAGCCTTTTAAAGCTTGTTTTGTTTCTTAAATTTTAATAATTAAATCTAAAGTTAATAATTTATTTTCAAAAATTGTTTCTAGTTTTGGTTCAGATTTTCTAACTTTCTTTGGTTTTTTAAAACCGTATGTGGGTGTTTGTGGTTTTTTTTGGATTGATTCTTTAATAATGTCTTCACATTTTTGTACCATTTTTTAAACATAATTTTTCGTTCTATGAGCAGGAATCGGTTTAATTATATTTTTCTTCCTAGGAGCTGTAATTGGTTTATAATCATCTCGAAATGCTAATGGTGGTTGGATTATATTATTTTCGTAATTTTGAATCAAACTCTCTTGGAGTAGGTATTGGAGATTTTAATTGTTTTTTAAGTAAATAAATTTTTTTTACTTTTATCTAATTTTATATTGATAAGATCTTTTTTAGAAAGCTTATCAAACAAACCCAACCCAATTGTTTTAACAAGATTTTTATTCATATTATTATTAGTTTCGATAAAATTTTTATTGTTTGAATTAATAATATCTTCAAAAAATTGTTTAAGATCTTGATATTTTTTCATCAATTTTTCATTTTGTTTTTTATTAAAAGGCATCATGTAATAGACCTTTTCGGCTTGTACATTTTGTTTTCCCAATACAGATCAAGTGATAATACTCAGGAGGTTTGGTCTTTTGTTTTGTTCATTAAAATGAGGGCATGCAAGCATGAATATGCCTGCATGCACTCTTTTTCAAATTTTGCCATAAATTTGATTATTGTATCAAATACTTTATTCAATGAATTTTCATCGTTATAATGATTTATTTGTTCATCATCTGATGCATATTCATTAATATTGTTTTAATTCTTCTTTATCAAGTTTTGGTTTATAATCAGGATCATTTTTTTCATTGTTATAATAGAGATCAGATTCACCAAGCAAATAATTCAATAATTCATTTTTTATATTATATATACAGAAAATAATTTTTATATAATTTTTCATAAATCAGTTAAATCCTTTAATGAAACCCAAGAATTAAATTTTTCAGGATATCCCTTCCATTTTACCAAAGCTTGTTTCTTCTTATAATCTCTTCGAATGACGTTATTAATTCTAAATACATCTTGTTTGGCTTTTAGCAATTCAGGCTCATAAAAACTACCTTGTATCTCTTCGTCATTGAGATGCTTTATTTTGTAAGTTATTGGAGTAGTATATTGTATTTTATCAACTGTGAATATCTCTTCAGTCCAATTTGGTGTGTATCCTTTATCGAATGTCTTTCTTTTGTACATCGATATTCGAACTTTATCGCCTATTTGAAATTTTGTTTTGTATGATGATTGCTCCATATCACCATATAGATTAAAGTAAACAACTCCTTGATTATTCTTTTTACTAGCTTCTGTAGGTGTCATTTTTATTGAACTGTGTTTGGTGTTGTTATACTGTTTTAATATTTTAGGAAGCATGTCCAAATACTGTGTATTACCTTGAACAGTTAACTGTTTCCATATTTTTTTGATCGTTCAATTCCATCTTTCCACTACTGATGATTTTTCTTCATTTCCTGTTGAATAGAGTGTTATTTTATTCTTACCTAAGAGGTCTTTAACATGTTTGTTGTAGAACTCTGAGCCTTTAGCAGTCCACAAATATTCTGGTTTTCTTCCATCTTTGAATATGCTTTGAAATTCTTCTCGAACAGTCTCTCCTTGTTTACTTTTCAGTGGTACAATCCATCCAAATTTACTGAAAATATCTATCACCATAAGAAGATATTTATAGCCTTTATTCCATTTGCTGAATTTTTGCATTTCAACTAAGCCTGCAGCCCATATTTCATCGATATGATTTAAAATAACACGCCGCCGAGTAAAATCCCTTTTTATTGGTTTATGCAGCTCATCTGCTAAATGTTGCTGCCAATTAATTTTTTTCTTTACTCGACGGCTTTTTACGTTTTTTCGCTTTTTAACACCAAGACCAAGTAATTTTTTTGCTTGCATAGTATACTTAACTGGTGTGGAAAACTATGGTCTTTGACTAAAAGGAATATCTCCAATTTGTTTTATCATAACATTATCGGCCTCATGCGTTTTTCTCCAGCTTTGCTATAAGCTATATCATGGGCTTGACAAATGCTATCTAAACGATTAATTGGATCACGAATCGATAGATCATTACTGTTCGATCTCTCTTCTAGTTTTGTGCCTGCACCACAGTAATTATATTTTTTGCCAGTTGGAGTTGCAACATGTAATTCTCCAAGCTTAGTTAACTGTTTTTGAATATCTAACCCAGCACCATCAAGGTTTTTTCTGTTTGTTTTATATTTTTTCTTTGGTCTGATCTTTGTCGACAATTGATTCAAAGCTTGTGATCCGACGTTTTGAATCGCTGGATTGAGTTTATCCAAAGCATAGTCAATGACTTTTTTCTGCAATTTTGAATCTCGTAACATTTCTGATGTATAATATCTTCCCATTTCAACTGCTTTTTTACCAAGATAAGGTACTCCTTTGGATAAAAATAATTCTGCTGCTGTATTACCAATATCGCTTAAAATACCTTTTCCTGCCCGTTTGCCAGTCGGGCTAATCAGTTTTCCTTATTTTTAACAAATCGAGTCTTTTTAATGCCGCATTCAGCACAAGTGCAATAAGACATTAATCTTCCAGTCTTTGTTTGTTTGCAGCCAGATGGCTCTACGCATTCAGTTTGTTTGTTTGTTTGTTTGTTTTTTTTTTTTTTTTTTTTTTACACAATATGATTTAACCATTATATATATATAAATTACATATTTATGAAATAATTGATTATAAAAGGATTGTTGGCCCATTGATCATTCATATCAAATTTGGCATTATTAATTGTTGCTAATATGCTTTTTCCATATTGCCTTTCCAATAAGTAATACAGACACCAATATCCACATAAAAGGCTTAATTTCTCTTGTATTTCATCTCCAAAATAGATTATTTGTTTGTCGCTTGTATTAAGGACGTTCAAGCCCAAAATGTTCCCACATACAGATTTTTTTTAATGAAAGGTAATGATCTACATTTGCCAAAAAGGCCAAAAAAATGGGGGGTCACCATGCTCGTTCTCGAGATCATGAGGTGCACTTAGCTTACAACTGTCAGCAATAAAAAAGCTACACTAGTGAAATTTAGATCAGGTAAACGTACTCAATTCAACATAATTAATATAACTAAATTAACCTTTGCAGCAGATGTCTTTTTCTGAGGTGAAATAGACCTTGAAAAACGATACATATTAGTCTAAGAAAGAAAACTTCGGTCGCACGAGAGCATAAAAGGCGAAATATTTGTAACTTCTCACGCACAGATTTTTTTTGTTATTTTGTTAAAATGAACAAAATCAGAAAAGGAAGTGGTCTACGGAAAGAAAAATAGGGGTCACCCAGCATTCAAGAGAGTAAAATCGCTGCGAAGTTGTCAAAGCGATGGTATATTCGCACTGTCACGTCATTGCGTGACATTTCCGAGAAGACCTAGGTCCACAGCTATCCCATGGTGCCACTCGCTTTCACGTTCCATTCGTGTGGAAAATGTTTGCGCCTTTAGCATCGTGTTTAGCTTCCTGGTCTGCGATGCATGACGTGTGCGTGACATGCGCGAAAAAATGCGCAGTAGCAATGGGCGGGAACGTCCTTAAGATAAGTCACGACTTTTTTGGGCATTATCAGACCGAAAGAATCAAAGTATTCTGCTTGTTTGTCTTTACTTCTATATGCTAGCCAATGTGTGCCCTGTCCAATCATTGTATCTAAATTGATTATCCCACATTCTTTTTGAATTTTAGACGGAACATTTTCTCTTGAATAAATGCCTCTGAAATGTTTGATACCAAGCTTTTTAACCCAATCAATCAGATCAAAGTTGCTCAGTGGTTTATTGATAAATTTTATATAAACTGACCTAAGATTGTTATTTTGTTCCATGTTTGACTTTGTGGTATGCCTAACATTGAAGTAAGTAATCCTTTTTCTTTTTTTATTTATTTATTTATTCCAAAACCGTTTTGCATTGGCCATTGACCATGAACAGGCGGAATTCCATAATGAGTTAGTAATGTTTTTGGCATTGGGGGTGTAAATATTGGCAAAGATCTACGAGGTCGCGTTTTATCAACTTGTAAACCTTTGCCAAACAGTTTTGGTAGTAAATTCATTGCTAATGGAATACCAATTGATGCTAAAGCACCCCAAAAACCACCGTGTTGCATCTGTTATTTTGTTGGCCTTTAATGCATATTACCACCTGTCTGATAAGCATTATTGAGATCGCACTTTTGTTTTGCTGTCAATAAATTTAGCATTGGAACCATTTACGTTAATTTATTCCTTGGTATTATCATTCCTCCTTTTTTACCAAATATTTTATCGATGAGATTTTCACCTAATCCAGCTAAAGCTCCTGGTAATATAGGTCCTCCTATTTTACTAACAGTGGGCATTACTTTCAGGTAAAAATTTAGTTGCTAACTAAAAATATTTACACCAACTTTTCGTATTTAAGTTTTACTAATTTTAATATTAGTTCTTGTTCTATTTTTCATTGATTTTGTATTTTTTTCAATTGTGTCTTTCTTAGCATAAGCTTATCAGGTCCAGATAACATAGTCGTAATGTTACTGGTGATCTGCTATTTATAGCTCTTGTTAATGATTGTTTTTGGTTTGATGATAATTTTACACCATGAGAAATGTATCTTGTTGTCACATCTTTTATATATTTAGATTATATAAAAGATATGTTAAAATTTAATTAAATATGATTTGTAAAAAATTGCCTCATTTATCTGAATAACAATTTACCATCTTTCTGTATAAATTCAACATCGTGCTCACTTAAAACAAGAGCTGTTGCTGTTGCTGTTGCTGTTGCTTCTGATAATCTTTTTTAACAGTAGAATTTTTTAAATCAGGTCGCTGTTTAGTTAGCTCGAAATATAACCAAAGTGCCACTGTCGTTACTCGTGGATATGAAAGTTACCGCGATTGTTTAAAATTGGCAGGCTGAAGTTTTCTTTATGCATTAGCATTGACAGTTGGATAATTGCCCGGTGGGCTCTCATATGCAACTAGATACCCAAAATAATGCATGTATGTGAGGTAATCCCCTTTGCTGGATTTTAACCCTGTGAAATAAGTATACTATTTCTCCAATAGGCATAAGATTACTCGTTAACACATCCTCTATAAAGAGCTGTACCATGTGTTCAAAGTTCGTTGCACAGATGACAGGATAATTTTGAATAAGGTCTGATTTTTGTTGCCAGGTCATATTGTTAATGTCATCAGGTTTAGCAAGTAGAACAGATCCATTCAGTAATATTAACACTTTTTGTGCCAGTCATACATTCCTCCAACAAACCTTGCGAATATTTATCACTATATTTGATACTGTTACACTTAGAAACAGATGATCTGAACCATAACTGATCACAACAAGTGCATTATATTCAGGGCCATGTGTTATCTTATCACGAAAAAGACTGAATCACTTTTGACATGGAATGTCTAATAGAGTCTTGACCTTGACAAATTTCAGTTTGGTTTAGCCTTAAGCTCTGCATAGCTTTCCTTAAATGGTTTTATGCTTTTCTGTTTAGGTCCCTGATATGTTCTGGATTGCTTTTCTTTTCCTATTCCCTTGCTGCTTTAATATTTTCAGATCTGTTTTGGCGTTTTGCATTGTTTTTCTTTTCTCTGAACTCTTCAAGTGCTTTTGGCTCTTCCGCTTGATAGATTCTCTCATATAAGCTCTTTTTTGCCACTGCTTTGTAGAAATTATTACTGACACTCAAATCATTCTTGGCCATCGTTAATTAATCGATTATTACCAGGCTCTGAATAATATTCTTGTTGACATTGGTAACACCGCTGATTTCATAACCTGAAATACTGTCAATGTAATAATGTAACTGAAATGCTGAAACATAGCGTTTTCCATCTAGATGTCCAGTGTTCACAGTAGTTCCCTGTTGTCTGCTTATATGACTGATAACAGTTACTGGTGTCCACCCCTCAATGGATTCATTTATACGTATAGAAACATTTAATACATCGCAAACTGCTTGCACAATAAGTGCATCACACCATGTATGTTGCTGTGAAAACAAATGCACAATTGCTCTGTAATGGGTCCAATAAATTTTTGACGGTTGTTTCTGGTGGATTCAACTCCAGCAGCACGCACATTCATGTGACAGGAAGGATCATTGTATAACTGGTGGGCAACAGACGAAAAGAAGCATGAACCATCTGAGGTACATTCTAGTGCCTTCAATCCTTTTTGAGCTAATCGAGCCTGCAACAGTACTATAGAAGAATTTCTCGGTATTGTATGTGCTGTAAGTTGTGCTTTATGTGTACTCGTTCCATGAGCAACAGGGCCTGGGTTCGATTCAATGTCTCCTGATATCAATAGCTTTTCTCTTGATAGACAATAATTCTCATTTTGTTGGTTCAATTTTGTCGAATGCGTAGTAGCAGATTGATTTTGAATACACAATAGAACTGAAAAGTCTTTTTGTGTTTAGCAGTCCTGCGGATAATAAGATAAAAATGAAGATTAGAATCTCCTACTCTCGAAGATTGTTATGTCTGAGTTGCGGTCTAGGTATAGAGATATAATATTTTCCAAAAGCAAGAGATAAACACTTCCTCAACTCAGACGACCTCGGTACGTCCTTATTTAAGTAATGCACCATACACTTTCTACTTACCTTGTCTTTCTGAAACAAGCTCGACGTTTTCTTGTAAGGAATTAATCCTGGAAGGTTCTCTGTCCCAGGGAGCATGTACATGTACTGCCTCAGCCCTTGCTCTATCGCAGGAGATTGGTACGGATTTCTCATCAGTTTTCGTTACATAATCAGTGACCGAGTCTTTCTACAGTTCTTCATTATGATCCACCACACAAGTACTAGTGTCTGGAAGCATGGAGTGCTTGGTTGCGTCACTGTTTTTCATGTTACGGATGTTGTTCAAGTTGTATTCATGTGGCTTTAATGATATAGCTTGCAAAACTTCGTGATAGCTTTGATAAACATTGGTATACTTTGATAGCTTCGATGTTACTCTCCAAATGGCAGTCACCTTCCAAATGGAATTTATTTATCCCCCGTGAGCTTAGGGGTTGAACAGGCACTGTCTTCCCACCATGTGTCTGTCGATTCCATTTCTACACGTATTAAAGTCTTCGCGTTGGTCAGTGAAAGGCGGTGCACAATGAATTGCACCAATCTGTACTTGTTCAGAATATTTGCTTCACCTTCGAAGAAAGCCATTTCTTTATTTCTTCCGTTTCTTGCTTCTAAATGCAGCGGAAGGTGCTCAAACACTTAAGTATAAAAGCGACATACAGCAATGGCGGCGCACAACCACGCGAACAGGAAGTCACAGCTTTCTAAGCAGTGTTGTGATTATCCATCCTGATTGGCTTATTAGATCGAACTTCCGGTTACGCAGGAGTGACACATTTGCATAAAGAACCTCACCTAAACTCGTGGATATATCCACGAGTAAAAATGAATAAGGTGAATGAAAATTGCTCCTATTTTATAAAGTACCTTGTGAATATTCGCTATTAACATGAACGTATTTTAAAACATCACGATAAACACGAGTCATATCAGTATCTGGTTCATAATGCCTATCAGGATACTCAATGCCATTACCTATTTCCAACCAAGCATCAGACAACGTTCTTGGATCAGTAGATACTGAAAATGTATTGTACAAAAATGGATTTGCTGTTTGTTTATCAATATTGGCATCATTAATGAAAAATAAAAATGTATGCCTTGGTTTTGTTTCTCCTGAATTGATTACATAATTTCCTGTTTGGTTTTGCGTTGAATTGCATCTTGAAACAGTTTCTTTCAAATACGTCTATTTTTGTGATTTGAGATAATTGCTTGAATACATACTTTGTCCATTACCGTTAAAAATAATTTGTGGTAAAATCAACTGCATTCTTGTAAAAACAACACGAGAAGCACGAGCTCCTTGCCAGATAACTTGATTATCTGAAGCCAAATCAAACAATATTTCCACTCTTGTTTGCGGAAGCAGTTTATCCTCAAGTGATTCAAACAGACTATAGCAATTCAGAGGTAATTCATAATTAACAACATTTGAAGCACCTAACAGCGTTTTTCTTTGATGAAATCCTTCGTTGTAAGTAGCTTGCACGGGTCTTATTTCAGTTGATCTATTTGCGTCTAAATAAAAAAAAATTCATTTGTAGATGTACTCTCGCCGTAAGAATGTGAATATTCCAGGAAATTTTTGATATTAACACTGTGATTTACATCATTACAATCATATATTTTTTTTATCACCAACTTTGACTGAAATGTCTTTGATCATACTGCGAATGCCATTTACTATTCCATTTGCATCGTTAGCTGCGATATTTTCCCCATTCATCTTTTGCACTTTAAAAGACATTAAAATTCTTGCATTATACCAATCTGACGGTGACATGCTATTAGTATTATCTGCAACAGATCGATAGTTTTGCTTTTTTTGACTAACATTATCAGCAGGATTAGCTGTTTTCAAAGGTGTTTCCAATTCATAAAATATATCTTCTATGCGTTCAACATGTTTTGGATTTCTAAACATTTTATACCAATACATTAGATAATTTTCGTTTCTTTCTTCTGAGTCTGCCACCAGCCATTAATCTATTCATTCTTTCTGCTATTTCAAAATCTGTGAGTTGTTGTGACTTTTTTGGTTTATAATTTGTTGGAATTGATTGGATTTCAGGCTCAACCTTTATTGGTATAATGCTGTCTTCCATTGAAAAAAATACTGTTTTCTTTGGTTCAACAGGTGTATTTTGCTTCTTTTTGCCTTGTAAAATCCCAACCATCTTATCACCAGCCCAATTTCCAGCAAAGTCTCCTGTCTTTTCATCTCCTTTTGTTAAAGCAGTTTCAGCTAGCTTTTTACCAGTCTTTGCAACCAATTCCTTTGTTGTTTTGTTGAATAATTTGGTAGTCACGTTGCTACATATTCCTTCACCATAAGTGTTTTTTTAATGTAACGACCTGATTCTTTGTCATATCTCATTTTGAATTCGTTTTTGTTCATATATGCATCAATAAGTTATATATTATTATTATTCATTTTTCAATATTAATGTTATAAACCAATCAATATCGTTTAAAAAAACGTATCGTCCAATATTATCTTTCACTGTAATACGCATTTCGTTTATTATTTTTGTATTAACAGGTGAAAACAAAGCTCTTTTTGGCTCAAAATTGAAAGGTTAGCTTCTTGTCAAATTATCAGTTGGAATCAAAACTAATGTATCAGATCTTTTACCATCAGTCAAACTACTATCAATTAAACTACAACCTATCTTTAATGCATCAATACTAGTGGTTATATTTGGCAATCTGACACTGTATTCTGTTGTCTTTATCAATTTTGCATCAAAACCTACAAGTTCACTAAGTTTATTATTCCTCAAATCCAGCTGCCATTTTTTTTTCAATTCTATAATTACTCAATAACTTGAGAGGACAAATATCAAATTAATTCCATTTTTATCATCATCGTTTTGAGCAACAGCTGCTTCAATATAATCATTGAGATCACCATAGCTGTACATTCCATCAAGAAAGGCAATAGTTTCCCATGCTGAACCATTATCATTTGAATATTTTATTTGATTATTACCATAAGTACTATTAATATTATGCCAACTAAATGTCATACTCAATCGATTGATTGCAATATATTGTTTGTCTTCCTCGAGATACAATGGAGGTGAAATACGAGATACGGGATACAATGAAGGTGAAAATTTCACTGTAAAATCTTTCGGTTTATTACGTCCTATTTTAACTCTATTAACTGATGAAATATGCAATGCTTGTTCGTTCATTTTATAATATTAAATTACATATTCTTTCAAAAGCTCTGACGATTGTTCGTTGTTAAGTGCCCCTAGCTTATTCAATGTATGAGCTTTTTGACTGAATTCACTTTCAACACCATTATTACCTGCAATAATTGAACCACCAAGTAATTCTAATCTATCTATCAAATCATTTATATTATTGTAATAAACAACACCTGAGCCAATTTTGCTATTTTTTTTACTTGATACTACTATACTTTATACTACTACTATACTTTTTTCCCATTTTTTGTTGCAACAAGATGCAATTGTCCAAATAATTTCGGAAAATCAATCATCAATCCACCACATTGACCATTTTGTTGTATTTTAGCTTCTGAAATTCATTAATAATTCATAAGCCAAAAACAAAAGAAATCACTACCGTGAAGGAAGTTTGGATATGTGGTCTTAATTAGCATAACATTTCGCCAACTTTGATCCCAAATATCTCTTAAAATACTGATTCCTTTGAGAAGCAATATCAAACACTCGAAAGAGTGTTTCATCAGATATCCAACCACCTCGAAATCGGTTAAAAAACTCGGCTTGCGGCCTCGTTTTTCAACTCGCTTCTCGGTGTTTGGATATCCGATGAAATACTCCTTCTCGTGTTTGATATATTACATCAGAAATTTTCTTAAATCGTTCTCTGTCCATGTATATAATTCAATTACATAAAAAATAATTATCTTAACTTATGTTACCTTATATTTTTTTATGTAAGCAGAGTATATAAAATGGAAATACCAAACTGCACTTTTGAGGATAAACAAAATGATTTCAAACAGTTGTATTCATATATGCCAAATGATACCTTTTGAATGCTTATAGCAGCTCCTTCTGGTGGGGGTAAAACCAATCTATTATACCACATATTAACCCAACCATTGTTCAGATTCACTTGTATGGAAAAAATTTGGAACAGCAAAAATTCCAAAATTTAATCGATTTGTTTCAAGACATCAGTGATCAAGTTGGTTATGATATCCTTAAAACAAGCAATGATATTGTTAATAGTGGACAAAAGATAGTGAATTTTGACGATTTGGTGACAGCAAAAAAATCAAAAACCATTAATTGACTATTTTATTCAAGGAAGACATAAAAATTGCTCAGTAATGTATTTATCACAAAGCTTTTATGGTTGTCCAAGGAATATTCGTTTGAATTGTTCACATTTTTTTATATATATAATTTTCCATGAACAAAATGTAATTTCACGAGAATTAGGAGTACAAAAACATCAATATAAAAAAGCAACTGAAAACCATATTCTTTTTTGTATGTTGATAAACCAAGGAAAAATATCAAACGAAACTTCTATGGAATAATATAACAAGCATATATAAATGGGAATATTCAATGAACATAGCACAGGTAATACTTGCACACGTGGTTTACTAGGTATAAGAGGACCACCTGGTATAGGTTATAAATTGACTCCAGATGGTAATTATGATATGGAAAATAAAAAAATAGCTAATTTTAAAACAGGAACAGATGATAGTGATGTTTTAACAAAGAAGCAAATTTATGATCATATCAACGCTAATGGTGGTGATTCATCAAGTAAACCAGTAGATTTAACAGATTACTTGAAAAAAGATGGAAGCAATGGTGGTATGAAAGGGGCATCTCAAGATGAATTTCAATCATATCGAGGATATAGCAAATCCTAGAGATGGTAAAAAGTGACCCTATACCATATCAATATTTCAGTCAATGGTATATCAAATTTGACGATGATAATATAAAGGTCGATGTTAAGAATCCTATTGATATGGGAAATAAAAAAAATAACTGGGTTACAAGATCCTCTTCATCACAAAGATGCAGCAACAAAGTTTTATATTGATAACTCGATGGTATTAAAAGCAGATAAAACAGAGCTAAATAATTATATTTTAAAAAGTGGTGTAACAGCTGATCTTGACATAAAATCCATAAAATAGTAAATCTCAAAGCAGCTACTAGTGGCAATGATGCTCTCAATTTTACTCATTTAAACAATGAGCTGAGGAACTATTTGCATTTTAACTGGAGGAACGATGTAAGGTGATATTCAATGCGATAATAATAGTATCTATGGGATAAAAAAACTTAAGAGATAACATGTCTGCTGTTAATCGTCAATATGTAAACAATGAGCTCAAAAGGAAGTTGGATAAAAACAAAGATATAATTATGGGGGGAAATAAAATACTCAGTTATCGTAATCCTAGTGATTTGAACGAGCTTGTAAATAAATCCTATGTCGACCAAAAAGTATCTCAAGCAGGGGGTTCCGTTGATTTATCACCTTATTTAAAAAAAGACGGAAGCGTGCTAATGACTAATGATTTAAACCTCAACAATAATAAAACAATTTATGTAAAAAAAATGCATTTGATAACTTAGATGCTGTAAATCTACAGCAACTAAACAATAGTGTTTCTGCTCTTTCACTTGCAGTTGATCAAGTATATATTTTAAAAAAATGGTAGCATAGCTTTAACAGGAAATAATTAATAATTACAAAATCACTATTTTACAAAAAGGAACACAAGAGACTGACTCGATAAATTTAAAACAATTAAACGAAAGTCATATAACATCACATACTAATGGTGAAAATGTGTTTGAATATGTTATGAAATTTAGTAGCGAATTTAGGGTTGATTTTGGGATAAACAGTGTTAATCTTGTAAATAATTTTGAAGACATGCCTTATTGGATCAATAATTAAACAAATTCAAATTATATATAATTCCTTCAAATTAAATTAAGAAAAACTTAACATTCAAATTTATTATGGGTTTCGATTTGCATTAAACGATTTTTTCATATCAGATCAGAATACACATTTACAAACCTTTAATATGAATATAACATTACAAAACGGCCAAACGAAGAACTCGATATAGTGATTAAATATATTCATTGAAATAATATATACAATATTATAATGACAGACAAATGACGTGTGACGGGTTTGACTGGAACCATATTTCAAAGGACTTATCACAGGAGCAAATTGTTGAAATAAAAGAGATCTATATATAATACTATCATAACAAATATTGGATGTACAAAAAGAACTTTCAATATTTTAAACGAGTGCATATGATTTGTAATCTTGGTTCTGTATCTTTGATTGTATCAGGAACTATAGCTGGTAGTATTACATTAAATCCAATTATTTTAGGATCAATATCAGGATCTGGGGTTTTATTGCAGACTTTTTCAGAAACAAAAAACTACAAAAGAAAAATCGAAATGTGTCGTTTTGCTTATCATGCATATTTACAATTAATGACTGATTTACGTAATCATCTTCGAGGGGTTAATTTTCCTGAAAAAGAATTATTAAATAAATGCAATATTCTTGATGGAATAATAATCGATTTATGTCCAATAGCAGGTAAATATGAAAAGCAATATAATATAAAATTCAAAGGTCAATCAACAAACAAAGCTGATTCCAATATTTCTGTCTTTTTGGATTTAGTTATTTTAATTTCAAAATCAATAACCCATTTAATAAACAAACGATGAATAATATATTTAACTGAAATAATACCTTTACGCTGTTCATTAATCTGTGGTAATATATTGTTTATCTTGTCAAATATTTTCAAAACATTATCCAAACAATTGATGGTATTTGTTTTTTATTATTAAAGCTGATTTCATTAAGAACATTAATAATATGATATTTCCGGATATAGATACTCTTTTTTTTTAATACATATTCTCATAAAAATCGATGTAATTA
>OX421447.1:15696789-15704289 GCA_949126865.1 Montipora capitata
AAGGAAATTACATAAATATGGAGTACGTGGAAAAACTCTAGATTGGTTCACAAGTTACCTTACTAACAGAACTCAATATGTGAAACTAGGTTATGTTGAATCTGAATTTCTCCAGATTGTTTGTGGAGTTCCTCAGGGATCAACCCTTGGACCACTATTATTTCATCTGTACATAAATGATCTTGCTAGCTCTTCAGACATGCTTTCCTTTCGACTTTTTGCTGATGATGCTAATATCTTCTATGCTACTAAAACATCAAAAGATCTTGAGGCAGTTATGAACTCAGAACTTCAGAAAGTAATTAACTATTACAATCTCAATAAGTTGTCTATTAACATGAGGAAAACAAACTTTATGATAATAACATCTCCACAGAAGCCAACTATACACAATATTAATATCTTAAACAATGAACGCAAAACTAGTATCAAATATTTAGGCATTTATTTAGATGAGCATTTGAATTGGAAAACTCAAATAGCACATGTACTATGTAACTGTATTATACACTTATTTACCCTTATCTTAATTACGGCGCAATGTGTTGGGGCACCAATTATCAGACTAACTTAGATATTTGATCTGTACTAAGCAAAATAAATGCATCCGTAGTATTTTTTTTTTTGCAAACAAACAAAAGCCCTCTTTCCCATATTACCAAATCCTTGAAGTTTTAAAATTTGAAAATATTGTTAAATTCAAAATCTGCTCACTGGCATTTAAATTATACAACACTCCATCAACTGTTCCAGCAATCTTCCATAACTTTTTAACGCCTACAGCAACTGTCCACTCCTATAACACCAGAAATTCCGCTAAGCTTAATTTTTACCGACCACAAGTTAGAACTAACATAGGCAAATTTACTTTTAAGTACTCTGCTTCTGTCATGTGGGAAACTGTCCCCTTGGCACTAAAAAAAGCAAAAACATTTAACATGTTTAAGAAACTTTATAAGGCCCACCTGATCTCTTGTCAATGAAATAATATATGTTCTGTTTAATGATCAAATGTATAGCACGTAACTATTTAATAATAATAATAATAATAATAATAATAATAATAATAATAATAATAATAATAATAATAATAATAATAATAATAATGGAGCTTGTTTAAAATAAAATAATGCTAACAATAATAATTGTCTTCTTATATTTTTGTGTTTTTTACCGCTGCTGTTGTTGATGACGTGTCGTTCTTTTCGTTTGTTTTTGTTTGTCGTTGTTGCTGTTGTTGTTGTCTGTTTTTTTGTATGTTCCTTTTAATTTTTTCCCCCTTTTGCTAAGCTTGTCCTGTATAGATTTCCCGCGTGGTTCAGTATATCTCTAACATGCTTAAGTTATATACATGTAATTTTCTTCTGTACATTAGTCCTAGGGTCTACAAACGTTTCCTACTATATCCCAGTAAAGCTCAGTGTCATTTCTTTGCTTACTTAAAAGTAGGTGGTGGTCAACTAGAAAACCTTCGCTAGTTTGACCACCATACACATTTTATAACCTGTACTGTAGTTATTTTATCTTGTAACCATGTGTTGTGACTATACTTTTCTTTCTATGTTAATGTTATGTAAATAGTGTGAAATAAATGAACCATGAACCATGAACCATACTGCAGGCAGGTTACCTATCCAGGCCTTTAGGACTCTTATTCTTTTCTCATGGGCGCATTTCAACTGAGCCATTTACAGTTGTCTTTTTGCTTTTCCATAGGACAAATTTCTCGTTGGATGTTATTTGTTCTTTTCCAACCGAGTTCATTGTACTCGCTAATTGGCCTGATGACCTCGGTGAGTTTTAGTTTGTTTTCCTTGTAATTATCCTCTTTGCAGTTATAACGTTTGTGCCAGTAGAATGAATTTGATCCCGCTTACGTGCAAAGGCAAACAGCAAGAGCTAGGCTGCTACTTGTCATAAAAGCATGAAATGTTACATCTCATCACTTGTCTCTTATGATAAACTGCCCTATGTCTGTAACCAAAAGACAAGAAATGAGCTGAAACGAAATACTTTTATTTTTCGTCAAACCCAGTTTCAGTCTGACGTTTGCCGTTTACACTGAATGCGGTGTTAAATCTATCGATTAACTAGAAGACTCTTCGAGACGGAATGGTTGTTTGTCGTTGGCTCTTTACTCTGCTCCGAGAGGTTTTTCTCCGGGTTCTCCGGTTTTCTCCACTCCTCAAAAAACAACATTTCTAAATTCCAATTCGATCGGGTGCAGGTAAGGTAAGGTAGGTAAATTCTGCGTTCGAGCCAAGGAGGCCCATCAGGCCGGCGCTTATCTCCGGTTTCTGTAGCATGAAGCGACTAGGAGTATTTCTACTCCCCCCTGGATGGGATGCTAGTCCATCGCAGGGTTACCCCCAGCATTGAATTCGCCGGTACCCATTTATACACCTGGGTGGAGAGAGGCACCGTGAGAGTAAAGTGTTTTGCCCAAGAATACAACACAAGGGAGCAGGACCTCCCTAAAAACTTCTTTGCGAGAGTGGAGCTTTCTGGGTAAATATCATGCTTTCTTTTTTTTTAGTGTGGGCAGAATTCTGCGAATCCGGCTCTGGAAGCCGGCCAAATAGGCCATTTCCGAGTTGCTGCATGCCTCAGTTTCAAAACGGTCCTGGTGCACAACCATTCACATGGCAATGAGTTGCGTAGTCTTATGCAAATCAAATTCATTTCCCTTACAATAGTTGAGCACCAAGACTCACTTCGAAACCGAGACAAACAGCAACTCGGAAATGGCCCATTGTTCTGTGTGGCGGGCGGAATCCTAGACCCAGTTGCGTGAGCTTGTGTGATGACCTTAAATTT
Organism: Montipora capitata; assembly: GCA_949126865.1. Classification (NCBI taxonomy): domain Eukaryota; kingdom Metazoa; phylum Cnidaria; class Anthozoa; order Scleractinia; family Acroporidae; genus Montipora; species Montipora capitata. The sequence goes on from OX421447.1 coordinate 15,699,607, forward strand.
CCATTTTTTGACACAGAATCCGTTTACATGCAGAAGTAAGTGTTTCAAAACAGACAACAACAACAACAAGACGCGTGGAAATAGAATTCCAATAAGACAATTTCTCTTTGAAACGTTCAGTTTGCAAGTCGCCTTCTGCATTCGCTATAAAGCGCGGTGGGAGTCAACAATGAAAAAGTGATTTCAGGGAGGAAGAGAGAGAGAGAGGAAAAATTAATAAGTTATTTACCAGCTAAGGGTCGGTCCGTATAACGAAAAACTATGACCTCATTCTTGAACCTCGGGCAGTATTTTCAAGACCACGATCACAGTTTTTTGCTATACGGACCTCCCAGCTGGCAAATATCATATAATTATTATTTATTTGAAGGTTAACTTTTCAAATGAATAGAAAAAAAGCTTCTTGTTGCTAGTGCTTTGTGTTTCATTTGCACTTAAGGAATAAAAAAAACCGGTTCTTTTCCTTTTTCTGTAGGTGTGTTTTTCACTCTGTCCATGTCTCGACTGAACAGATGCCTTTACATTTACAAAGTGGTAAGCGTATCAATCGCAAGTTCCGACTAGTCTCGAGTCAGCGTCTCTGTTATCAAGACATATGATAGACGACTACGATTTCACCAGGGTCAAAATAATGTTCGCGACTGTAGTTCATTTTGTTTGGTTTTGAGCTACCCCATGTTTCAGCTGGATTATCAATGGCTTGCGCTGAGTTTGACCTTTGAAAGAAATTTTAAAAACCTAGAACGCTTGGAAATTTGGTAGTTTAATTAAGGTGATTCCCTGGTTTTGCGTTGTACAACCCTACTGCGGATAATTTCTTGCATCATTGGCGTGCACAGTAGCGCGGGCACATCATACGCCAATGAAAATTTGCCATTTTATAAATAAAATGGCAGATTTTCATTGACGCCAAGCCTAATTCGTCAAGGAATGGCTATTTTCTCCTGAACGAGTGCGGCGACCCCAATTTTCTTTTTCATATATTTGCTGAAAACCAGTTTTTTGGCAATTTCATATAATTTTACGGAAGGAGCCATTAGGAATTGAACAGCCCGCACTAAAGTTAATTCTATTTGGAGTGTTAACTACTCATAAAGACATTCAAATACATTTTTCAGGTGCGTACTTGAATTAACCATAGAATGGCACCACGCTCTGCATTTTTATACTTTGCAATACATTTGGAAATCGAGCTAAATTTGTCCAACATTGGGGGTGCGCGGAATGGGGGTGCGCGGAAATCGTCAATGTAGCTCCAATAGGCTTATTCGTTAGCGTCGTACCATGGAAACCAGCATGGTGACCCTCCCTTTTTCTTACATTTTCATCATCTACTTGACATGTTTCAACAGTGTGCGAAGTTTCATCGGAAATCTATGACAAGTTCTATTTCTAGAGTCGGCATATCTCAAGCATCTATACATTTTGTTTCAGTTTTCAAACATTTGTAACCTTTGCAGTTGGCCGTCAGTACGCTTAGACAACAAATATCGTCTAAGTAAAGTGATTTCACTTGATTTGTTTGGGGCAAACAGCTGAACATTTTAGCTTCAGTAGTTTTCCTAACGCACGGTTGACAAACATGAAATATATTAAGCACATTTTGCACCGCTGTTTGTGCTTTGTTCCTTCTTGAGTTGAGATGGCTAATTAAATGACTATTTTCCTGATGCGATTCAAGCTGGTCTGTGAAAATAGAGTATGGGAGTTGAAAGCTCGAGGCTATGGTCTTCTTCAAATGTTTCTTGTCTTCCATCTTTCAATGTCTCGTTCACACTTCAAAAAAGGGTCAACTGACAGTCTCCCCAAAGTAAATTCAAAATGTATGTTTGTTCCCTCTTTTAGCAACAATTCTTTCAGTACATGGATGAATCGATTGGAAAGCACATAAACTTAATAGGGTAAGTTCACGCCACGGGATGTAATGATGCTGGCACATAACCAACGCAGCCTCACGCCATAGTTGGCCACCAAATAGACCATATTCGTATTCTCAGTATTGGACTGGAATTAGCTTGCAATGGAGGCTTATGCGGGGGAATCTTTCAAATGCAAATACTTTTAAATATATTCCCCCGCATTAGCCTCCATTGCAAGCTAGTTCCAGTCCAATATTGAGAACACGAATATAGTAGATTGCCTATAAAATAAGGTGCTACAATATCGCTTAATTCCAGGCTTGAGGAAGACCATCGGAGAATCAAATCTATCTGACGAAAAGCATACACATCGATTGCGGAGAGAAACCGTTTTTTTTTCCACTCAAATGACATTGTCTGTTATATATAATAATGTGGTCTGACACTTTCGAGCAAGGATAATCCTGATGCTAGCATGCATACTAGTCTTATACGCGTTCTTTTTTCCTATGTTATTCAGCGTTTTCTCTTGTCTTTGTCATTTACTTACAGACAGCTCAAGTATGCCATTTACATGGCAACATTTACCCATTTTATTGCCTGTGGTTGGTTTCTGATAGCATGCAAGGGACTTAAAGACGGAAGCCATTTGTGCTCAGACCATTCGTGGGCCGAGTTAGACGGTCGATCCTTGGGTAAGAGAAACTCAGCCTCTTACGTGGTTATCCACCAAAGTCACAGCAGATGATCAGTTTTTATATGGACGAACCAAATTTAATCAAACGTTTTCCCTGAGTAGGTTTCCTTTAGCGGACACTATGGGTCGGTTATTTGAGCAGAACTCAATTAGCCTGCGCGTCACAAAACCGCATTTCTGCATGCTCTTCATGGTTGAAAACAATTAATTCGGAGAAGTCAGGTGCCTCGGAGAGGGAGGGGCTAGGAGGAGAGCCCCCCCCCCCCGCCCTCTTCCCCCCAATTTTTTTCCAACGAAGTTGTTTTCTCCTAAACCTCTCACCCTCACCTCTCACCCCTCCCCCTTTCACTTTCAAACCTACTTCGCAGCCCCTGAAAGTTACAGAGATGTGCAGAAATGCTCCTAATTTGATGCAGGCGGATTTCAATAAGCGTCACGAAGAGTGCCCTTGCTCTTTGCCTAACTAACGGCATCACTCGTGTCTCGGAATACAGACCATTACCGTCACAAAGTGTCCCCCAAATGCTGCTCTTCAAGTGAGGATAAACAGCTGCATTTACCCTAAGCTAAAAATAATGCTAACCTTTAACTTAATCCTTCCTATTTGCTGGAAATAGACTTAAAGGAACATTTCGTGTTGGATGTCAAAATTATTCGTGCATCTAATTAGATGAATTTCTGGACACAAGTGAGAAGTTAATAAGAGCAAAGGAGAAAATTATTAATCTACCTGAAGCAAGTCTTATTTTAATTAGACTTCGTTTGAATAATTGGCCCTATCATTACTTTTTCTCCTTTTAAAATACTTGCTTAGCCAAATATAGACGTCATAATAAATTTTCTTGTGCGTATTTCTTGTTTTAAAGAAGTTGTAAATACCTAATGCATTACATTTTGTAGGGTATAATCCTTGTCAGAAAACTGCGCAAACAGGAATTTTTTACATTGATACCCATGTATTATTGAAAAATAGGGACAAGAAAATCAAGACGAAGATTTTGTGTGCAATTTTTGTTCAAGTGGTTGTTGACGTTCAGCCTGTTGCATATTAGTACGGAAATCAATGAATTGAAAAAGCTACGATTTCTTAACTAGAAATCAAGGGGCCATATAGGAATATGTAGTATCTCGACAGTGAAAGTCCCACAGCTTGTCAGTTCTCAAGTTGTAGCTAATTATCTTTTGCTTGTAAAAACGGTCTCATTTTAACGAACTTACACGAGCGAAGATTGTCGATCTAAGTGGTACTTGTGATTAATTATAAGCAGAATGGAAAGTCCATACATTGGAGGCATACAGCAAGATTTTCACAACACAAATATCCGTATAATTTCCCGGTCATCTTTGATCAGCTCAAGTACGTCCGTTGAGCCTAACATGAAGACTCAGCATTTGTGTACTTTTATATAGACAAAACATGCAGTTTACGTTTCCATCAATAGGGAAAGAAGAAGTCCCCTATCAGTACCTCACTTGTCTGTACTGGGCAGCAGCAACCTCAGCCTCGGTTGGATATGGAGACATTCATGCACATGACATACCAGAGGTATTTGGGGTTTTTTACTTTACGAAAGGATATAAGCTGTTTTAAAATACTTTTATGATCTCTTTGACAGAGTTTGGCTGCCTCTAACGATTCCTGGCTTTCTGACTGACTGACTAACCGACTGACCGACTGACCAACCGACTCCCTAATCATGAAGGAATCGAACGGTCAGATTGACTCACTAAGTGACTGAATTTGTTGGCTGTAATACTGCGTAAGCACTCATTTAATTGTGGATCTAGGTGTCTCTTAAACTGTTTCATTGATCGAGTTATTAATTCGTTGATTGATTGATTTAATGATTGGCAGATGGGCTATACCCTCTTTTGTATGGTCTCCGGTATTGTCTTCTATGCTGCCATCATCGCCAGAGTTGCTGCTGGATTGGCTAACTCTGACGCACAGCGAGCTGGTTATCAAGAAAGACTAGATGCAGTAAAAAACTTTCTTAAGGTAATCAATAGACCGTTAGTATGAACCACTTTCATAATTGGCGACCACCCTTGCATTCTTTTCTATTTATATTTAGCTAATCAGACCTACTGCCCTCTTTTTAAACACATTTGCTTGGCATAGCGAGA
>OX421447.1:15709289-15719289 GCA_949126865.1 Montipora capitata
AAGGATTACCGCTGTCATTGCAAGCTGATATAACACACGATTTGTACAAAGACTTGATTGAAACGGTATGACGGCTTTCTGCTAAGCGTTTTTAATAAAATTTCGAAAATAGAATGATATGATGCAAAAGTGGACTCCCTTTCCGGGGACTTTCACCTACTCTCTACTAACCAGGGGGTTGTCTCAGTTTGTTGAGCATCGAATTACCGCGAGCCCGAATCGCGGCCGGATCAACTCTGAGTGGCTCAAAGAAATGATGATTGTAATTTCTCTCACAAGGGGTAAGACTCCAGGTTTACTTGCAAGGGGACTGTAATCCGTAGGCCCCGATCGTTTCGCAAAGAGTACGGCGCGGAGTTGCCGGTGCAGTTGACTATCGAATTCTCTCCCAAAACATGAGGCCGGTTTGCCGTGACGTTCAAAATGTCTTATGGGTGTGCAAGGACCATGAATTAAAGCAAGAACAGCCATAAGTTAAGGAGGTTTGCCAAGTTTCGGATTTACATTTCTAACTGAATACAAAGCAGGTCGCGTTTTTTTATTTTTATTTTCTTTACGCAGCCTGTATTATTTCAGGCTCACAGCTTCAGTCTTCGCTACTGCAAAAGTTGCTTCCTTAACTTCCTATATTTGGCTGTTCTTATATTTCTGCGGCGCTCCAGGTTCACGCATGGACCTCAACGGCATCCTCAGACACCGCAAATATACACTCGACCATGTTTCGGCGAGCGTCCAGCTGCGCACCATGCTGCAAGGGAGGTAGGGAAGTTAGAGAACGCAATTACGAAAACTGCAAACCTTGGATTAAAGTCCACTAGGTAAATGGAATACACAATGTGCTTTTTTCGTTTATAAGTTTAATTTGTTTTCGTTCCATCAGGTGCCGTTATTTCAAGGCACAGAGGTCGGTTTCTTGAGAATGCTTGCCATGAAATTTAAGCCGGTGTATTTTCTGTCCAAAGAGTATGTGGTTCGACAAGGAGATATGGGACAAGAGGTGAAAGTTACACTATACTGTACTTAATTTTGTACTTAGATTACAAATTAAACTTGCTCGATTTAAGACTGCGGGAAAGGTGTCGATAACCCGACAACCCATTTGATTCCAAGAAAAGATGAAAGAGATGTCTTCGTTTATTTGGTTGCTTCTGATCCAAGCACGGCTAATTATCATTGAGGCTAGGGTAGAACCGAGCCAACAGGCTCACTTGGAAAAGCAAGTTTAAGGGGAACGCTCTCTAAAATCTCAGGGAAATGTGCCTTTGTCAGCCATTGCAGCTCCGTGCTACGAGTCCCACTAACCTTACTCGACTCTCCTCGTTCAACGACCATTTCCTGATATTGACTCTGTACTATTTGCACAATACGGTTAACTTTGTCCTTTGGTATACCCTCACTTTTACTACCTTAACGAAATTGAGTTTCCAATTCAGTTCAGTTTTTATCGTCTCCACTGAACTCTTACCTCTCGTTGCTTGTTGCTTTATTCAAAGTCATAAGAGGAATTTAAGAGCAAGAATTGGTCAGCAACTAATTGATCAAAGTGCAAGAAATGTCTATTCTACGTGCAGCCAAATTTGAAGATTGTCATTGCCAATTTCACTGTCAGTAGTACTGTAAATATCATTGCAATTCCGGTGCCGTTGTAAATGCAGTTTTCATCGTCACGCACCTAATTAGTTGCACAAACAATTTTGGCATCCAACACGAAGAGTGCCTTTAACTGAGTCTAAGTCTTTACTACCTATTTTCAACAATAAGGTAAGGGTAAACGCTAACATTATTTTAGCTTTAACAAAGCTTTAGCTTTTAACGATGGTTAACATCTTTTTTAGCTCAGGGTAAATGCAGGAGCTTATCCTTACGTGAGGAGCAGCATTTGGGAGACAATTTGACGCTAATTGTCTTTAGTATCCCCCCATTAGTGGACTAATGCAAATCCTGCATTTTGATTGGCTACGCTACTAAATGACTATTAGTAATAGTCATCGAGTAGCGAAAAGCGTGCCGCTTTTTTTCGTTTTATTCCCAAATAAATATATTTTCAACTTGCATTTGCTAACTTTATTATTGCCTTTTCTGTCCGACTGGTTGGGTGATACTAAAACAATTAGACCCTTCGCCCGTAAGGGCCACAGGTCAATAGCCCAATCGGCTTCGCCTCATGGGCTATTGACCCGTGGCCCTTGCAGGCTACGGGTCTAATTCCCTTGGGGCATTACTGGACATATCTGCTCATTGTATGCCATTGCAATTGTTATTTCCGCCGTGGATCCCTTTTCTATTTTCACGTCTGTCGATCGCCGTGACCATTCTCATATGCCCTTTTCTATACCGTCCAGATGTATTTTGTCCACCGAGGCCTTGCGGAGGTGGTATCTTACCACGCCGATCCTGTCATAATTGATGTCATGGGAGAAGGAAGATTCTTTGGCGAGATCAGTATGATGTTCAGCTGTCCTCGAACAGCCTCTGTCAGGTGCGCATTGTTGTTGCATCAACCACATAGTTAAAGACTCTGAGAAAAAAAAAAAACTCATGTTACTTTGGTTCAAAAAGTCATGCTCTGAAGATGCCTACCTCGATTTGAGGTATTGGCCACATTTTAAGGTGGCCTCTGACAACTCAGTCTACTCGCCTGTCTACTTGTTTTGTTTTGTCTTTTTTTTTTTTTTTTTTTCTATTAAGACAGGAGCTTTCAAGTTTTTTGCGCGGGCTTTGTAAAATATTGTTTTCGTTTTTTCGTTTCTTTTTGTGTGCCTTAGAGCGAAAACAAACTGCGACTTGTTTGTCTTGACCAAAAAGGATTTGGATGAGGTCTTGACCCACTATCCACAAATTAGCAAGAAACTCCGGGAAACTGCCGAGGAACGACAACGAATTGTGGCAGAACGAGATAAGGCTTCCGCTGAGAAGAAAGAAGAAGACAAAAAAGGCAAAGACGAAAACGAATTCAAGGTTTGAATTCACTATTATTTAAAAAGGTTTCCTGTTCATTGACCTGGAGCTAAAATTGTTAGGCAAGTCTTTTTCTAGACTGACATCACAACGCTCACCTATCACGTAGGCCACTTGATTGACGATTTAAAAGTGATCAGTTACCGTCCCAATGTTTATTTCAAACAACATCAGAATCATGTGTACAAAGTTTGTTAACGTGTGTCCCGGAATACAAAAAAAAAACCGTGTCTTTTTTCTTAGGCTTTTATCTTCAATGTAAATCACTGCACTTTTCATAAACGTAAGGAGTCTGAGATTAACTACGGCTTCGCTTTTTCCACCAATCATGTTTGCGAGCGACACTTGAAACCCAACAAAGAGGATAAAAATCAGCCAAACACAACGCTGGATTTGACACATGCGCCCGTTCCACTACAGTTATTACGGACTTCAATTCAAGATCTACGACGCGGATCTCAATGAGAACGCCACCTAACAACAATATCATTGGTTAAAAGAGGAAAGACAATCGTACCTCTCGTGCAACATGCCCTTTAGCACATGTATTTGCGATACTTTACACAACTACGACTCGACGTGAAATCACCAGATATGAGGTTTTGAAGACAACACGAGCATATAAATGTGAATGAATAGGGAAGATATCGGTGACGTCACCTATTTCGTCGGTTCATATTAAGAAACCTTCATTTAAAAGGTTACAAATTTCTTATAGGAAAATCAAGTCCATTAACATTGAGATTCTACGAGATGAACTATCAAAGTCAGGAACAACATGCTATCAATTGAATTTGCCGACTTGGTTAACTGTTCCAATGTTACCTTAATGACAACATTGGGCCAGCATACACCTTATTCCAAAAAGGCCGCTGATTTATGCGGATACAAATTGGCTGAGGCAGCAGCTGTCGAAAGTTAACATTGACTCACGCAGTGTGCAGGGGGTACGACTGTTTCATCTTCCACTGTAGCCAAGAATCTTGGATGTTAGCTGGATAACCAACTCAAAATGGATATTCAATAATACGACATGCAAATCTGCTTTAATTCATCTACATAATATTAGAATAAGCATGAAATTCCTGAGTTTCGATAACACTCAAACCTTAGTTAAGGTCTTTGTCACTTCCCGTTTGGACTACTGCAACAGTACTCTTAACGGCTTGCCTGTCACTGAACTGCAGAAACCCCAGCGTATTCAAAACACAGCCGCCAGGCTTATTTGTAAGAGAAGTCGTTTCGATCGTATTTCACCAATTTTAAGAAGGCTCCAGTGGCTACCTATCAAATACCGCATCGAGTTTAAGATCCTACTTATTACCTACAAAGTTATCCATGGACTTGTACCAGCGTGTCTCAGTGTCTCAGGGAACGTATTACCCACAAGACTGTATCATTCTGTAGATATAGTCTAAAATCATCTAGTCAATTGTTGTTGCAACCACCTAGCACAAAAACTCTACGCACACTCGGTGATCGTTTTACCGCCGCTGCTCCAGCGTTATTGAATAAATTACCTAATTGAGTCCGCTGTGCAAATAGTGTACAGTCTTTTAAAAGACTTCGCTTCTTAAAAGCCACCCCTTCCAAAAGGCATATGAACTTTGATAGATTATAATCAGGTACTGATCAGTTGTAATTTTATCAGTATAATTTTAGTTCTATAATTGTTACTTTATTAATACTTTACTATTTATTGCAAATGTAAAGCTGTAAAGCACGCGAGGGCATCTTTCTATGATTCGCGCGCTATCGAAGAAATATATTATTATTATTATTATTATTATTATTATTATTATTATTATTATTATTATTATTATTATTATTATTATCATTTGATGGTACTGCAATAAATATCTCGACTAAAGGACACTAACACCTAGGAGCTGCATTTGGATCAAGAGAGCATTTGGAAGATTACGTAAAGGAAAAAGTTGAGGATTGGATAAGTCAAATAGTGAGACTGGCGGAGTTTGCGCAATCACATCCACAAGTTAGTTATGTGGCCTATACTTTTGGCCTAAGCAGAGGTGGACATACTATCTTAGAACACTACCGAATATCGAAGAACTTCTAGAGCCTCTTGAACGCGCGATATCCGATGTACTGATACCTTCAATGGTGGATCACAAGTGTACACAGCTTGTGAGCGGGATATCGTATCACTTCCAGTGCGTCTTGGAGGCCTAGAATTTACGATTCCCACCCAGAGTGCGAATGCCGATTTCCAAGCGTCTGTTAATGTAACTCCTACCCTGGCTGAACGGATTATGTCACAACTACATGAACCACCCGACGAAGCTGAAGTCACGTCATTACAACAAAAGGCAAAGAAAGAAAAGGAGGAAAGATTACTCAAGCGAACAGACGAGTGGAGGAATTCTCTACCCGAAAGAACGAAAATAGCTGTCAGTTTAGGTAGAGAGAAGGGAGCATCAAATTGGTTAACAGTAATTCCCAATAAGGACTTGGACTTTGACCTGAACAAGAGAGAATTCAAAGATGGTATCCACCTAAGGTATGATTGGGAAATAACGAGCACACCCACCGTTTGGGTGTGTGGAGATCGCTTTAGTGTGGATCTCGCCGTGATTTGTAAACGCAGTGGCTTTATTATTTAACGTCACAACGAGTTACGCGACCTCGAAGCTGATCTACTTAACCTAGTCTGCAATGATGTAGAAACAGAACCAGTTCTACAAGAAATTACCGGAGAGACTTTAAACAGCGGTGCAAACTTGGCTTGCGACGCCCGCCTCGACATTCATGCACGTGGATTTTGGGAGAGACAAAAGTCGACCTTTTCGATACAAGAGTATGCTATCCAAACGCTGACTCGTACAAAGATCTTACGCCAGAACAAGTGTATCGCCTTCATGAAAACGAGAAGAAAAGAATGTATGAACGACGAGTCCTGGAAGTCGAACAAGCATCCTTTACGCCACTAGTATTCACCACAACTGGAGGTATGGGACTCGAATGTTTAAGATATCATATCATATCATCATATCATCGAAAACTATGCAAAGACAATGACGTGGATAAGAGGAAAAGTTTCTTTCTCTATTCTAAGATCAGCGCTACTCTGCCTCAGAGGCTCCAAATCAAATAGGAGGAGAACCAATAATGTTAAAGACGTTGATGTGGACGTTGAACTTGACAGATCTAATGTTAAATGACTTTTCTTTATATATATATATTTTTTTGAAGTTTTAAAACAGTTTTAGAACAGAGAAATATCTATATTGCTTGTAAATTTATAGTTCTTACCTTTTAGACATATTTTAATTTTTGTAAATATTTTTATCATGGAAATAAAGTGATTATTATTATTATTTTAAAATATATATATTATTATTAGTAGTAGTAGTATTATTATTATTATTATTATCATTATTATTATTAATATTATTTCAAGTTCAGAAAATCCTTTTACAATTAAGAAAATTGCGGACATAGTCTATGCAATTATCCACTTAAAGATGCATTATTAGGTCTAACAATAGTACAATCTCTTTACAATCTCACAGTTTTGTGAAATGACACATTTCTGACACTTTCTTACAACATTTAATCCTTCTGTAAGTCCAACATATGTTAGTTTTCTAATCAAGTTCGTTTCATATCCAGATAGAAAAACGAACGCTACATTCCCGTGCGTTATCTTATGGCCAGGGTTCATTCTTTTGAGACTGGATCTTATTATTATTATTATTATTATTATTATTATTATTATTATTATTATTATTATTATTATTATTATTATTATTATTATTATTATTATTATTATTATTTGTATGCTAATAGGGAGCTTAAGTACGCGCGTTTTTGAGACACGGCCGGGTCTTGTCTTACACTCCTTATTGATGGCAGTGAAAAAAACAACCGTTGATTGGAACTGGAACTGTGAAACATAATACAGCTACCTCTAACCAGGAGTATCCACATGCAAATCTATCGTTGTAACCACTGGATCAATATGCCCTCTGCAAATTTGTTAGTATGAAAACCACCGTAAATTTGTCACGATTCAGTCTCGGACGTTTCTTTTCCGAGCTTGGAATAAATACAACTCGAGGAGGGTGTAGGTAACTGGTTTTATTTTTCTGCAGGAAAAGGAGGAAGGCAACTCCCTCGATATGGAAGGTCTTGAAATTGAAGAACCGCCCGAGCCGACACCAGCGTTCCGTCAGCGACTGGTCGCCACCCTGATTGCTTTCAAAACGCGCTTTGCTGATCTGTTTATCCACTTCGTTATATTACCTGACAGCAAGCTGAGGTTTATCAAGTACATTAACTGCCTGTTTGTGTTCGCCACTACACTCACGATTACCTACATGGTATGAAACCTTCAACCTTGTGTTCGGGAGACCTCGTTTCCCTGGGCTTTTCTTTGCCGAGGTCTCAGTGGAAATAAGACCTGGGAAAGTGGTTGGTTACCAAGGCCTCTCTTCTTTCTATTGTGGCGCTCTTTTCTAAAATATTTCGAAAGCACTTCGAGTCCAAAAAGCCTTTTGTAAAACTACGATTTGTTAATATACTCTTAAAATTTCGGGAGGCTCGAACCAGTTTCAATAAACTGTACAATTTGAAAGAATTAAACCGTTTCATGTAGCAGCAAAGTTATGGTAAAACATCAAACACCAATAATTACCTAACAAGACACACTCATTGATGTAACATAATAGGTCACCATGGCAACATGGAGCCATCTAAATAAGCCCTATTATTTGTCTTAAAACGCTTATATCTCACAAAAGAAACTTGGAAGCCACCTTCGCCACTGAAATTTTTTAAGTGGCGCTGAATCAGCTCCAGAGAATACAGTTTTATCGACGTCTGCTAGTTGCTTTCCAAAAACAAAACTTGGGATACCCGAGTTCGTTTTCAGAAGGAAGGGGAAATAAACAAATAATGGCACATTTTTTTAGATAGCTCCTATTTTTAGATAGCTCCTTTGTTTCCATGGTCACCTATTATGTCACATTAACGAGTGTATCTTGTGAAAAAAATTATTGCTGGCTCATTTGCTGCCATAACATTGCTGTTTTGTTAAGTGTTGTAGAGTTAATCCTTCTTATGAGATATTACCTCCAAATTGTTGAAACTGGTGTAAACCACCTCAACTATTTTGGAAGAATGTAAAGTGAGCGTTTATGAAACATACAGAGAGATACCGAGAGAATTTCACTGAGTGATCGGAATTATCCCCAGGCTACTTTTCGGGACTTCGGGAAGCGCACAGCTGCTTGCAACGGATGAACGTGCCAGTAGACTATGAACAGCCTCACTTCCGTTCAATTCTTTGAGCAGGGCGAGCAAGAACACGGGAAACGTTGGAGCGAGGGGCTTTTTCGCTTTCCGATTGGTGGACTCAACGAAAAAAGGACCATTCTCAGCTTGACCTGCTGGGTTTCTCCTAACTCAGCGGAAATAGCGAGCTTCAGTTGCGTCTTTGCGTGGAGAGTCAAGCTTTTTTCAAGTGGGCATGCTATAAGTGGAAAACTGTTATTTAGGTCGCTAACATATGTTGGATAGAGTTCTTTGAGGAAGGAGGCATTTAAGGGAAATCGAATTTTCTGTGGGATTTTCGTGAGCGTCATCTTGGGACGCCTTTCTGTCAGTAGACAACGTCTGTTCTCGGAGGATTTACTAAACGGAAAACAAACCAATTTAAGGACGGTGCCTACTAATTCAAAGGTAATTTTGCGCGGTTTACTGAATATGCGGGAAATGTAGATCTTAACAAGTGTTGTTTAAATCCAAAGAGAAAATTGGGGGGTAACCACGCAGTTTTCGAAGATAATTAATCAAAAATATTTGTAAAAAGCTATAAAATGTAAAGCAATGTATGGCGTTCTTTTCCAAATCGAAGCTTAATTATCTCCCAAAAATGTGTGGCTACCCCAATTTTCTTTTTGGATACCAAGAGCGCTTGCTCAGTTCTGCTTTTTCCGCATAGTTTTAAATATCCCTATATTAATGTGCACCACTCATAGGAAATCCGAGTATCTCGAGATGCGCAGAACGTATGCTCAATAACAATAGTAGGCACCGTCCTTAACGCGCGAATTATTCCATTCCCTATTTTGTTTCTTCACGGTTTCAACGTCTCTTTATAGGCTGCCTTTCAAGATCACCCATGGTACATCATTGCATTTAATTACTTGTGCGAAATCTCATTTTACGTTGAGGTGAGCGTTCAATAGCTTCAGTTATATTACTGGTTCATTTAACATAACCAAAAAAGAGAATGATTTAGACTGATAGTTTGCTGACCGTTAAAACCCATAACATTTTTAATGTTATTCATAAAAGACATGCCATGGCATATTTCATTGTGTTAGTTTTCCTATGTAATGTCGTAATTAGCACTCCATGACTGTCACCTTGTTAGTTTTGGTAAAGATGGCACTGTCAACCTCGTTCCCAGGACCCCTCCTAGCCCAGAATCTAAGGGAAAAGTCCTTTTTTTTTTGTTAATTTTATTATTATTATTATTATAATTTTTAACAACATAATACACTACTTAACAAACTTAAAAGAAGAAAAACGTTACAAACAGATTACAATTTTACTTCACAATGATCGATAAGTGGGTACCTATTACTTGTCAAAAGGGGGGAGGCAAAACGGATTAGATAACAAGTTACATGACAATAGCCAGAAAAAAAACAGAGGTGCGAAAAAAGGGAGAAAAACATTCAGACAGTCACAGCGACTGAATTATTTTGTGCCACTTATTTTCGGGAGGCGCGGTGGCCTCATGGTTAGTGCGCTCGACTCCGGATCGAGTGGTCCAGGTTCGGGGCCTGGCCGGGGACATTGCGTTGTATTCTTCTTGGGCAAGACACTTTACTCTCACGGTGCCTCTCTCCACCCAGGTGTATAATTGGGTACCGGCGTAATGCTGGGGGTAACCCTGCGATGGACTAGCATCCCATCCAGGGGGGAGTATAAATACTCCTAGTCGCTTAATGCTACTGAAACCGGAGATACGCGCCGGCCTGATGGGCCTTCTGGCTCGTAAGCAGTGACT
>OX421447.1:15724289-15726789 GCA_949126865.1 Montipora capitata
GTGGCAGATACGTTAGGAGTAAATCGTTTCACGGCGAGAGGAATCGTCGCTCGATACATTAGGGAGCTTTAGCAACTACGACGGGAACGGCAACGAGAACGACGTCTCAAAACATAAATTCGCGCTATTGTAATCACTTCCCGACTACTTCAAGCTTTTTTAAGTGGCAATGGTGTGACAGTCCCTCAGGAATAAAAACCAATATGAGTCACGCTTAATTTAGGAGAAAAAACGAAAATTTATCTCCTAGTGCTGACGTCCTCCATAAAACCTCAGATTTGCCTATTTCAATTGTAAGTTTGCTGAAGACTGTAAAGATTGCGTACCGATGGCCAACGAATCACACAGATTGAACTAAACACAACAGTAAACTTTACTTCACTCGCATGCCGTGACACATAACAGAGCATGGTTTCACATTTCCCATGAGTCTAAGTAAGCCCGCGATTACTATAGACTTCCGGTATGAAAACTAGAGTTATTTCCGGTTAAAAGGTTATCAATACATTACATCCCTTCCTTTCTTTGGAAACAAAATATAGTGAAAGGAAAATGTCAACAAAATACATAGTATGAAAAACCGTTCCACACGGACTGCGCAACTAGAAGGATACTGTCCAGTTCTACTAATCTATAAACTTAAACAAAGTCTACCAAAGTTCAACACAGGTTCAATGCTTCAACAGAGTCTATTTGATAGAGTACATAATCCTTGTATTTCTCCGGCATTCTGATTGTCCGGCTGGGTCGTGATGTTACTGTACTTCCTTCCAAGGTACTTGGGGCAACCGCTGGGCCTACAGCCTCTCCAACTGCTGAGCTAACAGCCTTTTCACTTACATTTTCTGTTAACTCCTGTGTATCCTCTGGTGGGTTGTAACGTTTAACAAAAGAACTGTTCCGCCTGTATTCCACGCCCTCTTTCGACCAAACAGTTACCTCACGGCCTTCCTTAGTTTGCACTGTGTATGGTTCACTCTCAAAATTTGCTTCAAGCTTACCAGACGTTTTCGTGTTCTTTAGTAAAACTTGGTCTCCAGGCATCACAGGATTTTCTACAGCATCTCGTCTGTTGTCAGCATATGCCTTGTGGATCAACTTGTGATTCCAATCATTGTCTCTTACACCCTCATTCAACAGGTTATCAGCTCTCTTCAGCTCTGGAAATTTAGTTTTCAATTCTCTACCGAACATGAGGAAAGCAGGAGTAACTCCTGTCCTTACTTGTGGTGTGCTCCTGTACGCGAGCAGAAACTTATTAAGTTCACCCCGCCACTCTTTTCCTTCAACGTGAGCCACTTTAAAAGCCTTTAGAAGCGATCTATTCTCTCTCTCGACGTGCCCATTGGCCTGCGGCCACAGCGGAGGAGATGTCCGGTGTTCTATTCCGTGGTCTGAGAGGAACGTCTTAAACTCCTCGCAGCAAAACTGAGGACCATTGTCGGACTTGAGAGTAAAGGGATATCCATATCTTGAAAATATCTGTGCCAGTATATCTACCACTTTCTTGGACGTGGTCGAACGCATGATTTCCACCCCATAGAATCTGATGAAATAGTCCACGACTACCAACAAACTTTCTCCTGTCGGAAGAGGACCCATCAAGTCTATGGCTATATCCTGCCAAGGACCGGTAGGTGGTTCCACTCTTTCCGTTGGCTCTGGAGGCTGTAACTCCCCTACAACCTGACATCCATGACAAGACTTGCAGACTCGTTTGGCGTCTAAGTTCATTTTTGGCCACCAGACCTTTGTTCTGAGGCGTGCCTCATCATCGTAGGACCTCTCCCCTTAGAGCCTCCGGTATGACAATTCGAGTGCCACGTAAGACAAGTTTTCCTAACACGCATAGCTCGTTCCTGACACAAATAAGCAGGCATCCTACATTGAGACCAGTCCCCACTTAAAATGTACTGTCTCAGGCTAACCATCTCTGGATCGCTCTCAGACACTTCTTCCACTTGTTTAGCCGAGAGTGCCACTGGTAGGCTTCCTTGAGCGACTGCCATAACAAAGTCAATCTCCTCTCCGCTTGTGTCTTTGGGGTTGACTTGATTAAGCCTCGAAAGTGCGTCAGCAATGTTTGCTTTTCCGGGTCGGTAAACGACCTTGTAATCGTAACCCTGTAACCTTAGAACCTATTTCTATACGCGCCGATGGTTTAGAGAGCCTGCCAAAAATGCACTCAAGCGGTTTGTGGTCGGTTTCTAGTTCAAACTGGCGTCCGTATACATAAATGTTAAACCTTTCACAGGCCCATACCAGGGCTAATGCTTCTTTTTTCCGTCTGGCTGTACCTTCGCTCTACTTCAGTGAAGTTCCTGGATGCATACGAGATTACTCGCCACTCCCCATCTTGAAGTTGAGTCAACACCGCACCCAAACCGTGTGGGCCTGCATCGGCAATGATTCGTGTATTGCAGTCCCCTCTGAAGTATGCAAGTGTGCTGGCCCCTGCAGCAAGCTCTTTTAACTTCTGAAACGACGTTTCCTGTGCTTC
>OX421447.1:15744289-15766789 GCA_949126865.1 Montipora capitata
TACCAAAATAACTGATAGCAAACGAGGTTAGGGGAAAAGCCTCTTACACCAATCCGTATGTACTTCTCTTACCTGAACGATAACAATCATTGCTAAGAGCGTTATGCATGTTGTATCCTTTACCATCTTTGAAAACGTCATTGAGTAGTAGACTAGTTTACAAATCATTATTTCGTTCAATATATTCACAATACTTATCTCATCCAATGCTAATTGTGGGTATTTGCATAGCAGGAAATTAATTTTTATTACGAAAATTCAGTAACTTTTTTTAGATATATTTAGCAGAAATGCACGTCATTAGATGGTCGACTATTTTTGATCAGCGTCACAAAGTGTCCCTTTGCCCCGCAAAATGAAATTGTCATGAATTCTGGAAGGATGCGAAATTCAGTTCTTTCCTCGCATGCTCGGAATATTATTGTCTCATTTCTCAAAAATGCTCTTTTCACTGAGAACCAGCAATGAAAAAGTAACTTTTTTTTTTTCACTTTACAGTGTGTTGAAAGTGCGATTAAGCAAGTTCTTCGTCCAGCTAATTATTGTAATTCACGTGTTCGCCTGTGCTTGGATTTACACTGCCTGCCCGTTGAATAAGTGCTTTGAGAGAGACACCTGGATCAGCCAACAAGGTAATACATTACTTAACGAGATATATTTAACGTGGTCTTTACGTGAAACGTCAAGCAACTGGTTTCTCTAGGCATCCTTGCCATAACCGCGGGACAGCTACATTAATTAGTATTTTTTCAAAGAACTTACGTAATGTGTTGTAATTATTACAGTATATTTTGTTTTATTCAAAACTAAACTAAGAATATGAGATTTCAGGCATTTTAATTGGCTCGCTGGACACAGGCTATCAGTTCTTATTAAAAACTGGATCATTGGATAATGCAATTCGAGAGTTTTGATTGGCTAAGCATATGCGGCAAGCATATGCGTGATTTTTTGGGCGTTTTTATTTTTATTGTAGTCTAGTTTTCTATATTTTGGGGGCGTTTTTAATAAAACAATTATTCCACTCGCGCTTGTTGGATATGAGATGATTATAGCCAACTCGGCGCTACGCGCCTCGTTGGCTATCTATCATCTCATATCCAACGCGCGCTCATGGAATAATTGTTAATTATTAAATTCTCAACCTGGGATAATGCAATTCTCGTGCTATAATTGGTTCACTCAATCTCGGTTATCAGCTCATATACCTTGGTTTGACCTTATATGGTAAATGATTGATCTAAGTGTTGCCAAGCTAAAAGTTTGTTCGCCGGAAAGCGATATTTCTCTCTGAATAAAGCAAAAAAAAAAAGTTTTTCTGGACAGCTGGGTTAAATTCCGACGTTTAGAAGTACGCGAAAAGGTAAGAAATGTTTTTGTGACGAGCCTGCGTCAGTCTGACCACAAGGTTTTACACGACATCGCATCGGTTCTCATCAAGTTTTTTTGATTTCGCTCGGATTTGCTCGCTTTTTTCGCTCGTATTTCGTACTTTCTAAACTTTTGGAGTTTAAAGGAATTTAATAAAACAATTATTCCATTCGCCCTTGTTGGATATGAGACTGGTTATAGCCAACTCGGCGCTACGCGCCTCGTTGGCTATTTACCATCTCATATCCAACGTGCGCTCATGGAATAATTGTTAAATATCCAGAGCGCCCTCGTAGAATAATTGTTAAATATACTTATCTTTAAAGACTATAATGTGGTTGATGGCAGAATGAGTAAAATGAAATGAAATGAAATGAACTCTGATCTACTCTGCAAGTGTTTTCGCAAGCATTGTCATTTGATTTACTTGCCCGTAGGCGTGACACTTAATATTTGTAAATGTAACGTCATTGCAGACCTGGTAGTAGCGCCAGCCTTCTCTCGTTACTGTGCTTCTGTTTACTGGGTTGTGGCGACGATGACGTCAACAGGTTATGGAGATATCCACGCTCATAACACGTTTGAAATGGGTAAGGCTTCCTTTCTGTCTTCATACTGTCGGCCTCTATGATAAACAAGTATCAAGAAGAGTACTAGTACGAACTTTTTCTATCCAACGCTTTTGCGCTTTCTTTAATTTAGATCGGGTGAATTTTTTTTCTTCAAGCTTGAATTTGTAGTTCACAAGAAATTGAAGCAAAGACGGAGGCCACTGCAACGGCAGTACCGCAAAGCAATTATAAAGCTAAACAAGATTAATAAGGAAAAAATATTTGTATTGAACTTGCGGCTAACAATTTCGCAAATTTCTTTTGAATTCCGTCCTCTGCAAAGCCACAACTTCACATTTTTACGACAACAGTGAGAAGTTCTTTCTCTGTTATTAGTTTAAAATCGTTTGAAGCAATCGAGTAAACTGGATGGGATCTTGCAAAATCCTCACGATAGCGCAATTTCATGCGACAGGCTTGTTGCTGTGGTTACAAATTCCCCCGCCGGTCTATTATACTGAATTTTTTTTTAAAGGATGCGGAAGGCCGAATTCCGTTTCAGAGAAGAACGATTTGAATTGTGCATGTAGTTATGCACGGATCGATGCTTGTGAAGCCATTTTTTGTTTTATAAAAAAACAGAGAAAAGATTAAAAAAGAAATTATGTCAAAACCAATGGTCACTAAGCTATTAAAGGTGAGTTACAAACAAGCACTCATCACAAGCTGTCTTTACGTTTCACTCGAAGCCTCCTGTCTATGTATGAATTTATATTTTTAGCTCTAGCAAGCTTTGTGATGATTTTTGGGAAGCCCCTCTTTGGATTCATCCTCGGTAGCATCGCCTCCACGTTGGCAAATGCTGAGATCAGACGAGTGAAGTATGAGGAGAAACTCGGAGCTATTCAGGTATGGCGTGAGAATTATTGCAAAAATCCAGGACTCGACCAGAAGTAACAACATAAGGTGTGTTCTCCAACCTTCTGTCATGTGAGTCCTAAGTCACACGTAGTACATTCTTCCTAGGGGTTTATGGCCGTCGAGAAAAAGTCCGGGACAGTCTTGGAGCTCAGCTCAAGTCACAAGTCGCTGTAAACAAGCTTATCACAAACTTGACCCAATCATAGATTTTTCAAATTCAAAATGTTGTTTTGGATCAATTAACTGTTTAGCTTGTTTCCCAAGATCTTTGCACGGACCTCCGTAGCTGCCTCTCTCGACCGCGTTCTAGAGTGAGTGTCAGGGTATCGAGAGGATTTATTTGAAGCATCCGCAGTGATGGGTCATTCCCTCTGTGTGGATTACTAAGCTTAAGGAGGCTCGAAATAGTTTCTCCTTTTTTTCAAACAAATAAACATATTCTGTTTTTAGATACAGTTAGGGTAATCATATCAAGACAAAATTTGGCCAGGGTATTAAGTACCCATCATAGATTTCTCACATCACATTTTCCTCCAAAATAACGTTACCATGGCAACTATATAAGGCATTTCCTTGAGCCTTAAAATCAACATATATTGTCTTTTTTTTTGGAAAACCGGGACGGTGACATCTTCCCATTCAGCGTTACCAGATAATGTTAGAAATAATCAAAATCTGTAGGTCAGTTTTCAGAAAACTAAGTTTTCATGAAATGCGTTTTTTTTTTGAAAGACAACCGTTTTAAATTAATCTAAGCTAACATGCAAAAACTGAAAAAAATTCACCGTCCGGAAGCAGAGATATAAGCGAGTAAAGTTGCAAAATCAGGAAAAATAAGGGGGTTACAAGATCGGTATTTACGCATGCGTCACCCGCTCACAGGCCAACACAAACGGAAATAAGTGACCATGAAACCGTTTGTGTACAATTTTCGTTGTTTTCGTGAACAGGAGATGTCTATTTATATTCCATATGTATAGGAATTAGAAGAAAGGTGATCGAAACTAGCGGTATTTGTTTATTTCTGATGACCCACTTTGAATCGTGAGCTGACGCGAGCAGCTTTTAGAATTGCGTGTGTGGCTTACGCGCGCCTCCTTAAGGAGGCTCGAAAGGGTTTTCGGCTGAGCGCGCACGTTTGGAAAGAAGAATCACCTTTCCTACAGGGTTGACGTTTTGCCAATTACAGATTACTGCTCGCCTAGCCAAGGGAACGTGATCAAAGTTGAGGTGCTCTTGTCAGTGACTCAGTTAAACAGGGCAACTCTTTTTCTCAAAATGTATCGCTCAAGTATCGCTCTTACCAGGGAAAAATTTCTCCACATAAACATAGCCTTATATACAGTACCAAAGAATTTACTGAGATGCTTGGAGATGGAGTCTTTTGTTTTCTTTCTTTTCTTATGGTAAATGAGATTCATCCACCATTTTTTCAGGCACACATGTCTGATCAAAAGATCCCAGAAGCGCTGCAAAATCGAGTGATGAACTTTTATGATTTCATCTGGGATAAAAACAAGTAAGTTGAAGCCTTCTACGACCAGAAATAGTGTTTTTTTCTCCTCAGGAACGTGTAAATTGCTTTAAGTAGTCTTTTCAATCACCTACTACCCGCAAAAAGTGCAGAAAAAGGATACGAACAACTACTTGCTCAATGTGGATGACACCTCCATAAAGTTGAGAAGTGATTGGCTGAAAGTTGGGTCACGCAGTTTCCGAACAAGGGACTCCTTGATGCTTGGGTCTCGTTGCACAATTTTACACGAAAAAACCAACATGAACACACTACACGTGTGTTCCACTCTTGTGCAACTACATATTAGCCAGTGGCGTTCTCGTCGAAGTCGTCAACCAAAGGTTGCTCAGGCAAATATTTGAATGGCTGTCGTTGCCGTTTGCTGGACGACGTAAAATCCAAAGTGGAATTTGAAATATCACATTTTTTCTAGTAGTCAATTGCTTACTTGCTCAAGCACCGCATAGTCACTCTTCGAAGATTATCAAATTAGGTCAAGAGCTAACATTGTATCCGTTTATTTATAGAGGCATAGATCACGGCACTTTATTCTACGACATGCCAGTTTGTATGAAGGGCGAATTGTGCTTAGAAATGGTTAAGGACATCATATACTCGGTAAGTTGTCTCATTCCGGAAGTACAATCATACTCACCTCGAGGTATAAGAAGGAGGAGTGGTGCATTCATTCCGGAAATTGACAATCGTACTCACCTCGAGGTAAAAGGAGGAAGAGTAGTGCATGGGTCTTAAGAACCTTCAAAGTTTGCGTATTTCTAGTGACTGGTCGACCGATTGATTTGAAGTGCACATGCATTGGGAAAACGCTAAATGCCGAATTTCTAGAGTCATTGTCTGAATCATTTGTAGATTTCTTTCCCAACAAAATTGTCAGAATTCGCAATTATCTACATGTTTTCTTGTAGTGCTAAAACCGAGTTCTGTATGGCTAGCCAGTTCCTTAGAAAATTCAGGCCGGTTAATAGGGAACCGATCTTTGGATATGTTCACAAGCTGTGCACAAAGTCTTGTGCACTTGATCCTATTTCATCGTCTGCATTTCAACGGTGTCAGCGTCGTCTAGTTCTATTGATAACTCGTATGGTTAAGGGCCCACAGACGGATTTTTCGCACGTTGCTAAGGAGGTGGACTGTTACTTCCGGTGACTGACGTCATCATATCGTGATCTGACCAGAAAACCCTCTCACTTTCCCATACATACGTATCACATTTTGGCTGCTACATGACGCAAAAGTAAAAAGCAAGCAAAAATCACCGCACGAACTGTCAGATCAACTGCGCGTGCATAAACGAAGACTTCCGGTTTGAGAAAAAGCTACATTTCCGGTGGTCTTTAAATTGAATTAATTTTTTTTTTATATGGCACGTTTCTCCACCAAATACAGAATATAGCTAAACATTGATTTTTTCAAATCATCTCTTTTGAAAATGTTATGGGTATTTCAGTATCGTTTATCTCCTTAAAAATAACATTTTTCAAAATAAAAATAAAACCATGCTTGGCAGGATGCAAAAACGAATACAAATTATCAAACGAATGATTAAAAAACCGAAATTGTGTAGCACGTAGACAAATTTAGAGTTTTCTTTGATTGGCCACGTGACCATGGGCGTGGAATGATGACGTCATAACTAAGGTCATTGGTTTACAAAAGTTGGAGACTGACCAAAATAATGCCAAATTCTCTAAAATTACTTAACCATTACATCCTTAGCAACGCACCGTCCCCAAAACACACGTCAGTAGGCCCTTAACTTGTCGCTTCAAGGTAGCCATTTACCCGATATATTTAAAGTTAGCGCGATTAAGCCATTGTTAAAAAAGAGCGGAGCTGATCATGAGAACTTTTCCAATTGCCGGCCAGTATCGAATTTGTATTTTCTATCTGAAATCACTGAGAAAGCAGTTGCATCACAATTATGTGATCATTTAAATGGTAACGAGGCTTTACTTTAAAGAATTTCAATCGGCGTATAAATGCTATCATAGTACTGAAACTGCACTTGTCAGAGTCCAGATTGATGTTTTGAAAGCTGTTGACGACAACGAATCTGTTATTCTACTATTCCTTGACTTATTGGCTACATTTGATACTGTCGATCACACAATTTTGGTATCAAGACTGGCAAATCGTTTCAGAATTAAGGGCACTGCTCTTAATTGGTTTCTTTCAGTTGTTTCTGTTAATGGTATTGATTCGTCATTAAGAAATCCGCAATGTGGAGTACCGCAGGGATCAGTGTTAGGCCCTTTACTGTATTCACTTTACACAAGTTCCTTTGTTGATATAGTCAGAAAGCATGGCATGCCATTTCATCTGTGTGCAGATGATGCTGTGTAGCAAACTTAAGCTGAATCAAGATCAGACGGAACTTTTAGTTGTTAGTTCAAGATATCGAGCACGCCCTCCCCTCAACCATATCCAAATGGGAGATGGTATTATCTGTTCCTGTAAACATGCTAGGAAGCTAGGCGTTGGATTTGATAAGTATTTCGATTTTAGTGAGCACGTTAATTATAATTTGACGTGCAAGGTCTTTTTTTTCCGCATTTGCGGTATTAAGATTAGGCGATATTTATCCTATGATACTGCTCAGACTATCGTTCTCGCTTATGTAACATCGAGTTTAGATTACTGTAATGCCCTACGTACTATGGTCTTCCTAAGTATCTGATTGGGTGACTTCAACTTGTGCAGAATTCTGCAGCTCGGCTCGTTACTGCGCCGAGAAAGTATAGTCATATTACACCGATTCTCAGGCATTTACACTGGCTCCCTGTGCGCTATAGTATTATTTTTATAACATTGTTAATGACGTATAAGGCTCTCAACGGTCAATCACCTAGCTTCATGAAAGACCTGCTGAAGTATAAGAACTCGGGCCGTGTTTTTCGATCTTCAAACAAGCATTTGTTTGATGAACCCGTGGCTAATTTAAAAGCCTATGACGAGAGGGTTCTGACTCCGTTGCTGCTCCAAAATTGTGGAATAAGTTACCATTGGACATTAGGCTATCGTTGTAGGTTACTTTATTATTCCACTATTACGCCATTTTACCATATTTGGTCAAGAGAAAGCGCAAAATATGAGACGGTAATACACTGTAGTGTCCCGGTTTGACCGGTTTAGAACAGGGCAAATACGGACGGAACGGGAGTTTTTCAATGAAAGAAGTTATTTTCAACAAGATGCAAAGCCTGAGAAATTAGCTTGTCATCGCTTGTCACTCGTCAATTTGTTTATCCTATCAAATAAAGATCTTTGGCTGGCTTTTTATGATGTTTACATCGTTCGCACGCGCCCTGAAGAACAGATGATGCATTTTTTTTAAAACACCCTTACCAAATGAAATTGAAATTGAAGCAAAATAACTACGCAACTCGCAAAATATCCGCGCGTATTATATGTTAAACCATCGAATAAGATGTCTGTATTTAATTCTTAGCTTAAGACATATCTGTTTAAGAAGTCTTTTGATTTATATTTTTTATTATTATTATTATTATTATTATTATTAGCTTAAATTGTATTGAATAATGTAGTTAAGAGTTATGATTCTGTAAAGCGCCACGGACAATTACTTGAATATGCCGCTATATAAATGCATTTATTATTTATTATTATTATTATTATTATTATTATTATTATTATTATTATTATTATTATTATTATTATTATTATTATTATATATTTTCCCCTTTTGAATCCAATGGCATGCGCCAGTTACTTAAACAAAGAGTCAGTTGGTCCACGGCTGAGTAAGTAGGAGGCACTGGTGTCCTTACACGACATCAAACACTGCTTGGAATACTAGGATGAAAGAAAATTAGAACAATAAATAGTTGGACGCATAATCGCTGAATAGACCCACGCAAGGCCTTTCACTAGCTCGGTCTTAATAGATCAAAAGATCACTGGCTTTACAATGGTGAAACACGTCTCCCAATGGCGAAGAGATTTGATGCAACAAGAAAATAGATTAAGATATTCACTGCTTTGAATTAATTCAATTAGCTTCAACTGCCTTTTGTATATTTTCACTTACTTTTTCGTTTGAATGACCCAGGTTCCACTGTTCGAGGGCACCCAGCTTCCATTCGTTCGTCTTCTGTGTACCAAAGTCAAACCAGTGTATTTTCACGCGGGTGAATATGTCGTGCGCAAAGGAGATATAGGACAGGAGATGTTCATTATCCGTAAAGGATTGGTAAGGAGTTAAATTAATTAACTGATTCATCTGTCCTTCAATTCCGGGTGGTCAACGCTTAGATCTAGTATAGCTGGTTTTCACGTTATGTCATCGAAGCCATGTTAATGGACGAAAACAAAAGATCTCTCATTATGTGCTTTTGTTCGTCCACCAGCAATTATACATTGCAGCATTGTATCTGTGTCTCTAGAGATTGGATGCAAACAACCTATTTAGGTATCGACCCCCACCTATCCTGGTCTTAACATCTAGAACACATTTGTGATAAAAATAGTAAGAGTAGAAATAATAATACTAATTTAGGTGTTATCTTGGTAATTACTAATAAGGATTTTTTTATTCTTTTGTGGATCCATATTTACCACATTTTTGCATATTATAGGGCAAAAACTATATAAATCCATTAATATTGTTCAAAAGCTAGACTGCAAAATAGAGAAATTAGAATCATTGATGACTTAACTTTACAAGGTCATATCAGTCCATATTATGTTAACTTACATTTATTGAAACTTCGCGATATTTTAAAAAATGTGTATGTGTTTAATTCTGAATGATCATCCTTGTGACGATAAGCCTTTTAATTATTCTGTGTCTTTACTTTCTGACCAACAATTATTTCTCACGAAGATCGTCTTCCGGATCAATTACTTCTTACTCACTTGAGAAAAACTGTAAGAAAATTTTTGCCAACCGTCATTGATAAATATTCAGTTAGTTCGACCTTCCTCTTGACACTCGCAACACCGCACCCTGTCTCTTCAAACAATTTGCCCAGTAGTTATTTTCTATAATTTACTTATTAGCGCGTCAAGAGTCTACTTATTCAGTCTCGTGATTGGCAGGCTATGTTCTCTTTTCTCCGCAACGAAATGGTATTGCTTAATGGAAGCTAAATTCATAGAAGGATTAATATGATCGGACACCAAAATGGCCGGTGGTCTAAGTAAAACAAGACGCCAAGTAGGCGTTCACGTGGGATGCACTGATCAAAGCAAGCAACAGGCAGGGGCTTTCAAAATAAATGCTAGTTGTTTTTGATATTACGGGTGCTGTATCATCTCAAACCTCTTCTTCCATTTTGGCTCTGGCTGTGAGGCGCAGAGCTGAAAATCGAGAGCGGTTTGTGATTCATTGCAGTAGACTGCTAGCAGTCCCTTCTAAGTCAGTCGAACCCGCCCGTTCTAGTTACGCAAAGGAGCCGAGGGGATAATGGGAACAGAGCAAAATCAAGTCAAGTATTGGCTTTTGAGGAGACGGGAAAACCTCTCGGTGCAGAGTAGAGAACCAACAACAAAGGGTCGAAAAAAAAGGCCACCTTAAGTGATTAAGGCATGACCAACCTAATTATTATGCATATTTTTATTTGAAGGAAAGCATTTGTCCAATGTCCATGAAACTTAGCAGAAAGTTTGTGATCGGTGTTGTTGTTAATTTGCCAAAATACTTTGCATCACATTTTGGTCACGTGACTCTGAACCAACTTATAACGTTTATATCCTTTACTCAAAAAATGGGGAACATTTATACTTCAAAATTTTGAAACCATTTGGCAGTAACATGTTTTGCACAACTGTACCTACCGAATGCCGCCTTTTAATGTGGTACTCCGTATTTATCTTTTAAGATATTTGGATGTTTCTCATGTCACGTGACCTATTTTCCTCAATTGTTCATTGCTTTTAACATAATTAGAAGACATAATTTAAAGGCGGCATGACAAAGCCTTTACAAGGGGTCATCGAATAATGAAGAAACAAGATTGATATAATGTAGCTGAATGTTCCCCATTTTTGAGTAAAAAATGTAACTGTTATAAGTCGATTTTGGGTCACGTGGCAAGAATGTGATACGAAACATTTTGGAAAAGTCATAACAATACCGATAACTGACTGCCTGCCAAGTTTGATAGGCCCTGGACAAATTCTTTCCCTTCAAATAAAAATATGTATAATAATTAGGCTGGTCAAGCCTTAATACTGACTTGAGTGCATATTTTATTGAGCACAGTTGTTTGCTTTGACCAATAGACCATGTCATGGTCTTTGGTTTTTTCTTGGTGACATGTCTTTGCCCTTTTGCTCTCTGCTTCTACGGCAATTTGTTTTCCATTGTAGCCACAAATTACATTTTACTGCTATTCTCTTGTTCATTCTGTTACTGCTACATTGTTACTGCGCAAGGTGTGTTTCAGGTCATAAAAAGGTCATTGACTGCATAATTTTTACCCTGTTAGCATTAGTTTTATAGCACTAAGTAAATAAAATATTTGAAGCTTTAAACTGTTTTTATTTAGAATTATACTGCTGTGACTGTCTTGATTACGTAACGGATGTGATTTATGACATTTTGTGAAATCTGATAAAATAAGGTTCCGTTTTTGAGGTTAAAGGGGCTATATCACGTAAAGTGATGTAACTTCATGACACCCAAAATGAGCAAAAAGTAGTAAGAATGAAACATTGCAATAACCACTTAAGGTGATTCCCTGCATTGCGCAACCCTACTGCGTCATTGGCGCGCGAAGTAGCGCGGGCACATTGATAAAATGGCGGATTTTCATTGACGCCATGCATTATCCGTCAAGGGATGGCTATTTTTCCTGAACGAGTACGGTGACCCCCATTTTTTATTTCATATACTTGCTGAGAACGCTGTCTTCATGGAGTAGTGAAAAAATCAGCAAAAAATTATGGCCAATTTTTTGGTAATTTCATAAAATTGTACGGAAGGAAGAATGACGAGTCGAACAGCCCACATTCAAGTGAAATCTATTTAACAAATAGATTCCATATTGCCGTGCGTCTGTTTAACAATTATTCCATGAGCGCGCGTTGGATATGAGATGATAGATAGCCAACGAGGCGCGTAGCGCCGAGTTGGCTATAATCATCTCATATATAACATGCGCGAGTGGAATAATTGTTTTATTAAAAACGCCCCCAAAATATAGAAAACTAGACTACAATAAAAATAAAAAGGCCCAAAAAATCATGCGTATGCTTGCCATGTTTGTAGATCATGGTATAATGGCTCATAACCCATGATGGCTTAGCCAATCAAAACTCTCGAATTGCATTATCCAATGATCCAGTTTTTAATAATTAGTAATAGATCACAGATGACGTCAAAATGTGGCGATAGCCGAGTGTGTCACTGATGTTCTTGCCACATTTTGACGTCTTCTGCGATATATTACTAATGGTGACGGCAGTCGTGTGTCTGTCCTCTAATAAATCATAGGCAAGAACCAATCATAATGACAAATAACTTGGGTTATTATATAATTTGAAGTGTTAAGGACGTTCGCGCCCATTGCTACTGCGCATTTTCTCGCGCATGTCACGCACACGTCATAGATCGCAGACCACGAATGTAAACAAACATGGAATCGAGCTAGTGTTTGATCCTCCCTCGGGCAAATGGTCGCTTGTGGCATCATGGGATAGCTGTGGACCCAGGTCTTCTCGGAAATGTCACGCAATGACGTGACAATGCGAATAGACAATCGCTTTGAGAACTTCGCAGCGATTTTACTCTCTTGAATGCTCGGTGACCCCCATTTTTCTTTTCCTAGATTACTTCCTTTCCTGATTTTGTCCATTTTAACAAAAAACAAAAAAATCTGTACGTGAGAAGTTACAAATCTTTCGCCTTTTATGCTCTCGTGCTACAGAAGTTTTCTTTCTTAGACTAATATGTATCGTTTTTGAAGGTCTATTTCACCTCATCAGAAGAAGACTTCATCGGCAAAAGTTTATTTATTTATATTAGTTATGTTGAATTGAGTACGTTTACCTGATCTAAATCTCACTAATGCAGCTTTTTTTATTGCAGACAGTTGTAAGCTAAGATCGTCTTATAATATAACGCAAGCTTCTAAAAATGCACCTTATCTCGAAAACGAGTACGGTGACCCCCCCCCCCCCATTTTTTTTGCCTTTTTGGCAAAAGTAGATCATTCTCTTTCTGCCCGGCAAGTTTTAAAAAAATCTGTACGTGGGAACATTTTGGACGCGAACGTCGTTAAGTACTCACAAAGACATTTAAATACACTTTTCAGGTGCGTACTTAAATTAACCATAGAGTGACACCACGCTCTGCGTTATACGTTGGATTACATTTCTAAAATCGAACTAAGTTTGTCCAACATTGGGGGTGCGCAGCAATTGTCAAAGTAGCTCCAATATCCGTATTTATCAGCGTCGTACCAAGGAAACGAGCACGGTGACCCCCCCCCCCCCCTCCTTTTTTATAACATTTTTATCATCTCCTTGGCAAGTTACAACAGTGTGCGAAGTTTCATGGGAAATCTATGACAAGTTCTATTTCTAGGGAATCACCTTAAATCTCAGTGTTGAACAACAGTAAAAGAAATACAGCAAAAGGAAAGAAAAGCATGGATGGACACAAATGGACAAGATTGAAGCAGATTCCATTTGGGTAATCTTGAAAAAAGTTGGCCCGACGTTTTTCAAGTTTGCTGCAAATTGTTTGGATAAAGAATCATGTTGTTTGTGATGTAACGATAAGTTTATCAGTACAGGAATTCCACATTACCATTTTTTAGTTTTAAACTCGTGATTAACTAAAGATTTCCTCTAAACACCCTAAAATAACGTGACATAGCCCCTTTAAGTAAAGTACTGTGAACATTTTCTGCTTCTGTATGTTCATTGTTTGAACAAATGACAGCGGATTAGCAACACAAAAGGCCTGATTTGAGTTCATGGTTACTACTGAGTAAAACGCAAAAAATGGTGAAATCCGATCTATTGCTTAAATCGGGATTTTGAAGTGTTCTTATATAAATGGGACCCAAGTTTCCAATTTTTGTCACTTCCGTTCATGGCTTCAAATTTTTAGAAATTTTGCTCCGGACCAAAATACGGGATACTTTCTTCTGCGAATTCAGACTGAGAAGTCAGTAATTCCAAGTCCGGGTGAGATTTTCCGATTACATTTCGCGTGAAAATAAAAAGGCACTCCATGCATATGACAGTATCGAGCCAAGAGTTCACGACAAGCACATGGCTGATTTCCATATCTGACTACGATGACACTCAAGCCATTTTTTTCTGCCACAGGTGTCCCACGCCATAAATCATATTTTGCGTACGGTTTACGTAAAAGTCCTTTATTAGATCGAGATAACATCCCAACTAAGGTAATGCCCGGAGTATTTTGGATCCTTTTCGTTTTGTCCAAGCAAATTTTCCCCGTTGAAAATAATTATGAGGAAAAACTGCCGCTTTCCCCAAAAGAATCCGGTGATTTGAAAATGTCAGTGGTTGCTCTCAAAATAGGCCAATAAAATCCTTTTAGATCCGGCCCTGGCCGGACAAGCTACCTCTTTAGAGATCTGTTCACCACATTTATAGTTCCCACAGTGTAAGGCTTATTCCACTCGTGTTTTTCAGGTGGAGATAGTGACAGATGACGATCCACCTGAAGTCATTAAAACACTTGACCAAGGCCATTTCTTTGGGGAAATCTACCTAGTGTACTCCAGGCCACACAAAGTCTCTGCCCGCGCGGTTTCTCATGTGGACATGCTTGTCCTGACGAAAGAGAGCCTCGATTCTGTGCTTGTTTACTATGGTGAAATTGCTGCGCATGTCAAAGAGGTCGCCGAAAAGCTATATTCTCCACCTAAAACAACGCAACCTAGTATCTTAAGGAAGGAGCAAATCCCTTAATGAGCAACGTCGATTAATAACTCATTTTTTGTTCATGCTTTTACAACGTATTTGATCATTAATTTTTATCTTGTTGAAGTACAATAAAATGTTTTGTTTGTTTTTTTTAACAGACAAGTTAAACCTCCCATTGCTCTTTTCGCCCGTAATTGATAAATGTTCTCTGGGAGTAATCAGATTGAATCTGCTAGTTCCGTTCAATCTGATTACTCCTGGGTCTTCGAGGATTGTTAAATTCCGGTTAAAAGCCCTGGGGGTGGATTTCTCAAATTTTACACTTCCACAAAGAACACTAAAAAAACGAAGCATAAATAGTTTCATTTGTGAAGGTAATCGCATGATTTCAAGACAGTGCAAGCACAGAATTGCTCAAGCCCGTAGAGAGAGTGCAAATTGTAGTCTTAAAAGTGCTTATTTATTCCAAATTGCACAAGAAAAATCATGTGATTACTTATTAAATACACATGAAAAAATTCGAGACAGTTAAACAGAAAGCAACGCACTCATATCACGCAATCACGGAAAAGTTGCGCCATCCAGCAGGTCTCGAATTTGATTGGCTATCAGTGCAACAATTTGACCTTTACTGCACTACTTTAACTTTCTGCAGTTTTTCACTTTTCTGCACTCTGTTTTGGATTAATTGACGCGATTTCAGCCAATCAGCGCGCGGAAATTTTTCGTGTATATTATTAAGAGCTTTAGCTGAAGATACAAGAAAAGCCCTTTTTAGGAGGCGAAGAGGAGTCAGGTTTTTTAATCTCTTTTCCGTGGCGCGTAGTGTAGTGGATGTCGCTTGCGGTCTGCGTGAAACCCAGCGTTGTGGATTCAAATCCATTTGAGGCCGGTAAAATGGGAACCAGTATTACCGTCAACAAGTTCAGTCGAAACGAGATAGGAGCCGGCGACAGACCCAGCCGTAATAACGAGTAGAGGCCATTGAAAGAAGAGCTTTCCGTAGAATTATTCATTTGAAATCGTTTTAACTCATGAGTTGTATCCAGACGCTCATGACCTTGAAGCATTTAACTATGGTTCAGAGCTGGGGGATTTTGAGTTTAAAACTCTTCCTATTTGGATCCAACGTAGGTCGTGCATTTTCCCGCGCGTGTAGCGTCGATCTTATTTTTGTTATTTGGGCATAAAATTGGTGTCTTGGAGATGGGCATGACTCTCATAGTGTGAGGACGTGTCATTCCGTGCTCCGCTCCAAAAAAATTTAAAACCTGGCGAGCATGAGCAAAAATTTACGGTCACGGAAAGGAACAGCTAATTTACAAGTAGAAATGTCGACTGATAGCAATTTAGAAGAATTAACCCGACTGGTCAAGAGTTTGGCGGCGAAAATCGACAAGCTTGATTCGGACAGCCAAAGTCGCCATGATGTCTTGTGTGTTAAACTTCAGTAACTCGAGTCCAAAGCAGCTAGCCTGTCGGGTGAGATTAACGACTTAAAGCAAGGACTTGAATTTACTAATAAAGAAGTTGAGACGGTAAAGGATACATTGAGTAATAAAGTGGACTCTGCTCGGCTTGCACTTTTGGAAAGAAAGCTCGATGACCTTGAGAACCAGTCGAAAAGGAACAATATCGTTATATGGAACATTCCCGAAGGCGCCGAGAAAGATTCCTCCTGTCGAGATATCGTAAGTAACATTTTGAGCCATCATATGCAGTTGGAAGGCGACCTGGAAATAATGCGCGCCCATCGAACAAATATAAGAAGGCAAAGCACCACCGAAGGCACTGCTTCACCGCTTCCAAGACCCGTCCACGTGTATTTACTACGTTACACAGATAAGCAGTATATTCTTCGAAATGCCCCGTCAGCTTTCAAAGATAACCCTTTTTTGGAGGCAAATCTTTGCATCTCTGACGACGTGTCGAAGAAAGTGAGAGACGACCGAAAGAAGTTAAAGGAGAGGTATATTAACGAAATTCGCTCTCGAGAAGAAGTGGACTTCGCCTACATTCCTTGGAATGTCCCTGCGAGTATTCTCTACAAAAATAAAGATTCGGCGAAACTGAAATCTTCTTCTTGTCAGATCAATGAACATGTATATGTATCCTTTTATTTTTTCTTTAATTTTTCAGCTGTTCCTTGTTATGCCGCGGCATATTTGGTAGTATATTTAGGGGCTTTTTTTTACAAATCCTAATGAGAGTATTATTTGTTTAGAACCGACAAATAAAATACTTATTTGGAAGAAAGAAAAGGCTTATTATGTTTAGAACCGGACATGGCTGTTGGGGTAAAGGATGTGACTCCTTCAGTAATACCTTCGTCAATATGCTCTCGGTATGCAATATTCAAAAGAACTACGAGCAAGAATTAAGAGAGAGAAAGAGCAAAGTTTGCAGAAGACACTCCAAGCTGCACAATACAATTTCAGCAAAATCAATGTGAAGAATTTTTGAAAAGATTCTGGACGAGTGTAAAACTGAAATAGAAACATTTTATGATGAGAAAGCCAATGGATTAATTGTGCGTTCAAGGGCAAGATGGCACGAACATGGGGAAAAGAGTACTAAGTATTTTAAGTTTGAAAAAAGGAAAGCATACAAGGAAATATACAAGGAAACTTTGTCTAAGTGGAGTTATCACAACCAATTATGAAAAAATTTTAGACCCGTCTTCAAAATATTATAAAAATCTGTATAGTAGGAAAATTAATACTTTGCAGCCCGATATGTTGGAGCATTTTCTTGGTCAACCCAGTATACCAAAATTACCTGAGGAAGAAAGACTATTAAGAATGTGTCAAAGCATTGGATACTTTTGAAAATGGAAAGACCCCTGGGAACGATGGTATACCTGTGTGGGTGAGCTTATGATAGATGTTTTTAACTACTCCTGTGACTCAGGAGAAATGTCAAATTCACAAAAACAGGCAATTATCACATTAATTGCTAAAAAGGATAAAGATCGAATGTATTTGAAAAACTGGAGACCGATCTCTTTAGTCAATGCTCACTCCAAGCTTGCTCAAAGGTCATATCTAATAGAATCAAAAAGGTTCTTCCTCGAATAATCCATTACAATCAATCCGGTTTTATCAAGGGTAGATATATTGGAGAGGCGGCTCGTTCATGATTCTAGACATTATAGATCATACTGAATCGCTTAAGTTATCAGGTATTCTATTGTTTATAGATTTTGAAAAAGCCTTTGACTCTATTGAACGGGATTTTCTTTATCAATCACTAGAGGCCTTCAATTTTGTTTCGACCCTGATAAGATGATATTAAAACCTTCTATAATAATGTCTCGAGTTGTGTGATAAACAATGGGTTATTCTCCGAGCAGTTTAAGTTAGAAAGGGGTGTAAGGCAAGGGGATCCTTTGTCACCCTATTTATTTGTTGTGGCAATCGGAATTTTCGCTATCTCACTTAGGTCAAATGAACATATTGAAGGCATAAAAACTGATAATGATGAAATTAAGAAACTCTTATATGCTGATGATATGATTAATACTCTGGCGAACACATCCTCTGTGGAAATTTTCATGCAAACCCTGAACAATTTCAAAAAAGGGTCTGGTTTAAAAATGAATATTTCAAAAACTAAAGCGGTGTGGATTTGGGCAAGTAAAAATTCATTATATAGAGAAACCTCTGGGCCTTGAATGGTGTACTGGGGTTAAAACGCTAGGAATTCATTTTTCGTGTGATCAAGGTCAAATTATAAAACAAAATTTCCATGAACGTTTAAATGACATTCAAAAAACGATTAATCTATGGAATTTAAGAGGTTTGTCTTTGTTTGGTAAAGTTACCATTGTAAAATCATTCCTTATACCAAAGCTCTTATATGTTTCTACAATACCGGAAACTCCACAAGAAATTATTAAACAGATGGAGAGAATGCTATATAAATGTTTGTGGAATGGTCCAGATAAAGTGACGAGACTCTCCGTTATTAAGTCGTTGAAGAATGGTGGCCTGAATCTTATGGACCTTGAAACCCAAATTAAAGCGCTAAGGCTCCACGTGTTCTTGATGAGCGTGTAGGTCCATGGAAATCGTATTTTAAATTTCATTTGAAAAAGTATGGAGGGTCTCTGCTCCTAAAATGTGGTTATGATGTAAGGGATCTTAATTTACGCTTAAATGGTTTTTATCAACAGGAGACTGAAAAACGTATGGCCTCAAAAAACAAGAAGCTTCAAGATTTTTGCAAAAGATGGGAACCATTATTATGATTTCTGTGATATTGCGTGGAGAAAAGTTTGTGGTTGGCTCATTCAAAATCTGCGTTATTTATTTTCGTTATTTAATTAGCTCTAGCTCTAAAACCTAATTGAAGTATCTGCATCGTGTCTGTGATGTGTTGTGTTGTCTATCTCTCTAAATTTGAAATCGCTTTGCCAGGTGTAATTGTTGTAAGTATTCATAGAATGTAGAGTAAGGTAATTAAAAAGAAAAACCTTTTTGTAAGAAGTGTACGTATTATTTAGTTTGCAAGGTTAGGTAATTACAAGATAATATTGTAAGAAGTGTAGGTGTTATATAGTCTGTACTAGTAAGTAATGTAAGTCTTTTGCTAGTATTGTAATAATTGTTAGTGTTGTATGTAAAAAAATTAAATAAAATAAAATTGGTGTCTTAAAATCTCCAGCTTTGTTCCAAGGAAAAAGGTTGCAAGTTATACGCTTCAAGGTCATGCGCCTCATACATGTGCTGATATAGTTTTGATGTAGTGGAATCTCAATTTAATGAAGTGCCAATACATTGGTAATTCCGTTTGTGATTTCAGCCAAGATTTGTAACCAGCCAACCAATTTCACGCCTGGTCCTCACTTGCGGCGCAACAATGACCATAACCAACTTCGCAGGTTCTTGATGAATATTACCTTACTCATTAACGAAGTTAATGTGTCTCCTTGTGTTATGTGTGCTTATGCTTGCATCGCTAGTTTTGACCAGGACAAAAAAACTTTAATACCCCCTTGCATCTTGGTTTTAAGGAACGACATAAGCGGCCATGTTTTGAATACTGATACAAAATATAGAATGCAAGCGTGGTCCAATACTAACAAGATGATCATATATTCTACCAAAACCAAAGAAGTGTGTATTACCTTCAAGGACACACCGTGTTCTGATACTCTTATTATTAGTGATGGTGAACGAATTGAGCGTGTAACCAGCCTTAAGCATTTAGACGTTTTCTACCAAGATAACCTCAAGTGGAACGTACATGTAAATGATATTGCGAAGACGGCCAGCAAAAGACTTTTCATCTACGTGAGTGCAGAAAGGCAGGCCTTCCGTTGGAGGTTGGAGTTACCATGTACTAGAATGAGACCTCTTTTGCATTACGCCTCGCCCATATGGGGTGGGATCCCTTGTTATTTAAGGACGGTGCCTACTATTGTTATTGCGCATACGTTCTGCGCATCTCGAGATACACGGATTTCCTATGGGTGATGCTTATTAATACAGGGATATTTTTGCGCGGCTCAAAACTATGCGGAGAAAGCAGAACTTAGCAAGTGCTCTTGGTATTCGAAAAGAAAATTGGGGGTAGCCATGCATTTTTCAGACAATTAAGCTTCAATTTGGAAAAGAAGGACATACATTGCTTTGTATTTCAAAGCTTTTTGGAAAGACCGTTGATTAATTATCTTCGAAAAATGCGTGGCTACCCCCAATTTTCTTTTTGGATTTCACTAACAATTGTTAAGATCTGCTTCCCCAGCATATTCAGTAAACCGTGCAAGAATACCTTCGAATTAGTAGGCACCGTCCTTAAAAGAAGAAATCGGACGTGTCCAAAAAGAGATGCATGAGAATTTTAGGAGCACCAGAAAATACAGTAGTGTAAGAGGAGACACAGCTTCTAAACGCGAGCTTGAACGTATCCTTACAGATGAGCAGCATCCATGTCGCAAATACTTACCAGTGGAACATAATAAGCGCTACAACTTGAGAAGAACCCGCAATCCAAATTCCCGAACAGAGAGGCACAACAGTAACTTTATACCGCGAGGTATAAGACTTTTTGATATGTGAATAGTGGCGTTTTTATTATCCAATGAGTCTTTATATGTTTTTCGATTTTAATCCACTGTTAACCATTCGTATGTTTCTTTCCAAGTTTGGTAATAAGGATTATTATTATTATTATTATTATTATTATTATTATTATTATTATTATTATTATTATTTTGTATTATTGTTATTATTATTAGTAGTAGTAGTAGTAGTAGTAGTAGTAGTAGTAGTAGTAGTAGTAGTAGTAGTAGTAGTAGTAGTAGTAGTAGTAGTAGTAGTAGTAGTAGTAGTAGTAGTAGTAGTAGTAGTAAAGGGAAACTGTAGCCTTGGAATAGTGCTCAATTTACAGGGAACTACTTCGGGGCAGCTGTTTTTCTTGTCCTGTTGTTTTTTTATTGTGCTTGTTTCTTACTCGTCCATAGCTATTACGATTTATTGCGGAAGATATCCTCAGCACCATGGTGGAGGCAGAAGAGGAAGAAAACTGACCAAGATATTACATTTATTTCAAGCCAGCTCTCTCGTCAATCCACTGCTTTATGCGCTCAGAATGCCAGGGTTTTGTTTTCGCTTTTAGCTTGTAGATCACAGGCGTCTCCAATTCAAGGTTTCCCTCTTAATGCCTTGTAAATGAAATACATCCTGATTTGTATTCAGTGAACACTAATGCGCATTCTACTAATGCATTGCTTACTATTCCGTCGAGCGAGCTGCAAGATTTCAAGTGCAATGTTACAAGATGAGAGGTTTTGACACTCTTTGATGCTGGGAAGACCAGTGCTGTGTGTAAACATTACCTTCAGATAGCAACCAGGATACAAACAGAATTACATAAATTGCAAGAAGAAAACGCCTAAAATTTTAATCAAAGTAAAGCTATTGATCTCGTCTGCCGCAATCGACTTTGATGTAATTAAATCCAGAACTAGGTATACTGCCGTAATAATAATAATAATAATAATAATAATAATAATAATAATAATAATAATAATAATAATAATAACAATAATAACAATATAATAATAATAATAATAATACAAGTCTTATATAGTGCCCGTTCTAGAGTTCAGAGCGCTTTCTACTATAAACAGAATAAAATTGAATAATTAAAAAACCTATAAATGAAAAGGTTCATTAAATAGAAGCGTCTTGAGTCCGGATTTGAATGTTGCTAACGATGGTGACTGACGTATGGCATCTGAAGTTTGTTCCACAAATGTGGCGCAACATGGCTAAACGACCTGCTTCCGTAAGTCTTAAGTTTATAACTAGTAACTTGCCAGATAAACGTGAGACTCTAGCTGGTGTATACTGTACTAAGAAATCAGATATGTATTGAGAAGCTATAGCATTCAAGGCCTTATAAGTAAGTAGTAATATCTTGAAGGGTATACGTTGCTTTACAGGCAGCCAGTGAAGGTCTATTAAACCCTAACCCTAACTCTAAACCCTAAGCCTAATTTTGTCATATTTGCGAGTACGAGGGATTAGACGCGCGGCAGCATTATGCACACACCGTGAAGCTTTTCTAATGAGTATTGCGGTAGTCCAACTAGTAGTGAATTGCAGTTATCTAGTTTGGATGTAACAAATGTATGAACTAATATTTTAGTGTCCTTCTGAGTAAGGCAATTCCTAATCTTATATAAATTACGTATATGAAAGAAAGAAGCTTTTCAAATACTATTTTAAACATGTTGTTCAAGAGCCATAGCATCGTTGAAGCTGACAACGATGAAGTTATTCTAACATCAGCGATTGTTTAGCAATTTTAGCAATGTAGCCGGGTTCTCAAATGTTAAAAATTCTACCTTCTTAATAGGATAATTAACAATTATTCCATGAGCGCGCGTTGGAATATGAGGCGCGTAGCGCCGAGTTGGCTATAACCAGTCTCATATCCAAGAAGTGCGAATGGAATCAAGTTTGGAAGTACGAAATACGAGCGA
This sequence comes from Montipora capitata, assembly GCA_949126865.1. Taxonomy (NCBI): domain Eukaryota; kingdom Metazoa; phylum Cnidaria; class Anthozoa; order Scleractinia; family Acroporidae; genus Montipora; species Montipora capitata. The sequence continues at coordinate 15,766,530 of OX421447.1, forward strand.
AAAGCGAGAAAATCCGAGCGAAATAAAAAAAAACTTGATGAAGATGCGATGTTGTGTAATATCTGGTCGTCGGACAGACGCAGGCTCATCACAAAAACACTTCTTACCTTTCGCGTACTTCTTAAGGTCGGAATTGATCCAAACTTTCCACGCAAAAAAAGAAAATTTTAGTTTTGCTTTATTCAGACAGCAATTTCGCTTTCCGGCGAAAAAAAATTAGTTTGCCATATAAGGTCAAACGAAGGTATAACCGAGATTAA
>OX421447.1:15774289-15796789 GCA_949126865.1 Montipora capitata
AGAAAACCATGCTTGGCTGGATGCAAAAACAAATACAAATTATGAAACCAATGATTAAATACCCAAATTGTGTAGCACGTAGATAAATTTAGAGTTTTCTTTTATTGGTCACGTGACCATGGGCGTGGCCTGATGACGTCATATAGGGCCATTGGTTTACAAAAGTTAGAAACTGACCAAAATAATTCCAAATTCTCTCAAACTAGTTAACTATTACATCCTTAGCAACGCACTCCAAAAATACGTCAGAGGGCCACTAAATTTCTTATTCATATCTAAAAAGGGGAGTTATAGGGTCTCCCCTCTTCTTAAAAAAAAAAAAAAACAATGTAGAAACACGACTGGGTCATTTGCATTTCTTTCTGATTTTGGGTGGGGCTGTAGGAGAAAGTTACTGTCATGGGGCTTCTTTTCAAGTCAAAGTCCATGCAAAATTTTGAAAAATGTGAGAAGTTTCAATTCTTTTTGTCCAGGATAACAACGTCACGATTTCAACTAGAATCGTACAACATTTTGACGCTATATGATATTTTTTTTGCAAGAAACAACTTACAGAGTATCTCTTGGTATTTGGAATCTTTTGAGTCATCTGAGCAGGTCTAATTAAAAATATTGACAAGATAATTTCCATGAAAAGAATTTTAAAAAATAACTGTAATCGTTTGGTTGTGAAGGAAAGACAAGCTACGTAAGTGAAAAACAACAAAAAAGGTGACACACGTTCACACGAACCCAGTGTTGCCAACACATCACGTATACACACAACCATTTCTCCCGAAACAACTGCCTATGGGGTGAAATGGTTGTTGTGGGCATACGCGATGTGTTGGCCACACCGGGTTGGTGTTGGCATGTGTCACCTTGCTTTTTTTGTTGTTTTTAACCTATTAAATATAACAATCTTTGAAAAAATATAATGTTGATGAACGTTTTTTTCGTCGGGCTTGAGGTCGCATGGGTTCAAAGTCTGAATAGCACTCTTGTCTTTCCGTCGTCTGCAAACTGCCACCTTTACGCAGGTATAAAAGACAAACTTTCGGGTTTATTGCATTCTCGGACCCAGAGCTCTGATCTTTGGCTCACAGAAATGAGATCCAAGGTTCTCTTGACGAGAATAGTCTTTAGCGTTCAGCCGAGCTAACATCTCTCACGCGTTAAACAAAAGATCCTATCACATGCTTACACGTAACATTTTCTACAAACTTGGTGAATAAAGTTTGTTTTGTTTTGTTTTTTTCACAAACGTCGCGCACCTCCCCTCCCCTCCCCCCTAGTGTATTCTTCCAAAGAAACGTCACCTGTCAGTCACCTCATTCTTAGTGGTGCACCCCCTCCTAAGAAAAATCCTGGATCCTCATCTCATCAACTCATTTCATCTTCCACTTCAAGCAGGAGGAACAATTTCAAGCATTTCTCTATTTGATATCAAGGCCCTTGAGTTTTTAATTTTTCAAATGCAGAAACCCGCAGCAATCAATCTTGAAGTTTCTTTGTAATCTGCAGGTGTGCGAATCGTTGCTAATCAAGGAAATTAAATTCAAATGAAAAGGATCAATAATGATGAAAACCCTGACAGTTTGATGACACAAACTCAATTGACTTCTTCCGCCTTGATGGATTTTCAATTAACCCTCGACTAGTGACCCTAGGTACCAAACGATCCTGCTGCCAGAGTTATCAATTATACTTCCAGAATCCTTGTAATTCTTAGACCCATTTTACGGGCGCTTTTTTCTCAGTTGTCGTGATTCAGCACCAACAATTTTAATCTTCGTTTTGAAAGCACACTGTCAGGTATGTCTTTTTCAAAATATAATTTTCTTACCGATACCACTGTTGCGACGGAATATTTAAGACTTAAAATACTAGGTAATCTTTTTGCCGACGGTCGCAGTTGAAAAAAGTTTTCAAAAATTTGCTGGTTTCTCACGCTCAGGCTCTCTCCAATTCCAAATTAGGCCTTCTATTTTGCTACCTCCATTTGATTTTAAAATAGTTAAAAATTTTTGAAGGCGATGAGATGAAAAATGATGTTTCGAGATTGTACTTCATGTGGGATGCATTTTGTAACTGAGTAGTCGTTTCTCTTACGAAATAAAAGTAAACAATTTTATATAATTCACGTTTGTCCGTCCGTGCCGCAGATAAAAACAGTGTTTCATCGCAATGTCATATACGTAAGTTATTGTGGAAGTCGTTAGTGCCTTGAGTAAAATGTTCAGACTTTATCAAAGAAATGACTGCATGTTTGAAAAAAAAACCTCCAAGGCACACTAGAAGTATCGAAATATTAGTTAAGCCGGTTACACACAAGCAATATTACTTGACAAGTGTCATTGACAATTTAAATGAGCAATTGTCTCTATATAGACACCTGAAATATTGTGGTGGCTCCAAAGGGATCAAAAACAAGACCTCTGCGGTGTTGGTGCAATGCTCTACCAATTGATGAGCTATGAAGCCACACATCTCGCTCAGTGCGAGCAGGTCAACTTGTTGGGCTCGTGTTTCCGTGAAAGAGGTTTGAGTCCGATGATGAAGGAAATGATGGCATTTTTGAAGTACGGGCTATATAAGAAATGATCTCAACTTAACTGGAATTATCTTTTTTTTATATACATATACAGGTAGATGGATAATTATACCTCTTCTGTAGCCCCTTTCCAGGCACTTTCCTCATCTGAGTGCATCACTCTACTTACAGTCTTTGGCACCGAATCTGTTTTTACCGTAACACTGAATGTCCTCACCATCATTGTTTACCTTAAAGAGCGCAGTCTTCGCAAGCCCAAGTTTTACCTCGTCATCAACTTAGCAGTTGCAGACATGTTTAATGGGGGATTTGCAATACTCATTTATTCATTTATATTTGGCGGCATGTGCAATTTTTCGTTGTTTGACGAAAAAATCCCGATGTTGCTGCATCTCTTTATTTTATTCTTTACAAGTGCCTCAATAGTGAACCTCGCTGCTGTTTCTATTGAGCGAATGCACGCCACCTGTCGTCCATTAAAACATCGTCTCGTCGAAAAGAGAAGCTTTGGAGCCGCCGTCTCAGCTGTTTGGTTAACAGCTGGTGTATGCTGTTATCTCATGTTTACACATTCGGCCAATTTTTTGTTTATTTTCTTGTCCTGTTGTTTTCTTGTCCTTGTTTCTTACTCCTCTATCGCTATTAAGATTTATTGCGGACAATATCCTCAGCACCATGGTGGAGGGAGGAGAGAAAGAAAACTGACCAAGACATTGTTGATTGTAACTTCTGCATCATTATTGTTGGTCCTGCCATTGATTATTTATTTGTTTTTTCGCCAGTTTTCGCCATCTTCTTTGGATTCCTTGCCTCCCCGAACATTGATTTACCTACACCAGTCTCTGTTATTTTTATTTAATGCCAACTCTCTCGTCAATCCATTCCTCTATGCGTTCAGGATTCCAGAGTTCAAAAAGGCTTTGTTTTTGTTTGTAGCCTGTAGATTACAGACCACCCGGAGTCAGGTTTTCCCTCTTAATTAATGCCTTGTAAGCGAAACACACATCCTAATTTGGGACATTTAAAAGGCGCTGTGCCACGGCAGTACAATTCTTCAGCCGCGAGACAGCCGGGAAGACCAGTCGCGAAGCGGCGAGAAGAGAAAGACCTCCGGTTACCTTGGACTTGAATCTAACTTTCATGCAGACGCCAGGGTCAGGATCTGACCCTCAGCCACTTAGTGTTAGTGTCTTTCTGCCATCCCCTAAGCGCCACCGAGAACTTCAAGCTTTATTGTAATCCCAGAGCTCGTTCCCTTTGGGTGAAGAAATGAGATCCAAGGTTCTGGTTACGCGGATGGATTAAAACGACTTTCACTGCAAAAAAAAAAAAAAAACTGAGGGTATTTGAGTGGAGGAAGACTCTCAAAAATAAGTTCTATGACTTCATTTTTGCATAAGAATATACTTTTAGATTGGTGCTCTTCTTTCAATTTTAAGAAATTCGGTAAAAAAAAGTTCTAAAGACTAAATAAAATGCTGAATAAGGCTCCAAGCGATTGTCCATTAATTTCATTGGACCCTCTAGGAAGCAGCTCTATTGTTTTTAAGGTTAGGGTCCATCGTTTATTGGCTGTTTGTTTTGCTCCATTGTTTTCCGAGCTTATCTCAAGAGACGTTGTAACAGCTGCGTTCTGTCCCATTGTCCAGCGCAATTGATCATGGATTGGCAAGAAAGTCTTAAGCCAAGAAATCATTTAGACCTTATTGAAACATAAACATATTTCCCGGTCCTTTAAGAAAATCCTGCAGTGAAATAAAAGCCCACAGGCCAAAAGTGGCTCCTAACCATTCACTGTATTTTGTAACGTGACTGATAAGAATGGAGTTGGGGTGACAGTCATCGGTCGCAACAGAGAAGATAAAATTCGTGAAAGATTATGAAGCAGATGGAAGTCCGTTACCTGGCGACAGACATCGCCAGTATTCCTCAAATGGCTTCCCTAACATGTGTCTACTCATTTTGCGCGCGAGCACTTTATCCAGTACCAACATCGTGATTCTCTTATTTTTATCGGAGACACTGCGCGGTGGATGTCAAGAAGAGGGATCAACATGACCATACTAGGTAGGCCGCGCCACACCAGCTGATCTCAACAAATGCTCATGTGGGAGTTACAAGTAGTATAGGAGTTGAGGGTACGAGAGCATTTTTGCAAAAATGATCTCATACCAACTCAACTCCATACTACTTTACATTTAATGGCTTTCATATTTTTAATCTCGTATTTTCAGTCTCATATTCTTGGAAATCTATATGTTTTATATTTCTGCGAATCTATGCCGTGGCGAGGTAGAATGGATCCAACGCAAAATTTATTTTGGAACTTTATGTTATTTAAAATGCGTGACTTTCTTAGAAAAATCACAAAGCATGACATTCTCGGAAATAAAGAAAGGGGGTTTCCCCATGATTTTTAACCAATCAAAAACTTCACATTTTTACTACACAATTGTGTAATTTTTCAGTGAAACTTTTTGAATTTGTGGAATTATTTATGTAGACCGGCACAGCAGTGCCGTGACGTCAGCAGCCAACTTTTTAGATTTTATAATGCCCGTATGCATGACTTGTCACACCATTGCTGTGAATATAGCGCTTATCATCGAAGCAGGACAATGATACTTTATTAAGCTCATAGCTTCCAAGTTGATGTAAGTTGCTTCTAATCGTTTTCATGGTGTGATGCATTTGCTTGTTATTAAACAGTACGTTTTTATAATTTTCATGAGTTATGTTCTTTTTGATGATATTCTTTTTAATACCCTTAGCGGTCTTTCCGCCTTCGTCATTGTCTTTCATATATGAATACATTTTTGATCGCAATCCGACGAATTCGGTTATCGGTATGCCTGCCGCTTCATCTTTGAATTTACCGATCACTTTTTTATTAGTTGTGTTGAAATATTGTGAATCTTGTGGATAATCACTGTTGTCGAATTTGTCTTTGTCATTCCAAAAGTCTTGGTACGCATCACTGGTTTCAATTTCATAGGTCAAGCTGTCTGTGTCTGTGAATAACAATTTTGCTTTGCTGCCGTATTTTTGTTTGATATAATTGTAGTGAAAATCATACATAAGCGTCTTGCTTAGATCTAGGATGCACATTCCAACGTATGCCGGCCTGTTTAAGGTTAGTGTTTCTTTGATCTTATGAACAGCTACTAAATTTTCATTAAAGATCTTGCTGCTAACATATGTTGGTTTAGCAGCCATTTTTAATAGTTTGTTTTCATCGGTTACTAATCTGACATCCACTCGCTTTCTGATATTTTCCATCGTTTTACCGAATACACTGTTGTTCATAAGCTTGAAGAAGTCTTTTTCAAAAGCGTTTTTAGCATTGGTTCTTTTCTCAGTATTAAAGTCAATATATTCTTTCAACCATGGTGACTGATTGAATTCTAATACTCGATGGACTTTGGTTAATTTTAATCCAAGATCAGTGTACAATTGTAGGTTTCTGTAATGAAGGACATACTTTTCTTTATTGCTTAATGTGGGTATTAATTTATGAACTAAACCTGTTGATATATTGTATTTGGATGCTATTTTTTGACAATAATCTGATAGCATGTTTTTTGTTACTTTCACCTTTTCAGGTGCTAGTGGGTAGTCATTATGCAAATCATGTAGTTCTTCTGGATATGCTAGGTCTACTTCTAGTATTAAACCTTTCTTGCTGTCTTCTGTGTACTTGGCTAAGTCTATCTTATCAATATGGTTTTTAGTCATCCATTTGAAACCGCCAGTTGGTAAATATTGACTCATTGCCCAACCATACAGATTGTTAGCATCTAGATACATTATATACTTTGAGGGCGCCTTCTCATCATACGTTTTCATGTCTCTATTATTAGCTTCACCATACCGGTTTGCAATGTAGCTTGTGCCTCCTCGCATTCCTTTTTCAATGAATTGAAACATATCAATATCAGTCATAAGCTCTAATTTGATATCAGTCATTTTTAGCATAGCATCCCAGGAAAGCCCAGGACTGGTAAAATAATGACATGGGTCCAGTTTATAGTATTGCAGACAGGTCTTTCGAAAGTTTTCGAATACATCAGCTAACAGAAGGATGTCAGATTTAAGATATAAGTCATGGTACTCACCCATATTTTTCAGATTAAAAGTGTTCCATACATTTTGAGCATGTTTGTATTGATCATCTGTTATATCCTCATCATTTAATATACTGTAAAATTCTTCTTTTGATGGCAGTTTTTCATTGAATTTTTCAAAACTGTCCATGAAGTCATATGGGTAGACTCCCTTCTTGCTCATCAAATCAAGCTTTTCGTTTTTGAATATTTGAGAAGTATATTTCAATGATTCTCTTGGTAGATTACTAACTAGTTTTTCCAAACTAGAGCTCATGAATTGGAAACTATCAATGAAGGTAAGATGATTACCAAGCATGAAAGCCATATACTTTTCCATGTTGTTTGGTATGGCATTGATATTCATTTGACACTTTTCACCTTTCTTATTTGTATATTTATGCTCTTTAACAATAGCTCCGATCTCTTGCATTATAAAATGGCTGTCGTACCCACGGAGATTATGAAATATTACTGGAATTTTGTCAGTCATTTGAAAGTTAAGATTACAATCTTGGTGTGCAGATCCTCTGTATTGACCAGTTATATGACAGTGATCTCTTACTCTTACATCAGTTTCATTGTATTTTTTCTCACATATGTGGCATTTATCAGCTTTTTGGAATTCTTTTTCATTGTCTTTTGTCATTCTCAATGGTTCATTGAAATATTTTTTCATAATCTTCTTGCAGTATTTAACTTCATCCAGCATAGCTTCCATAAATTTGTAAACAGCTTTTTCACCTCTATAAATTTGTACTGGTTTTGTGTATTTGTCATCATAACAACACACAACCTTATATCCATAACCACAGTCTGTGTGTCTCTGATAAGCCTCTGTGTATGATTTATCATCATTGGGTTGGCATCCATGTATTTTTTCAGTTATTGCTTCAAAATCTGCATATATTACAAATGGAACTGGTAGTTGTTTATGGAAATTATTGAATTTCAGTATGTTGTCATCTTTTGTTGGCATTTTAATTGCTTGTACTCCATTTAATTGGATACAGTTTTCTTTATGATTGTTCAACACTCTTTCAGAAGTGAAATGCTGAAGACAATACATGCAAAAATGTTTTCTCTTTTTGTTATTTGTTATGTCATACATGAACTTGTTGAAATCTTTGATCAATACATAGTGCTTGTTTTCATTTTCTGTTATAAGAAGCAGATTCATATAATCTTCATACCTTTCTTTTGACACATAAATGGGATATTTTTGTTTGTTTTCATAACCGAAAACATTGATGTTAATTTCATTTTGCTTTTCTATTTTGTTGTACTGTTTGGTAGTCACTGGAAATTCAATTCCTGAATAATTCAAATTTTCAATGAATGCTTTATCTGATTTTTTGATTCTCTGTGGGTATTTGTCTTGAGGGTTCAAATGTCGAATATGACACCATCTGAAGCATTCATTGTCCTCATTTTTCATGTTGATCAATCCCTTTGCACTGTTTCTGAGTTCTGTGGGTAGTTTTATGTAAGAAGATCCTTTCATTGGTTCATATTTTACCACATTGATATAATGATTTTCAACAGATTGAATAGTCCAACCAGATCCCTCTGAAATCCAAACTGCAATCTTGTTTAGTATGGCTTGTTTTGACAAAGATAAAGCTAGTTCAATTTGTGTGTCATTTGTTATTGTTTGGGGTTGACTGTTGAAATACGCTGTTTTCATAATTTTTTCTTCGCGCCCTGTTTGCTTTTCAAATGTAACCCTCAGTGTTTCAACAAACTTTAGACCTGTCATTGATTTTAACATTTTTTCGATATGGATGGCAACAGCCTTTCTTGTGTTTTGCAGTTGCATGAGTGGGTCTTTGCTGTTTTTTATGTTGATTTCATAAGACTTGGTGAACCCTTTTAAAGCTTTGTTCGTTTCTTGTATTATAGTCCTTGGTAATGGAACTGGTCGTTTTTTGGTTCTTGGTGCTGGAATTGGCCTGTTTAATTGTTCTATTTCTTGTAACCATTCAGAAGGAGGAGCCGGCAGTCTCTGTCTCTCAAAATAGTCAACAAGTTCTTTTACACTCTTTCTTGGTTTTGGTATTGGTCTTATTTTAGTCCTTGGTGCGGGCACTGGTTTTGTATTTTGTTTTATAATCAATTTTATTAATTCTGATTTACTTAGTTTCTCAAGATCACTCTTGTTCATACAATAAGGTGAGATATTATTTTGCATAATATTCATCATAATATATGTATAGGAAATAATTCTTTAAGTGAAAATATGGTGCGTTTATAGTTGAACACATACTGGAGTATGTATTTAACTGTGTGAAGAGAAGTGATATAAATAAATCAATTGCTGCTGTTTTCATGTTCGTCATAAATATATCCTGTGTTGTAAGTAAATGAATTTTTGAAATGTTTCTTTGTTTTGAGATGATTATGTTTTCCCGCAAGAGTGTAATTATGATTATTGTCACATATTTTGCAATACCATTCTTTGCGCAACATGTAATCGTTTTTGTTTCGTCTTCTTTCTTCTGCAGTATAAAATCTGGGACGGCCAACTGGTCTTCGATCTTCCATATTATGTTGCTATATATTTTATTTTTATATATTATTTTTGCACCATTTTAAGTGGAGCCAAAAAATTACGATATCTTTCAAATTCTCTGAATAAAAAAGACATTTTTGCATCTGCCTTGTCAAACACTTTTTGGACTTCTTCTTTTGGTGCTCCTTGTTTCAATACATGTATCAAACAGGGAAACTCTATTGTTCTCACAAAATGCATGTATCTAGCGTTTTTGCGCATTGTATCACAAATTGTTTCTATCACTAATCTTCTCAAGCATAATGCTTTTACTATTTCTGCTCCTTGGAACATATACTTATGGATCACATAAATGTTCAAAAGGAATATGCAGACTCACCCCTTCACGATTTTTTGTTTGTATAATCCATGGATAAATGCAACTTCTTGCGTACTTACGCCTTGCTGCCCAAGATATCATATCACTCATCCCCCCATAATCTATTTTAAATCCAGGGTATTTATGTTCTATAATGTTTTCTATGTCATTTTTTTGCAAATCTGTCAATAAATAGTACCACATGATTGTCAGGTATTTTTGTCTGTCTGAAAATTTTTTCATATATTATGTATTTGCAATTTATTTTTATACAGATTCTTCACTGTCTTGTGACGACTCAAATTCTTGCGAACTTGAGCAACTTTCTTCAGATACACTTTCTTGCGATGGTACCCAGTCAGAATCCGACAGATGGGAATCCTGATCGCTCTCATAATAGAAACCAAATTTTTCTTCATTTTCAAACTTGTCCATATAATATAAGTATATATTTTTATTTTTTTATAAGTATTTATGCGCGTTTGTTTCACCACAATTCATATATTTTTAACATCTCTTAATGGTATCCAACTGTTGAATTCATCACTGTATCCCTTCCATTTTACCAAAGCTTGTTTCTTTTTATAGTCTCTTCTAATCACTTTGTCAATACGAAAAATATCCTGTTTAGCTTTCAATAATTCAGGTTCATAAAAACTGCCTTGTATTTCTTCACCTCTTAGATCTTTTAGTTTGTATGTTATTGGATTAGTGTATTGGATTTTATCAACTGTAAATACTTCTTCTGTCCAATTTGGTGTGTAACCCTTGTCAAACACATTCCTTTTATACTTAGATATTCGAACCTTATCACCTGTTTTGAATTTTGGTTTCTGTTTCAATGTTTCTGTATCACCATATAGATTGAAGTAAACGGTTCCTTCATTCCTCTTGTTAGATGCTTCTACAGGTGTCATCTTTATGCTTGAATGTTTGGTATTATTATACTGTTTCAATATTTTTGGTAGCATATCAAGATACATTGTATTACCTTGAACAGTGAACTGTTTCCACATTTTGGATTTAATTGTTCTGTTCCACCTTTCAACCACTGAGGATTTCTCCTCATTTTCAGTGGAGTACATATGTATCCCATTTTTCTCTAGCAAGTCTTTCAAATGTTTGTTATAGAACTCCTTTCCCTTATCAACCCATAAATATTGTGGTCTTCTACCTTCCTTGAATATTGTTTTGAATGCTTCAGTGACAGATTCACCTTTCTTATCCTTCAATGGGACAATCCAACCGTATTTGCTGAAAACATCAATAACCATAAGAAGATACCGATAACCTTTATTCCATTTGCTAAACTGTTGCATTTCGACTAGATCACTTGCCCATATTTCGTCAATATGATTCACGATTACACGCCGCCGAGTAAAGTTGCGTCTTATGGATGCATGTAATTCAACTGCTAATTTTTCTTGCCAGTTTTCTTTACCCGACGGCTTTTTCCGTTTTTTGGAACTCCAAGGCCTAGTTTCTGCTTTGTATTGATAACATTTCTTGCCAACCAATGCCCCCATTGTCTTTCATTATACGGTACGTTGTCTAAAGCTTGAACCATTTTCCTATCCGCTTTGTTTTTACATTTTCTATCATCCTTGCAGACGGAATAATCGACATCATGCTGCATTGCGATCGCATCAGTTTTTCCAGTGGGCATATCATATATTTCCAATATTTGACCAGTTTTTGGGTCATACTTCAGTTGATTTTCCAAATCATTGTAAGGTCCTGTGTATTTATGACCGGGCAGTGTCCATCCGCCTTTTGGTTTCGGCAATTTGCCAATAGCTTTGTGAATGTCAACAGCACCGCCATCAAGATCTTTTCTGTTTGTTGTGTATTTTTTATTCGGTCTTATTTTCGTTGACAATTGATCGAGAGCTTCTGATCCAACTTTATGAAGTAGAGGATTCATTTTTCTCAAACCATAATCGATTGCTTTTTTCTGCAACTTTGGATCTCTCATTAATTCGGAACCATAATATCTACCCATTTCAACTGCTTTTTTGCCAAGATAAGGTACTCCTTTTGTTAGGAACAATTCAGTTCCTGTATTAGCAATATCACTGAGTAAGCCCGCTCCCAACGGGCTGTTTAGTTTCCCTGTTTTTTAACAAATCGAGTTTAAGTGATGCCGCATTCAGCACATGTGCAAAAGAACATTAGTCTGCCATTTTTGGCTGTTTTGTAACCTGAAGGTTCAACACATTCAGTCACTTTCTTTTGTTTAACACAATATGATTTCATAATATATATAAGTTAGATATTTCTGAAATAATGTTCGATGAATCTCTCATTTTTTATTGTATCATTTATGTTGAACACTTGTAATAAATCATAATACGAATTACCCTTGTTCATTTCATTTAGAAAGTATAAACAGAAATACCCACAAGTTGTTGTTTGTATGTTTTGTATCTGATTGTTTTGATGTAACAAAGTCAGATTTTTCTTTTTGGCATGATTGACCATTTCTTGAAATGGGGGCATACCAAACGAATCGAAATAATTGATTAGATTATCCTTAACATAAGTGGCTACCCAGTGACTTCCACTCATATATGCAGGTTCAAGATTGTAGATGAATAACGCCTGTTTATGGTTATGTGGAACATTTTCATTCCTTGACAGAACATCATTGATTGGTATATTCAAATATTTACACCATTTCATTAGATCATGGTTACTCAAAGGGGTGTTTTTGTAAAATTTTGGTTTTACAGCAATGCTCCTAGGATTGGGATGTTGTTGAATGGACTGTTTTTCCCTAACAGTAACCCTGTTCCCTTTTTCTTTGAAGATCTTTTTTTTTTTTTTACCATAACCAGCCGTCACATATGGCGGATAACTAAAAAACGGAGGGGGCATTCCCATTCTAGGTGCACCTGTACCATCCTTCTTCGACGAAGGCGGTCTACCTACCCTAGGTGCTCCTCTTCCAGTCATCTTTTTCACAAGATCCAAAGCCAAAGGAATTCCAATGCTAGCTAACAGAGTGCCTAAAAATCCACCTGATTGTGTTTTAGTCGGTGTTATTTTAACGCCAGATCCTGTTTGAGCTGCATTCATTATGTCTCTTTGCTGTTTAGTTGTGAACATAGTCAAATATGGCATCAATTTGTTGATTGCATTGAAAGGTATCATCATGGGTAATGGTAAAGCACCGCCTTTTTGACCAGATCCAATCAATTTTTTAGCTCCGGCTTCTGCCAAACCACCAAGAGCACTCAACCCAAGGGTTTTACCAATAGCTGGAAGAGCCCTCATTCCAAGTGACAATACGGTACTCAAAAGACTTCCGCCAACTTGTTTCCTGATATTCGTCTTGGCGAGTTTGTTGTCCATTCCTTTGTTCAATTGACGATTTTTTTGTAATCTTTTTTTTACCATTGCTGGAACATAAAGAGTGTCGTTTCCATTAAGAGAATCATTTGTCAGTCTTAGAACAATTGTTTCCCTTTTATGGTAAGCATTACTCAGATTCTTTTTCTGATTATCTGAAAGTCTCACGTTGATTTCGTAAAGTTCAGTCATATAATATATGTTATATAATTCCAGTTGCAAAACATATTACTGTTTCATTTGTGAGCTTATACTATAACCAGTTCATTACCCACCTTGTCAATAACAACCGACTCTTCGTACAATACAACTGCATGGACATTGAAATCTGCTGCACTATTGGCACTTATTTTATACCTGAAAATCAACTGTTTAGGGTCTCTTGTTACTTTTTCTGTTTGATATGACAGATGGAAAAAGATTAGTGGATACAGGCTGTTATAATTGGCAAGATTCAACTGGGTCCCGGTGTTGTAATCATTTTTTCGCATTGCATAAGACATCAGATCATTGAATATTCTCACTTTGCTTTCACTGTCATATTCTGTTTCTGGGTAGAAAACACCATTGCCATATTCGAGTCTGCATGTTGTTAAATAACTGTTTGCGTCTGCTGCATTTAGTTTGAAGGTATCAAGTATATATGGATTTTGAGTTGCAACTCTGGTTTTAGCCCGTTGTAGATAAACAAAAATTGCTTTGACATTGTCAATACTGGAAGAAATCTGAAAAAAACCACTGACTCTAGCAGGTGCTGACACTGCATATAGTTCACGCTGATATGTCCATTTGTGTTCTTTCATGAAAGAGCTTACAAATTTGTCGTACATACTGTCTTTTGGTGTTAATTTTGGGACCCATAAAAGAAATCTGTTCAAAACTACTCTGCCGGCATCTACTCCTGCTGCCATATTGATGAGTTCATTGTCGTTCTGGAGATTTAAATTGAATTGTAACTGCATAGGAACCAACATTTTGTCCTGCAACTCTTCAAAAAAACTGTAACGATTGAGAGGTATGATCAAATTCACATTTTTCGATCCTCCTGTTCCATTATCACGAGCAGCTTGTGTAAGCACTCTTCTAGATTCATATCCTAAATTAGTATTGGCTGTCGTATCATCTGTGTCTAAATACCAAAAACTGTTTTTACCGACTGATCTGCTGTAATCATCAGAATATTCCAACAGATTCTTCACAAAAGTGACCTTATGTAGATTGTCAGTATCATAAACAATTTTCCCAGCACTTTTAATCATCATATGCGCAATCAATGAATGAGATCCGTTTATCACCGTTATTCTATCAGCTGCTGCGTAACCGGATCCATCTGCTGTTTTTTGTAACTGGAATTGAACCTCGAAATAAGCATTGTACCAATCATAGAAAGAACTTCGGTCGTTGATGGTGAATCTATAACCATTCTTTTCTTGATGTTGACCGTTGCCTGGGGCTCGGATTACATCGTCGAGTTGAAATCGCACTAACTCATTTCTTTGTAATAATTCACTTGTTCTAAAAGCCATTTATACTATTGTATTATATAATTTTACTGCCAGACTCTACGCCTTCTTTTCATACCTGATCCTGATATCAATCTGTTTAGTATCATGTCAGCGCTTTCTTCTTGCTGTTTCTGTTCAATGGGTAAGGATGGAACAATTGCCCTTTGTGTTGTAGCTCCTTTTCTCAAATTTGCCAATTTTTTCATTATTAGGTCTCCAGACTTTTCTGCCGCCGCCTTACCAATTTTATCACCTGCATGGGAAACCCCCGATTCTAATGCCTTCTTCGCCATGGGCTTGGCAATTTTCTTGAAAACAGATGATGCCACACTCTTTAATGGTTTGAAAATGTTGTCTAAGATAAGCCCAGACCCTTTGTGTCTATATACAAATTTACCAAGTTTTGGATGGTAAAACCTCTTAAATTCATACGGTTTCATTATACTGTTACATTAGATACTTTTTAAAATCAGCGAAAAAGACGTATCCGCTCCATTTAGATCCACTAATCTTCTTTTTCCATCTGTTATCACGATTCTGATCGATGAAATTGTAGTTTTGTTCACAGGATTAAATGTAACTCGTTGTGGTTCGAGGGTGAAGGAGTAACTTGGTCTTAGTACACTGGTTGAGAATGAATAAATGATGTCTGTTTCTTCGCCGTCAACTAAACTTTCGTTTACCAAATCGCAATGAATATTGAGTACGTCTGTGTCTTGACTGAGATTTGGCACTCTTGGTCCAATATGCGTTCCACTTGCTAATATCTTTTTATCAAAACCGATCAGGTCATTAAAATTACTTGCTCTTAAATCGAGTTGGTAATTTGCGGCTAATGTAACCGTGACTCTAAATGTTGTATCATCGAATACAAGAGTTATCGGATACGTATCACCAGTTTTCGTTGCATTTTTGATATGTGTATTAAAGTCCGTATAATTCCATACCCCAGCTGGAAAGGTGATGTCCTGAAAAGTTGAACCATTATCTGAGCTATATTTGATCAATTGATTTTTGTATCCAGCATTGACATTAAACCAAGTGAATGACATGTTGATGACTCTGTTAAGACCAATAACATATCGCTTGTTATTGTCTAGAGTTATAGGTCTGGTGAAATTGGTTGTAAAATCTTCTGGTTTATTATCCCCTTTATTTTTTACACTATAAGATGATAAAACTATCTCTCGTTCCATTATACAATAAAGCTACATTAAATTTTGAAATATTGTTTGAACAATTTACCGTGTTGCGATCTATTGATTGTCGACATTTTTAATAATGTGTCCAATATAGAAACACCCATATTTCGCATGTCAATGCTTGTATTACCGGCCAATATCTCACCAATGATTAAATCCAATTTTTTTATGAGTTCTTTCGGTTTGTTGAAAAATATAACATTACCACCTTTTTGTTTTTTCATACCAGAACCTTTCATTGTTTCTATTTTATTTTCATAATGATTTATGTATTCATTTAAAGTAGCTCTTGCGTTGTCCATTCTTTTGTTTAGCACTTGCCTTTCTGCATCTGAAATTTCTCCTGATTTATATTTTTTTGTGATATGAGATTTGTAACCTTTTAATTGATTTCTTTTTGTTTTAGCTGCATTGACAATCTTATTGAGATATTTTTTGTTTTTTTGTTGAGTCATTTCTTGTTGATTTAGTACCTTTTCAACAGAATCATAATTTTGAAGACCAAGATCATTCAATATCTCATTGTCCATGTCTTCATCATCTAATCCATAATCTATCTCATCGTCGTCATCATATTCTGGTGGTAATTGTGGTTCCTGAGGGAAGTACTGAGGATCAACATAAATCTCTTTTTTTCCTTCCAGAATATCTTGCAAAGATTCTTCATATGTTGGCGGTTTTGGCACCAGTTGTTTTTCTTGCTGTGGCAAAACAGGTTGTTCAAATAGATCACCAAGATTCATATCTGGAACTTCATCCTCTATATCAATGCCGTAATCAGGAACTTCTCCTTTCTTCAGTGGTCGTTTTTTCCTTGGCAACCTTAAAACCTGATTACTATCAATAACATCATCTAATTTACTTGTAATTGGTTTGAATACTTTTGAAAATCCCTGTTGACTGGTCTGCTGACCAATATCATGTTTTGTAATTGCATTATGGACATAATTGATCTTGTTCCCTAATTCAGATTTACTCTTTGCGAGTTCTTTCCACTTAAGTAAACTCATTTATTGTTATATTGTTACGTTACATAAAATGGAAATTTATATATAAAAAATAGCGTTTAACACCGTGTTGAACACCGTGTTAAACACCGTGTTATACACCATGTCATTGAAATAATGTGACCATATAATATAAAAATGAAAATACCAAATTATGATATTGACGACGATGTTGCCGCAAACTTCACACAACTGTATGATTTTATGCCTGATCGATGCTTCCGCATGCTCATTTGCGGACCATCTGGTTCTGGCAAGACCAATACACTGATGCATATGATTTACAATTTGTTGTACTTTGATAAAATATACCTTTATGCGAAAAACTTGGAGCAGTCAAAGTATCGGAATCTCATGAAAGAGTTCGAACCATGGAGTGAAGAAGCTGGTTATGATATCATTGAAGCAAGCAATGATAAAATAATTCCTGTAAAAAATCTCGATGGTGACAATCAAAAAATTGCAATATTCGACGATTTTGTATGTGACAAAAACCAAAAACCAATAGAGAACTATTTTATGCAGGGTAGACATAAAAACTGCTGTGCCATATATTTAAGCCAAAGCTACTATAAGACACCAAAAGATATTAGATTAAACTGCTCACATTTTGTCATTTATGATTTTCCAAGTACTAATGAAAAAAGTCTCATATGTCGTGAAAACAATGTATCCGAACAATTGTACGAGAGAGCAACCAGAGACCCTTATGATTTCATATATATTAACAAACCTAAGAAACAAGTTAAGAAGAATTTTAATGAAACAATATAACTCAATCATATATGAGTTACTCAAATGGTAAATTACCTGAAGACACATTTTCACATGAAAAAAATTATTGAAATAGTAAAAGGATTACCTGGTGTTGGTTTTAAACTTACTGATGCCGGTGATTATGATATGCAGAATAAAAAACTAAGGAATGTTGCTTCACCAGAAACAAATAATGATGTGACCACTAAGAGTTATGTCGATAATAAGGCATTACTAGTTGACGGTAGTAATAAGATGTTAGGAGCTCTTAATATGGATAACAGACGTATAGAAAATGTAGCCTCTGCGAGGCACGGGTTTAGCGATGCCGTCAGTAGTTTACATCTGACTACCTTTTTCTTTGATTTAAACACTAATGACGGTAAAATAGAAGCCCAAAATCCCATTGATATGAAAAATGAAAAAATTAGCAATCTTGCAGAAGGAACTGACAATAGTGATGCTATAACAAAACATCAATTACAAACTGGTTTAGCACCAAAAGCCGATAAAACAGAACTTGCCAATTGTTTGAAAAAAGACGGATCAATTGCTCTTACAAACAATCTTGATCTTGGTGACAATAAAATAGTCAATGTCAAAGAGGCTACAAGTGGAACAGATGCTGTCAATTTTACTCAATTAAACAATGAATTATACAAATATCTCCACGAAAGTGGTGGCGATATGACTGGTGATATCAGGATGAATAACAATAGCATTTACGGTATTGGAAACGTAGAAAACGATACATCTGCTGTAAACCGTAAATATGTCAATGATGAACTTGATAAAAAACCAAATACTGATACTGTCGTTTTGAGAGATGGCAGCCAAACCATGACAGGAAATTTGGATATGAACAATAAACGAATAATCAATGTCGCAAATCCCATTAGTGAAACTGATGTTGTAAATAAACGATATTTCGAAACACATGTTAACAACATAGATTTGTCTGATTATTTGAAAAGAGATAGTACAGTGTCTATGACTGGCCCTCTTGATATGGGTGATAGAAAAATAATTGATTGCGGACAACCAACTGGTACTAGAGATGTGACTAACAAAGCATATGTAGATTCCGAGGTTGGAAAAAAACCAGATATAAATCAAGTCATTTTACGAGACGGCAGTAATACAATGACTTCTGTTCTAGACATGAACAATCAACGAATAATAAATCTCGGAAACGCCACACATAATCAAGATGCCATAACTTTGAAGCAAGTGAATGACGGTATTGCAACTGTTTCTACCGAAAATAATAAATATACAGACCAACAAATAGCGAAAAGTCATATAAGCACACATATAAACCGAAAAAATGTGTTGAGCTATGCAATGGATGATGGAGAATTTACAGAAGATTTTGGTATCCAAGACACGAAATTGATCGATTTTGATGACATGCCTCATAAAATGAACAAAAAAGCGTTTTCAATGAAGGTTCGGAGAACTACCGATGGTTCCAATGAATATAAAGGTCGTTTCGATTTCAACCTTTTCAAAATGTACAGAGATAACAAATCTGACAAATACACAGTTTGCGTTGAAACATATTTTCAAAAATCTCCTTTTTACGGTTACGAATTTGAAAGTACATTACTTGGATTCGAAAAACTAAACATGAACATTGATTTAGGAACAACCATAAAAGTGAATTCAGAATACAAATATCTCAGAACGATCCTGAATCTCAGTCCTGATGGTGCTTCTCCATCGATTCAAAGACGATTATATGTAAATTTCAAAAGCAATTTTGACAATAATAGCCCAAATCTATTGCCAGTTTTTGTTTTGATATATGGCATTAAAGGCGAAGCTAAATCAGATCTTGACATGACAATATATGATTACGAAAAAGCGTATGAGGTTGCAAACAATCAATTTCAAATGCATGTTCCGATTGATATGAACAATAACAAAATAACGAATCTCAAGCCACCCGTAACACCAGCAGATGCTGTCAATAAAAGGTACCTGTTTCTTGCAAATTCGGGACATTTTTATTGGGGTAAAACGGTTAGAACTCCTGGGCAATCGAAATACTATTTTTACTTGACATCCGGATTTATTCTCAACACGCCTAAAATGTACGTCGTGAACATTTTATTACATGCTGAAAAAACATACCCCTCGTCGACTAATCATAAGTTGAACATTGTTAATAATCATGGCACAACTCTCCATTACAACATCAATCTTTCGGCAAGAAGAACAATTGATATAGGTGTGCACAGATATGAAGATCACCAAAACTACTATGTGACGCACGATGGTGCTGGAGACAACAGAGTATATCAATTCGTGATCTATTATAAGCCTTATGAATATTAAAATAATGTGATGCATTAACATATGGCATTATACGTTGAAAATGAAGATGGAACTCATTTTCTCGATGAGGACGGTAACAAAATAGAATACACAATTAAATATCCTTCTGACGTTGTTTTCATCGATCAACCTGATTTTTTTGTTAATGATAAAGGACATATCGAAAGTAGCAAAAACATTGTGATAAAGCAGGCAGAAGATGACAATCACGCTGTAGTTAAATCACAGGTCATTGACATCGTACGTGATTCATTTCTGGATCTCTGGGTTAGTGAATATCTCAGAATGTATTCTAGTTGCACTTATCAAATGGACAGAGCAGATGGATCTACTGTGAAAATGAGTTCCACAAGAAAAGTAGAAACAATATATGACAAGAGTAATGAAGAAAGTGATGCGACACAAACTGATGCATCAAAGAGACCTTTGCTATGCACAAAAGCTGAAAAACATAATGGTCGATATTTCTTAAAATTCAGTGGCTCACAAAAAATGATATCGCAGGTTGATTTGAATAATGATGCGGTTAATGTGTTTATTGTTTACAGGATGACTTCAAGCAATTCTCCAAATTTTTGGGTAAATGGACTATTCGGCCATGATAATTTGGGCTATGATAAATTTGTGGCTCATTCAGGCAGTAACATCGTGATTTCTGGGGCTGATTCGGCACATAATTGTGTTTATTTAGGGCCTGCACCAAGTTTGAATGATTTTTTGAGTCTTGGAGATTACAGTGAGAATGATCTTGGTGAATTGAATAAATGGCATTGCTTGTCAGTTCACTGGGATAATAAATCGTCTCCTAAGACAGAAAAAAGCAAGATATATTGGAACAGAAAGCATATGGGTGATTTTACCGCTGACAATAGAACAGGAAATAACACAACAGTTTTTGGTGGATTAGATCCTACAACCGACGTAGCTCCTTTGAATGGCAATATAGCTTTTTTCTGTGTCTATTTAGATTTCATTCTTGACAAAAAAACGATATTAGACCATCATGCTGTATTGATGCAAAGATATAATATAACGTAAGTACATATGTTTATCAAATTATTGCTTGAATATGTGAGATACAATTTCAAAAGTACAAAAGAACAATTTCCAGATATAAATGACAAAACATTAAAATCAGCGCTTGTTTACCGATATGTGCATTTTTATTATCTTGAGAGAGACATATCCATATATGAAATTCTTGAAATCGAGGGTTCTGATTCTTTGGGTCTTATCGGACCAGGAAGCGGCAGACTAACTCGTTTATTGGAATTCATTTTCGGCTGGTCTGATGTATTTTCCAATCACGCTATACTTCATGATGCATTTGGTAGGTTTTACACTAGATTCCATGACGGTAATGGTTACACATATTGCATTAATAGGCATGTGCCTGATTTCATCAAAAAAAGTCCGTTATTTGGTCATTTGACGGGACTCATTTATTGTGCATTCAAACGATTGACAATCTAAACTATATATATGGCAGATCGAAAAAAGAGAATATTCAGCTGGAACCATATTTCAGACAGATTGACAGAAGATCAAGTTGATGAACTAAAGAGCTATTATAAGGCATACCATAGAAAGTGTTGGGCTTACAAACAGGCTGTTAAACGCTACAAAAAATTCAAACTTATTGGTAATACTATTTCTGTCCTAACTGGTACTGGTGGAATTATTAGTGCAGTTGTAACTGGTGGTATAGCCCTAGTAGCAATAAGCACTTGTGCTTTGTTAATCAAGTCTTACATGGATTTCCAATCACTTGATCTTAAAATACAAAATTGCACATACGCATACCAAAGTTATCAACATCTATTGAATTCAATAAAAGACATGTTGAGAAGCGGTGATTTTCAACCATCGTTTCACACAGAATTAAAAAATGTAGATGATTTTGTGACTGATGTTTGTCCTAGTGTTGATAAGTTCTACGCTAAATACAATGACAAATTCATTCCTTAACTATTACATCGATTTTATCAAATGCCAATGACAGGATGTCTTTCCAAAATAGTTCATATGATTGAAGTGTCTTTCTGGATTTACTCGTCTTGACCTTTTCAAAAGGAATATCAAGCATTTTAAATATTTGTTTCAAAATGAAATTAATGTTAATCATACGCTTTCTGTCTATATTCACAGATTTTACGGCCTTACCAATTTCATTAAAAATTCTCAATATCTTATCTCTATTTTTCACGGTTATCTGAAAACCATTTTTTACAGCTATATTATTCATTATGTTTTTTATATGATATTTTCTTTGGTAAACACTTTTACGATGGAATCTGTGTTTATTCTGATAAAAATCAACATATTCTATTAAAGGTGTATAACCTTGAACTGTTCCGCATTTTTTGCAAACTATAGTGTTATCTTTCACTATCTCTGGCTGATCACAACATTGATCTGTTTTTTTTGATTGCTTGCTTATTTGTTTATCACAAAATGGACAGACCACTTCTTCCATATTGACAAGTTCTTTATGCAGTTCTTTGCAACTCATTATACTATTATATGAGATATTATTTTAGGTTTTTTAAAAACATATAGTTCCAAAATAAATTTTGCGTTGGATCCATTCTGCCACGCCACGGCATAGATTCGCAGAAATATAAAACATATATATTTCCAAGAATATGAGACCGAAAGTTGGAAGCCGAAAATACGAGATTAAAAATATGGAAGCCATTAAATGTAAAGTAGTATGGAGTTGAGTTGGTATGAGATCATTTTTGCAAAATGCTCTCGTACCCTCAACTCCTATACTACTGTTACATCACCCAACTAATGCGCAGACCTGAGTCGAAGATGTGTAATTGCGACG
>OX421447.1:15819289-15829289 GCA_949126865.1 Montipora capitata
TCGTAGCAAAATCAAAGTCTTCATCTTATAACATTCAACTAAAGCTAAAAAAGTTGTACGGTCGGAAAGAGAGGGCCCTTTTAGCAGTTTGCATCGGTCTTCATAGGACATATCTCCTCTGCATTGATTTCATGCAAGTCTTGAAGCTCTTCGTTGTACATTCTCAAGGGCATGGATGTCCCTAACAAGGTAAGGACACCTGACAGGTGCAGCATATTCTAGGATTGGCCGATCAAAAGATTTATACATCATGGAAAAAACATTTGAATTTGCGGTGACTACCGAGCGTTTAATGGCACCTAGAACTTTGTTCCCTTGTTCACAGTATAACTAATGTCATTACCCCATGAAAGATCCCTAGCTATTGTAACACCGAGATCTTTAAAATTATCTACGTCTTTCAGGGGCTTTTCTAAGAAATAATTGGTTTCTGACTTGTCGCGTAAATGCGTAATTCGCATAGATTCGCATTTATCCGCATTAAAACGTAGCTTCCATTTACGAGCCACTCGCTAAGGATGTTGAGATCATCCTGAAGAAGCTGACAATCTATAGTCGGGTCAATTATCTCTCTGTAGATCTTCCTATCCTCAGCATATAGTTTTACTGTGGATGTAATACATTCTAAATCAGTTATGTCATTAATATATAGTAAGAGCAATAAAGTCCCAAGGATAGTCCCCAGTC
Organism: Montipora capitata; assembly: GCA_949126865.1. Taxonomy (NCBI): domain Eukaryota; kingdom Metazoa; phylum Cnidaria; class Anthozoa; order Scleractinia; family Acroporidae; genus Montipora; species Montipora capitata. The sequence goes on from OX421447.1 coordinate 15,819,977, forward strand.
GAGTTCCGGAGGTAACATACCACCAGTCAGAGCAAGATCCCCTAACGACTACACGTTGTTTGCGCTCCACCAAAAAATGTCTGAGCCAGTTGTGTAGACAACCGTCGATGCCATTACTTTTCACTTATAAAAGCAGCCGCTCATGAGGAATGCTGTGGAAGGCTTTGGCAAGATCAAGAAAGATGACATCAGTGGGAGTAGATAAATTTCGAGATTTCGCCTAGTCATTAAACGTTGATAATAATTGAGTTGCAGGGGATCTTCCTCGTATAAAGCCGAATTGGTCTTGTTTATAAAGTCAATTTCGCGCCAGAACGTAATCATCCTATCGAGAACAATTATTTCACCGATCTTACAAACAATTGAAGTAAGGGAAATTGGGCGGTAGTTTTCTCTCGAAGATTTAGAACCCTTCTTATGTAGAGGTGTGACATCTGCATGTTTCCATTCGTCAAGTAAAAGGCCAATAGAGAACGATTTGTTTACCATGTACGTTAACGAAGGTGCTAATTCCAGTGCACATGATGCTGGTAGGTTCATTTATTAACTGTGTCAGAAAATTGTCTTGATATCAGATTGCCGCAAAACTCTATTATTCAACCAATTAATCTCCGCAAGATTAAAATCGGCAAGAAGAATCAGCTCGTTCTTCGAGAACTTTCGTAGAACAGCTTGCAAGTCTTCTAAAGGCTTAGGATCTGTATCGGGTGGTCGATAGAAAACTCCCAAAGTGACTTTGCGTTTGTATGAGAATAGAAGATAATCGAAAATGAACTCTGGGTCGTTCTGTGGAGTGTCACGGGGAACCGCTTTGATGTGGTCTCGCGTAGCAATCAATACCTCGGCCCCATGGCGTCCATTGAGCTTTCGGTGCCGTCTAAAAACCGAGTAGTTGCTAGGAAAGATTTCACCATCAGGAATTGAGCTGTCCAGATGAGATTCAGTTAAAGCACTTATATCAGAGCCCAGAGCGGCGATGGCTAAATCTAGTTTGTTAGATTTGTTGACGATGCTTCGTGCATTAGCATAAAATGTTAGAAGACGACTGGACTTTTGCTGTTCTGTAGAATTATGCGGTTCGGTACCATTTGGACCAGGATTCGGGTTTACGTCGCCACTCAACTGGAGAAGAATAATTTGGTAACTTGCAACAGAGTTAGGATAATAACTGATTCTTGATGAAGAAAAGCCTTTGCGGAGGATTGGTAAAACAATATGGAGCCTAGCCCAAGACACATAGCCCAAGACGTCTTCATACACAAGGACTCCGTGGAATTTCTACATCAAAAATTAGGCATAGATGTGTAAATCAATCGGCAATGTGTCGAAGCTGGTCAAACGAGCTATCGGTGGAGGTGCTGACTCAGCAGAATCCGATTCAAAAAGCGCTCGCTTTGATCCTTCCGTAGGGCGGAACTGCCTCGGAGGTTGAGGTAGAGCAAGTTGAGTTTCCTCGTTTCATTTTCGACTCCGACGAGTCGAAGGTTCCAGAAATTCTGGATATTATTGCCCAAAGAGTTAATGAGTCATTCACTAATGAACTCTTAGAGGATAAATAAAGCCTCTACAAGGGCGATATTGCTCAACGGCTAATTGCCAAATGATGACTGTGCTATCCTCGCGTTAATACGCCATTGTGGAATGAGCTAGCGGCCAGCTCTAGGCGTTCCGACCTTGGAATGCGGGAAATACAAAAGATGATTGTTAAAAGTGGCCAAGTGCTTACAACTATTATGGACAAAGTTGTTGTTACCAAGAAACAAAAGGAGGATATTAAGCCACATGATGCTCTGTCCTTTGTCGGTCATGCCGGTTTCCTAACGTCACTCAAACGCCGCGTTTGAGTAAGAATTTTTCATCGTTGTGTTCGCATTCAACTCCCGCGACAGCCTGGCTGTTTGGAGACGACTTATCAAAAAAAGTGGATGAAATAACGAAAGCGTACAAGGATGCTACCAAAATCACCACTAATCCTCGTAAAGGTGGTCACTCTAATGCGACGCCAACCAGCTCAAACCAGTCAAAGCCTAGGCGTTTTTTAGGATAAAGGTTTATCGGCTTAAAATATGAATTCTGCATAAGTCAGTTCGTTTTTTCGGTTGAAATATATAAAAACATGACAGGTTTGATGTCACAAAAAAATTAAACTCGATTGACTTTTCTCGTGCCTTAGCCTGCGAACGGAGTGTCCGTCGATCTTCCAAGATAAGTCGGGAAGAGGAAGGAGACTCTTGCAGCCACCATTTCGTATTGAGCACGTGTTAAAAATTCAAATGTATTTGGGTGAAAGTCACGCGTGACCAGCAACCGCAAAACTACAAAACCAAAAGAAACAGTCGGGATATTTTCGAACAACTCTGGCAAACACACGACAACCAATTAATCATTTCCTTGGAATCTCAAGATAGTTCATACTTGAAAATTGCCATTTCATTTTTAGACTAGTTTCTGGTTGTTTATCATTTGGTAAGCCTGTTTTGGTCTTCCCAAACGGAAAATTTCCGGAGAAAATGGGATTTCTTGAAAGGTAGTCGAAAATTCCCAAACGGAATTTCCAAACGGAAAACGTGTTTATCATTTGCATTCCATCCTCTATGATTTTGCCTCCCTCCAGACTCTCTCGGTAAACTGGAACGAATTGTGTAAATGGTACACGCCGATCCCAACTGAATTTCCCATTCGGGAATTTTTGCTTACCATTTGAACAAACCCAGTACCAACCGGTTTCTGCTTGTAAATGGTAAACAACCTCTGTAACATGGAGGAACACTCAAGTGTTCACTTTGTGTTCACTTAATTTACATATTTCAAAATGGCGGATATTGAAAATTGCCATATTTTAGAAATGCCTTATTGTACAACTACAAGGAAAATAAATGGCAGAAAGTTGAGGTCATCCTGAAACATGTCTCAGGAGATTTTCTGATTGGATTCATTGCGTATCACTGACATTTTTGGCATGTTTTTTAAAGGTGCAAACAAATCAATTTCAAAGCTGCTGTAGGCGCACTTGTAAAAAAATCATATTTCATTTTTAAGGAAAGATGATGAGTTGGTTTTACTGCCGTTAAATTGCAGAAGCATCAAATGAATAAGATTAGTGTGAAAGGGATTCAAAACTTATAAGGGGCTGACTCGACAACGCCACTAATTTAAATACTTAAGCCATTTTAAGTCGATTTCTCCAAAACAAGCGAGTGTTTTAATAAAGGAACATTCTTGTTATTTGTCTGAGGCCCACCAATATACAAAATGTGGACGAAAGTGAATTTTGAGCTGTGCCCGCGATTTCTTCGATCCTTACTAACATTTACTGTTAAGTGTGTGTGTGGAAAAACACCCAGACTTCTTCGCAACTGCCCATGCTTATGTTGCTGCTTAACTGCGATGATTTTCAATTCATGTACATCAATTTTCGCTGTTCAAAATATGTGAATATTTTCATATGTTCTATAATTTATTCGTTTATCTCTTCCTGGCTATAATTGGCTGGCTCCTGTTTGGTTTGATGACGTAGTTGGTAGCTAGAGTAGTGCAGTGCAATCGCATGATCAATGGGTTCCAGCCCCGTTTAAGCCCTGGATTTTTTTCCGGTTTCCTACGCAAATGTTTATGTTCCTGCATAACTGCTATTATCTTCAACTCATGTATTTCAATTTCCGCCGTTCAAAATATATCAAAAGTTTCATATGATTCTGCCATTCATGGTAACAAAAGAACTGAGAAAGAAAATTCACTTTATCCATGATTCACTTCGTTTTGGGTAACAGTCATGCCATGCACTTCATAAATAGACCATCTACAAAATTTCCTTCGGCCTCATTTTAAAAGCGAGTCTCAGATCAGAGATCAGTTTTCATTGTTGTCTTCAAAAATAAAACTCATTAGGGTGGGTGATGTCAACTTGGAAATTCATGATTTTCAGTTTAAGAAGGTAGTTCAGTGGTGAGAGTGGTACAAATAACTCAATTTCAGTCAGGTATTATACAATGCACGGCCTTTACGTGAGGGAAGATTCGTCATTTAATTGAGAACTCCTGAGCCAGAAGAGTCCACAGTTAAATCCGACAGTTAAGTGAGTGTTTTAATCGACTGTGAGTGAGTTGACAGGTAGACGAAGTCGTGCATCCCTTCACCCAGGACAGTTTGTTGTTAGCGATAAGACCATCTGAGACCAATCATTGCTTTAAGTAGACCGGGATCGTGGACTCGAGTCGAATTTTCCGAGCTGTACGTTGAGAAACAAGACTGATTAATCTTGTACATGTAAAAAAGAGTTCAATTAAGACCACCTGATGGAATCGAGTATCTCATTATCGTATTATTTTATTACAAGCTACAATTTTTTCTATGATTTTGTGTTTATACTAGCTGCTTTCTGAAGGTTCTGGTTTGCCAGTTATTTCTTTCGAGCATCGAAGGGCGCCAAAACCTGTCATCTTGGAACATTCTATAAGTGAAATCTTCAATGAACCTAGCTCTAACTCTACATCAGTAAACAAGTATGCACTGTAGCGTTCACTGATGACAAATTAAAAGTGGGTTTCATTTACATGGCATTAACAGAGAAAACATGAGCAGCAGTTGGCTGGGATTTACAGGCCAAAAGAGAAAACAATGCTCTTTTGAATCCTGGCATTCTGAGCGCATACAGAAATGGATTGACGAAAGAGTTGGCTTGGAATAAAAAAAATAGACACACACTTAGGTAAAAATATGCTCGATAAGGCAGGGAAGTGTAAAAAGAATCCAAATACAGATATAAATGGAAATAAATAATGAATGGCTGGGCCAGCAGTAATGACGCAGAAGTTACAATAAATAATGTCTTGGTCAGTTTTCTTTCTATCCTCTCTCCACCATGGCGCTGAGGAAATCCTCCGCAATTAATCTTAATAGCAATAGACGAGTAACAAGTAAGGATCATAAGAAAACAACAGGACAAGAAAAAGGGCAAACCTTCAACAGAAAAAAAATTAAAGAATAGAAAACTGAATACGCCAGCTGTTAACCAAACAGCTGTGATGGCCGCTCCATAGCTTCTCTGTTTGATAAGAGAATGTTTTAATGGACGAAACGTAGCGTGCATTCGCTCAAGAGAAATAGCAACGAGGCTCCCCACCGAGGCATTTAGAAAGAAATACACTAGGAACCTTAACAGGAAAGCGATTGAGCCCGTGCGTTCGTTAAGCCACGAAATTTGGAAGAACCTGTTCACTAACGATAAATGAGCGAGCAATCCAAAACCTCCATTAAACATGTCCCCAACAGCCAAGTTGATTACAAGGTACATGTTGCGCTTCCGAAACCTGGTCTCTCTAAGGCAAACAATGATAATGAGGACATTCAGTGTTACTGTAAGAACAGTCTGGGCGCAAAGGACGATATGTAGGGCGATGCACTCAGCTGGGGAAAGTGACGGTTGGGAATCGAGTACAAAGGAATCGTTTAGTTGATAGGAATAATTATCCATCTACCTGTACAAAACAAAAAGAATGAATGACATTAGAATCGTAGCTGAGGATAAACTCCTCGTAAAGCAGGGTCCACGGTTGAGCGGGTTTTCGATTTGGAGCTAGGAGAGTGGACGATGACTGAGTGCTCATCTTTCCCTTCCTCATTAACTCCATACTTGGTAGCTTACACGAGTGAAGACCAGTACCAGGCAAAATCAGGGACATAAGGTCCACTTCAAGTTTTTTCGGCCATCCCAACGTATGTAAAAAAAAAAATTCGAAACATGGATTGACATGACGGGACATCGATAGCATATAGTTAAATAATTCCCCCAGGTTAACTTTATGAAAGCAACGTAATCAGGACCCAAGGCCTGAGAAAGTTCAAGCGAAATGGACAAAAAGGAGAGACAAGGCAAGACACGGATTGGTCACCAACGAGTGAAAAGAGCGGCTGAAAGCGGGGAAAAATTTTCTTTATGAGCTAGCCTTTGCAGGCTGAAAAGATTGCTACTTCCTTGATTTCTGGCTGCGTGTCGAGTTTACCGATCCAAGTTTGTGTATCGAGTCTGTCGATCCTTATGTTATGGTCGCTGGTCTGTCGATTTTGAATGTGACTGAATAATCAACTGTTAGGTCGAATCGTGAATATTTTAAGCCTGTGTTTTAAATCTATGTTCTTAACCTTTTTCTTCCACCCTCCTGACGCCCTGAAATTTTTCTCCGCCCCACCTCATGATCATGGTCGTAGTATCTTCCCAAGGATACCTTGGTCACCTAGAAAACTTTACACGAGATCACACCGCGGTCCTAGCCGTGATTTGTTAGCTGAGATTAATCCGTTAGACAATCTACATGGGGCCAAATCATCTTCATATCTACGCGGGGTCTCCTAGGAGCACTACCCTGTGAGCAGAGTATCCTTGGATCTTCCTCGATAAGTCGGGAAGACTTATCTAGGAAGATCCGGAGGGAGACCCTGTTCGCAGGGTACTAGGATACCTCCTCGAGTTTTGGCCTCTGGGCTAATTCCATGCAGGGTAAAAAAGGCCTTCTTATCATTTGCAGTTTGTTTTTACTTTTTACGTGAATTCTGTCCTCTTGACCATTACATCTACAGCTATCATGTATTTACAAGCTAACTTAAATAAAATTGATTTAAGCTTACTGTAATTTTGCTCCCAATTCGTGCTGTCAACTTGTTCAAACTTGTGACGACAAAATCTAGATGAAAGAGCGGGCTGGACAACGAGATCAGTCACAGATGAGCGTAACTAGCTGAAACAAGATGATTTCACAAACTTAGATATTTCTGATACTTAGGTCTTATGATTTACCGTTAATTCCAGCTGTATCTACATGGCCGGAGCATTGGCCAGGTCTGAATAATCCAGTATATTCACCAAAACATGTAGAGGAGTTGTTTTTCAAACAGGCATGAAATACTTGGATAATATCTGAACTGATCTTCTGTCTTCTGGGCTGACATTTTTCACTCGAGGCACTTATGACTTCCGCTCCAACTTGTGTATATATGACATTGCAAAGGCGGATAGGCTTGCATTCTATTTAAAATGTCATGTCTGCTTTTATATCGTGAGAAAAAAAGGTACTTTGGTTGCAAAATGTATCCAATATGAAGTAAAATTACTTCGTGAAAAATTCGCGCGTACGATATTTATTCACGAGTTGAGTAGTATCAGAAAACGAACGAGAGAGAGCAGCGAACAAGTGAGTTTCTGATACGTATCAACGAGTGAATAAAAATCGTAAAACGTGAAGCATTTTCCATGCTGTAATGTGTTTAGTTCATAGGTGACAAATTAATTTATTTTGCACAAATGTGTCGATAAAAGCAACTTTTTAAATAAATTTGCAACAGAAAAAATTGTGAAATAGCCAATTTTTTCTTCAGGTGTCGTTCGGAGCTATCCATCTAACTTCGAAGGGAAGTCAGTTCGTATTCATTGCCATCTTAAGTGCAAATAGAGGATAAATTGCCTGATGTATTCATTCAGTTCAACCGCTCGAAAACTTCCATTTTTCTGTCTTAGTCCTTTGTTTTCAAAAATCTTTTAGGCAATCTTACATCTCGTTCAGTTTTTTGAGTGGTATTTCTATTTTCTTGCTCTAAAATAAATTCTTCAGCTGAGCAAACAGAAGCAAACCTTCCCTCGATCGGCCACTTTTCAAAACGCGCAGTTTTTGTACAAGGGATTGTGGTATGACGTTCCTTTCGATACGTTCGTTTATCACCAGCGGAATTTCGTCGTTCTCGTTGCTGATTGGACGAACGATATTTCTTCACAGTGAAATTCTGTCGTTCGTATTCCCAATTGGCTACATTTAGAATCAGTCCGAATTTTATTCCCGATGATTTTTGTGGTTAAAGTGCCACTACGACGAAAATTTTTGGTTTTCTTTTCCAATTTTTTCAACGTCAGTTAAGTCAATATGTTCAAAATAATACAATGCATTTAAATTCGGAACGATAGAAGCGGGATAAGTCGGGAAATAGCCAGCCAAAAACCGCTAAAAATCTGTCCGCCATTACTCGGACGGCATTGGAGAAGCCTGCGATTATTTTGTAAGCGGCCTTCACGCAAGACTTGGGTCGTGATGTCACACGCGCATCGCTTCGCGGGCGTTTGACAAAGCGAACAAGTCGATCAAGGAGTAATGTATATAATATCAGCAAAAAGCAATTCGGCGATCTCTCACATCTCATAGACGGCATGGGAAATTAGCCGCGTTTATTTTGAGCGTTGCGCATATGACGTCAGACCCCAGGCGATCCAGCTAGACCCAACCCTTTCCTCGCTCACGGTCATTTGCCGTTCGAGTAATGGCAGACAGCGAAAACCGAAAAACTACGTTACAATAATCATACTTTCCGTGGGAATTTTGAGATAAAAATTGGGATGATACCTATCTAGTACGTCTATTTTCAAAATCTAAAGAAAAAAGGACATGCAAAATTTTCATCGAAGTGGCACTTTAAATCTCAGTACCAAAGAAATAATATTATTTATCATCTTGTCACCCACAGAAATCTTTAACTACTATTTCGCAACCGCCATTTGATTTTAAAATGATTTTAAAGTCAAGTGGCCCTAGCAAAATAGCAGACCTCATTTACTAAGACAACTATGTAAGACCAACTTAATTGTAATGAAAAATCTGCTTCCATTTCTTGTGTCGCTGTTTCTCGAGGAAACTGGGATTGATGAGAGCCTGAGCTTGAGATCCCAGGAATTTTCCGAAGCTTTTGTGCAGTAAACTATGATTACATGGTAGTATAAGTCTTTAAATTTTTCTTCACAACAGTGGTATGAGTAAAACAAATAAAAGTTGAAAACAAACGTACCTGCAATTCTAAAGCGAGGATTGGGAAGTGTTGGTGCTGAACCACAACAAAGAACAAAAGCGCCTGCAAAATGGAACATTAACTAGAATTCTGCACGTATAAATAATAACTTTGGTACAATGCTTGATTTAAGGCTTTCACTTCGTAATTTTGTTAATCAAGCCAGAACTTACTATTCCAGGTCGGGCAATCTGAGCCACCTGAAGTGGAACTGAGCAATGACATTTCATTAGCGTGTCATCAATCATGAACAGCTTCTCAATACCGGCCTTCCAATATTTACAATATTTGTAGCGGAGTCCTTAAGGGAAAACGTTTCTATTTGTGTCCCTAGACATTCTGTCAATCGATCGACGTTTTATCTTTCATTTTGCCCAAATATTGCCCTGGGCCCCGTTGTTCGAAAGCCGATTAACTTAATCCAGGATTAGCGTAAACTTTGGTTTCATTTTTTCAACTTTTTGGTGAAAGTTTCTTTTGCTTATTTTTG
>OX421447.1:15844289-15846789 GCA_949126865.1 Montipora capitata
CCAGTCTTAAATATAATCACGGCAACAAAATTAACCAGTTGCAGGAAATGAATGAGTAGTGATGTTTGGATGAAGGAAATGAAATAAGATGTCACTTTCACAAATTGAACCCTTAAAAACCTAAGAACCTTGTAAAAGATACTCCGATGGATGGAAACAAACAAACTAGAAACGTGTCATACCACCAAATATGCACAAAGTGTTGGTGCGTACGTTTTTCACCTTTCCCCACTAAAAATCAAACAGAACTCAATAGTGCACCTGTTGTTTTAATGTTATTGGATCAATAACTAGCAATGCAACTCGCGCTTTGAACTCAGAATGCGATGGCGCGATTTCCTCCATACTCAGCTTAAAAACTGCATCATCTCGAGCGTCTATAAGGCCTTGATATTCTGATACGTGTTCCACGGAAAACTGTGTTTAAGAGGGTACGGTTACACAAAATTACTTCATCGTCGATTCTCTCCGCCATTTTTAAAACAAGACGCTCCATAAAAGCGTACACTGGGTTGCCTGTGATACGTGTTACACACAAAAGGAAGGCACTGAATTGGGTGGTATTGAACTGCAGGGTTCCAGTTAATTTTTTCAATTTGGGGGTCATTAAGACCATTTGAGGGTCACCCACTTGTCGCGCCAGCAGAGGCCCTTTGGCTCACACGTTCACACCTTTAATTATTTTGTAATATCCTGTCCCATTTTGAGGTCTTTTAGTTTTTTAAGCTTTGGTAATAAATTCAGTTTAAAGATAACAAAACACGCTCTTGTGTAAAATTCACTCGTTTCTTCTCAGACAAAGGAAAAAAATAACATAGTTATTATATAGAGCTCTGAATCGAATTCTCATCGAAAGTTTAATGACAATCGATCGTAAAAAGACGAATATTTCTGCAGTCTCTGACTTTTATGATGTTTTGTCAAAAGGAAGAAATTGATCACGTGCTAGGCAACCATAAAGGTGCACGTGATCACCTTGTGTCGACTGAATGAACTACGGGAAAGCGTTAATCGTTCGTCGTTTTCAGGGTAAAACAACGTCTTTGGTTTTTTAATTTTGTTGTAATATTTAACTGAATATTTATATTTCATCTGTCGGGTCAGGAAGCCTTCTTTGTCGGGTTCCTGAGAACGTACGTATCTATTTTGACTTCAGGGTGAACTATTTACACAATCGCGAGGTTGAGCGGCCATGTAATTGAAAATCTGAACATCTATGAGATACAAAAACAGACTTGCGAATTATCGCAAATCACAATGCTGACAAGCACAAAAGCAGAAGAAATGGTTAATAAATATGAATTTTGTTACTATCTGACTGTTTTTGGGTTAGAGTAAAGGGATATATTGTCACGCAAATGATGTAATTCCATGACACTCAAAATTTGCAAAAAGCGTGAGTTTCATGTAAACAATCTTCGCAGTAGCAAGTCGTAGCAATAAATTGGATTAACCAGGAAGTTAAAGTAATATTTTTGGCATCCCAAATAAATTTCATTTTACACTACAATGACAAAATCATTTGTCAGAGAAATAAAATTCCTGTCTCCTCGCGTGTCACATTTCAACGCACGTATGCAAATTTGTTAACTCATTTTCACCGCGTCTCGATTCCCGCGAAATTTTTCTTTTTTCAAATACATTGTATTAACAAAAATATTATTTCTCGTCAAGCGTTGCATCTTTTGTGTTCAAATAACCGCTAAAAATGAAGATTTTTTAACGATATATGCGTAGATATTTTTTCATAATTTAATCTCTAATCCAAATCTAATCTCTGTCCAAATTTGCACAACAGTCAAATCACAAAAATAGCAACGCACGCAACAAATTTAGTCGCATTTACCTCTTCGTCGAATTCTCATGCTTAACACAGGAATTTTTAGTGATCGTGAAAATCTTTCTATATTAGTTCGCAATCATCCTTTCAAATTTCAGAGAAATCGACATGTCCGCGAATATTTTACGAGTTTTTTTCAATGCGGGATGTCAAAAGGCCAAGTGGATGTTATGCGCAATAGGGCAAGCTAGGGCAATCAAGTTGCGCGTGTGACCCGTTATAAATATTTTTTCACAAAATGTTCCCAAATCGTCAAGTATCACCACAGAAGACAAGAACATCATTCTAAAAGCTTATTCTACGTAAAAAGTAGGTTCTGGAGGTAATTTTGAGAGTGGAAATCAAGTTTACGAGGCCGCACGGTATATTTATATTTAATTAAGTTAACACAGCAGAACTGAGGCTTACCTCATTTTGACACGAAAATGCTTTACTATTGCCATAAGAACTATCCAGTTAAGCTGGCATATTACACAACATGATGAATTCATAAAGGCCACCTTTTCCAGAAAAATATTTCTTGAAATAAACAACATATTTTCTATTAGAGGCAAAAACCCCTTCCTATTTCATTACGTGCGTGAACACAAGAAACTCAATCGTGTCAAATTACACTCCGTGTGAAAAACGCAACTAAATAAATTTCCCACCAGTGTTCAG
>OX421447.1:15851789-15854289 GCA_949126865.1 Montipora capitata
GATCTATGACCATCTCAATTGAGGCCATATCAGACATAAACTGGTGGATTAAGTCTCTCCCAAGGGCATAGAATGTAATTAACCATGGATACAACCTACAGTAACAGTGACCACAGATGCATCTCTGATTGTTTGGGGAGCATGTGTTGATAGTCACTCAAAAGGGTGGAACTGGACCCCAGAAGAAGCTCAGCATTATTTGGCAATACTTGCTGTCCTGTTTGAATTAAAGTAATTTCCTGACCAACTATCAGGGAAGCATATTAACTTCATGGTTGATAACACTACAGCTGTTGCACCTGTCATTCCTTCATGTGTAAACAGTAGGCTAGTTGAGGAGATATGGGAATAGTGTATCCAGCACAAATTTTGGCTCCCAGTTGCTGGAACACATATTCCTGGGAAATCAAATACTGAAGCTGATAAAGAATCCCGGATATAAAGGAAGGAAACAGTGGTGTCTTGATAGGTCTCTCTACATGGATGCAATGAACTGATTTGGAATTAAACTAGTATCCATCTGTTTGCCTCAAGACTTAATTTTCAGGTTGAGAAATATGTTTCATGTAGACCTGATCCTGGAGCCTCTTACCCATTTCCACCTTTCTTTATTATTCCAAGAGCCTTCCATAATATATACAGTGAGGAAGCAACTGGCATACTAGTTGTTCTCAACTGGCCAACTCAAACTTGCTGGCCACATCTTATGTCCATGTTAATTTATTTTTCCTCTTTTATTACCCATGGAAGGCTCAAAAATTGTTTTTACCAGCACATGCAGAAATACTGCTTCCACTTCACAAACATCTCCAGCTCTTTGCATGCCACTTGTCGGGGTGGGAAGTTAACCCCGTTTCGGCTACTGTAGCAGATGGTATTGATTTTCTTTATACACTTTACAAGGATGGGTGTTCTTATAGTACAATCAACAGTGCAATGAGTGCTCTCTCCACTGTGGTTTTCCTACCCGGCAGAAGGACACTCATTTGGCCATCATCCTCAAGTAAAGAGATTCTTAAAAGGTTTATTCCAGTCAAAGCCCACATTGCCTCATTATCAAGAAATATATGGAACATTGATGATGTGCTACAATGCATAAAATCACTGGGTGATAACGAAAAAATGAGTCACGAGGGCGTTACCCTGAAATGTGTTATTGTTAACAATGGGCAACTTTTTCAGACAATGCACAGCCTTAAAATTATTGATGTGAATACGAGTGATGATCGAGTATTGTTTCAAATATCCACGTTACTTAAAACATCTAAACATGGAAAGCCCCAGGAACCACTAGTTTTTAAAGTTAAAGCCTACTCTCCAGATAGTGCCTTATGTGTTGTAAGATGTCTTAAGCAATGCCTGAACAATACCTTAAGAAACCGAAGGTGGGCATAATGGTGAGGATCAGTTGAGGCTTAAACCGTTATGTTAATGTTAAAACATTTAAACCAGTTCACAAGGACTCGGTTAGTAGATGGATAAAAGTTTTTTTCTTTCAAGATCAGGTATAAATGTATCTGTTTATGGAGCATACAGTACTCGTTCCATATCTACATCAACAGCATATGCTAACAACACGTCATTGTACACTATAATGAAGGCTACAGGATGGGCAATAGAGTCTACTTTTTCGGACGTTTTACAACAAACCCTTAAGTTGTAATGAGAATTTGGGGAACAATTTGTATCCCACAGTTTTTCTCAATAAAATGTTATATATTGGCTTACAATTGTTTCATTGCCACACTGCTTTAAAGTCTCACGTGACTTCGGATTGACGTAGACCAATGACGAAATAGAATTAGAAAATTAAACGAGGCTTACCTGTAAGGTGAAGTTTGATTGGAGTTCTATGAGTCATTGGTCAGGAACGTAGGATTCACGTCCTCACCCTATAAACTCATTATAAGTGAGTGTTGACCCACCCGACTTCCCGTTATGTAGGTGCCTCGATTAGCCTGTGCTAAATGCGAGTCGTGTCCGTAATTACTATTCTTTTTGTAATTAGGGGTTTTCAAAATTAATAAGCTTGTAAATAACCTTGTGTGGCAATTCACAATCTCTCTTTTAAAGACTGCAAGCTCTGGTTTCGCGCGCTCTATCTCACGTGACTCCTGCGTTCCTGACCAATGACTGATAGAGTTCCAATCAAACTTCACACTACAGGTAAGCCTCGTTTAATTTTCTAATTTTCCAAGGACTTTAGGTTCACGAATTTTTCAGGTTTTGTCAGTTTTGCGGAAACAAATTGAAGCGAATTTGAATTCATATTTTATTAGCGAGAGCAGTCGAGTCGGAGGTCTAAGGCAAATTTCTGTCTTGTATTTGAATTTTACTTCATTACAAAACTAGTTTGCTAGAGCAGCCAGACATGTAGTTATGTCATGTTTGTCGGCTCAACACGTCACCTTATGAAATGGGTCAATTTACCGCGGCGTATTAACAAGGCCTAGTAACAAGGTAAACAGTTGATCACGACTGACAAATGCCAATACAAAGG
>OX421447.1:15856789-15906789 GCA_949126865.1 Montipora capitata
CGAAAACGCCTAACCTGGTTTCTAAAGTTGTCAATGAAAAACTCGCTTCTTCGAACTAGTTGTAACGAAAATGTAGCAAACAAAGTAAAAAATACTTAATGAAATTGTAGACAAACAAAGTCAAAATACTCAAGTTTAAGTAAACATCTTAGCTTAGCAAAAGTCAAAGGCTCGATTTGGATTGTTCAGAATACTCTCCACATTGCCGAAACTTAAACAAATGGAACTTGCACTAAACTCGACGTGAATTTTGCAGCTGAAATGAAACTGCACACGTCATTTTATTGAACACGGCCGTGCGTACATAAAGATTTCTACCATGATGGCTCAATAGGAATTAGTCAGGACCAGCGTGCGCCCCATGTTATAATTTTTAATTTGTTAGGTGAGGAAAAAGTAGGAATGAGTTCGAAATGGCTTGTGGCGCGACTTGCGGAATGCAATATATGTAGATTCACTCAAAGATATTCATTGAACTGAAAAGCGCGCCCTTTCTACACTGAATAATTCTATAGGTCTCTATAGGTAATAATCTTGGAACGCCAAGGTACAAAATGTTGAAAACAAATTTCATTTACCCAGCTGCCATTACGAGAAATATTTCAAAGTAATGCACAGAACTTGTACTCTGCACACCACGGGGCTTGCTTTTCATCATTTTGTTGTTATCGAGATCGGTAACTAAGGATGCGTTTCTTTAAAAAAATCCAAGATTGGATTTTTAAATCCGAAAAAATCCGAAAACGGATTTTGCGTTTCTTTGCTAAACAGATCAATTCAAGATATTTCGGATCAATGTGCGTAAAAGGACCGAAGAATCCACTCTGGGAGTGGATTCCTCGGTTCCTCTGTTTAGTAAAGAAACGCAAAATCCGGTTTCGGATTTTTTCGGATTCAGAATCCAATCTTGGATTTTCTTAAAGAAACGCACCCTAACTTGTGATTGTTCACTCTCTAGGCTGTCAGACTCGATTCATTAATGATCCGAGATAATCAGAACTGTAGAAAGGGCGGGCTTTCCGGTCGAATTAATTTCTTGAGCATTCTGCATATATCACACCGTTAATTATGCCATTACGCAAGTCATGCCAAATGCCATTTCACAAACTCATTCCGCCTTATACCCTCACTAGTTGAAGCGGTACTTTTATCCAATTTTTATGTGTTGGCAAAATTTGCGAGCCCTTCCCATGCTAAACCATAAATAAAATATAGCGCTCGACCAGATAAGCCTGGCGCCCTACATATTCCGTGCCAATGGTTTTGTTTTAGTTAGCCTAAAGACTACAGCTTCGAAGGACAGCTCTAGGACGGAGACTAAGCAACATTAAACGGTGAGTTTTACTGCATGTTTTGGATGCAAAACAGAAATTTATAAGACTAACGATCCAAGTAATCGGCGTTGTGCTACGGTGCGACAGTATTTATAGCTTAGTTATACGTTTGAAGATAACAGCTGAGCTCACAAGCCGTACATGTGCCAGATAAAAGACAGGCCTCATATATTAGAGCCAGTGCAATTCTCTGTGGGGAATAAAAGCAATATTTCATAATTTAAGAAGCTTCAATTCTTAGTCCAAGTAATTTTAGGCAAGTCAAGTTTGTGAATAAACGATTTTAAAAACAATGTTCTTTCAACAAAATAATTATGGATAGATGGTTTTAAGCTAATTGGCAAAATTGCACTTAGTTTCATACGATTTCGCTCAAAGAGAGAAAAAGAATTAAGAGAAAATAGAAAGGATGCGGACGAGGGGGTTAATATTTAGAAGACGTTTCATCGGCATTGTTCACACAACAAATGCCGCAAGTAAAGAGATTTAGACCCTGACGTAATGCTAGCTTGAATTGTTCATACCAAATATTCGTAAACATGAAGAAGACGGTAACCACCAGACTATGTGCCAGGTAAAAGACAGGCCTCATATACTAGAGCAAATCGCCTGCTTCGAGCTCGCGCAACTTCTGTTGGGAGGTTACGGTACATGTCGCTTATGTTTATATGTCTTTTCTCTGACTTTTTTGGTGATGTTTTCGGGAGAGAAAAAATACACTCACCTAGAATTTAACATTGTCCTTAGAAAATACAAGCCTTAAAGCCTTCAAATTGATTAAACAGAGCCAATTATAATCTTGTTTATACACCTTATTCCAAAATGGCCGCCATTTTAGTATTCTTTTGTTTCCGTGCAAATTGGCCTCGTTCAAGGTTTAATATTCTTTTTAATTTTACGTTTGAAAGCGAGGCCATGAGGGCCAATTTGCATGGAAACAAAAGAATACTAAAATGGCGGCCATTTTGGAATAAGGTATATAAACGGTTTTACCCTCCCAAACAAATTACTCTCCCTCGCTCCAGAGTAAAAATGCTCGAGAAACTGTTGATAACTGGTTTAATTTTCTCAAGAGTAGGAACTTTCAACATCAGTTTAAGTGGCATGCGTTGGTGCTTTTCGTCAAAGCTGTTAGCCGCTGTTAAGCTTCCCTTTTGTTGAGTTCTCACTTTCTAAAGTGTCACAGTCGTCTGAACACAAACACAAGCTGTCTCGCTCTGCTGGTCAAGTATTACAGACGCCATGCCACTAAGCGTAAAATATTATTGTGTTTATTCTTTAGAAACGAAGTTCAACCATGTTTTCAAAGATCATCACCGTTTTATTTGCTGTTAATGTTATCTCTGCTGCGAACGGATTCATTAATTCCAAGTTATGGGCTCTCGAACCACTCGTAGGGTGTCATAAGGCAAACGCCCCGGAATTTGCCGGCGAGAAGGCAATGGCAGCACTCCTAAATCTCGATTCAGATGCCGACGACCTTAAATTGTTCTGCCTAACAGTGGGGGTAAGTTCACAAACGAAATTGGCACCAGACAAACTAAACCAATATATATTTAAACTAGACTATACTTCACTCATCCATCCATCAATCCATCCATCCTTAGATTCTTCGTGGTTACTTTTTGCAATTTTTTTTTAAAAGTTGGCCATATTCAATTTGCAACGAGTTTCTTAGTTAATGCATTGGTTAGGTAATAAGGAGTTCTTTAAGCAGTAAAGAAAGTTTAAACTGATCTTTAAATACGGCGATGAAATATTTTGACAAAGTCAAAAATGTTACTAAAAGGAACACTCTTCAGGTTTCAGAAAGGAAAAGACGAATAAATTCCACAATAAGGCAAAACCTATGGATATATTAGCATAACTAAAGTGCATATTGGCCATAGAGCTTCCTGAAACGTTTCAATTTGTGTTAAAAACTCAAAG
This sequence comes from Montipora capitata, assembly GCA_949126865.1. Lineage (NCBI taxonomy): Eukaryota > Metazoa > Cnidaria > Anthozoa > Scleractinia > Acroporidae > Montipora > Montipora capitata. Next base: position 15,860,053 of record OX421447.1, read on the forward strand.
CTTTCAAATCGAGTGTAAGTCTATGCTTTCTATAGTCGACTATAGTTTGATCAAGCTTTACAAAGTCAGTGTTTCTTGGTCTCACTCAGCAAAAGTAAAATATTGCTTAAAATACACAATGGATTGCGCTGTAAGTTACAGAAAGTCAAGATATGTAGATAGTTGTTCATGGAGTTTGGAAAGATGTCGACTTGTTTGAAAGAAATTATGCGTCCTTTTCATGGAAAATTATCCGGCATCGTTTGAAAACTCGTAATTTGCTAAAAGTTTGCTAAATCTATCCCAACCGTATGAAGTGATGTTTTAGACTCTGTAAACTATGGCTATCCCCAATTTGAATGTATCAAGCAGCTTGTCCGTCTGGTGTTGTGATGTGAAAGTCTCAACCTTGCGCTGTCAATTAAAATGGATTTTTAAACTTTTTTCCCGAATGCACTCAAAAAGTGCAAATGTTACGAAAAGGAACATGTGAAGGGTGTGAGGTAGGGTTCAATGTAAAAATTGTTAGGTAGCTTTCGGGCGACGATTTTATTCCTTTTTCTGGTTGCATAATGTTTGTTGTGCGTGGAGAACACAAGCATTTTCACTACGACTTTGTATTTTTTATTTTATTTGAGACAATTGCAAGTTACAAAAAGGAACGTGTAGCAAAGTAAGCCTTGTTATATTTTTGTGTCATTGACATTGATGCTCCTTCAAACCAAAGCATACACGCCATTTCAATGCAAATGTTCTTACTTAAATTCACTATATAACCCAACAACAGATAGACAAGTAAAACTTAAATTAGCTTTTCTTTATGAAATCTTATGCTATAAAAGACCTTGTCAAAATGATCTCCATGTCAATGTTATTGATGATAATATTGCGAGCAGTCTGGTCTAACCTTAAAAAAGCTTCAGATAATCAAACTGATACCTTTTTTTATAAAAAATGCTCTGCACTAATAGGAAATTGCATGAGATAACGGTTATCGTACCCACTTAAATTAACAGCACTTAGCAAAAAACGAATTTTTGGCAACAGATACTAAAACAGTTGAAGTTTCTTTTTTTGAATCCTTAAATGCTCAATATTACAATGCTCTATTCTGCCGAAACACCGTTTGATAAATGTCACATTGTTTAACTACTGGCATATAATAATTAGCATAGCTTACTGGCCTAGTGTCCTTATCGACTGCGACTTGCTTTGTTCTTAGCTTTAGCACGAGCAATCCTCCTGCGCTCTGTTCTTATCTTATCCTCGAGCTGCTGAGGCGTAAAGCCAACAATCTCCTTTCTTGCCTCATCATCCTCTTTTATCTTTGTCGTAACGTACTGTTGGGTGCTTCTCTCGGTTTCTCTCTATGAGGTTCCTAAACAGTCTCCAATACATCTCTATTTGATGATCTGAGAACGTCATTCCACCCTTGTGGCTCACAACTGAACCACACTCTGGCTTGGAAATTGCGTCTGGGAACATGCGATCAAGTTTGCCTTGCTGTGTCTCAGTCTCGGTCGGGAGAGTCTGTACAGTCTCCTTTGTGCCCGCCTCCTTGATGAAGCTTCTCACTTTATCAAATACTTTGCTTGCATCAAATTTGCTGAGGATTTCGTGCCCTTGAATGACGTCTTTCACCGCTTGTATATTAATGCATTTCTTCCCGATTGCTGTTTCAAATGCTGATTTCACTGCTTCATTCTCCTCATCTGTCCAACGATGTCGACCACTTCCCAACTTTCCATCGCTTTGATCGTCCTCTTTGCCGCTTTTCTGTTGAGACATCTCCTCTGACACTTCTTCTTCAGCGTCACTTTTGCTGGTTCTGTACATGATATTGCGCAACGCCTCGGACGTTTTGGCGGCAGTTTTCTCCTTCTGTCGTATGAGGTAAAACTTCTCTGTGGTTTTCTGATTGTGGCCCAGCAGGTCTGCTAAGTCCTTCTTTAGGTGCCCATACATGTTGTTCATGCACAGCGGAGACTGCTGCCTTTCTAAATGATGTTGCACTTACCCTGACAAGTACTTTATCTGCAGCTTTCTGCCAAAATGAGTTCAGCTGTGCAGAAACCATGGAAGAGGACATAGTGTTCCCAGTAGAGCTGATAAAGACGTGACCATTGCTTCCTGTCTCTGTACCTGATGTCTTGTTTCGCATGAAAGTGAGAGAGGCCTGCTTCCACTTGCAAATGGCTGGGCTCAGCACAAGAAGAGTTGGACCCAGAGATGTCAACGTCTTGTGTTTCACCACAGTCACAACCATTTGACCATTATCTGGCCTTGCTTTGGCTAGCTCTCCTAACGTCATGTTGGCGAGGTTACCTGCCCTGCAGGCATTCTCTATTATCAGCCTTGTGATAAGGTGATCTCTCACCAAGCAGTAGTCTGTCTGACTTGGGGTCTTGCGGGCATCCTTCTGCAGGTGTTCCCCTCACACTGCAACTGCCTTCCTTACCACTTGGGATTTAGCGACTTTTTCGATATCTTCAGGTTTGATTAGTTTGTCCAAATCCTCCATTAGCTTTTCCCACCGTCGCTCGCTTACTTCCCTTTTAAAAGCTGTCATTTAAATGACAAACTAGAGAGCTCCTAACGTGAAGTAAATAGACGTGATAATTGGTACTTGAAATCGATACACTAAGATGATAACAACTAGTGTCTCACAAATCACGGTCGAGAAAGGATATAAAAAACAATGTTGTGATGAACAGAGTAACTAAATGACCATAAACGAATCACAATTTGGATCAATTTGATAAAACAACAAAATAAGTCTAAAGGATCTTTATTTTCGTGATAAAGAAAAGACTAATAATAGCGATTAAATTAACTACAAAGAAAAGACTTACTTACTTTGGTTGATGAATCGCACGGAAAAGATAACAGACACTTGAGATAGCGGAAACTTGGATCCTTCTGATTGCAGCAAAGGTAACGATGTTGCTTCAGCTTACTCTCTTGCTCACTAATATTGCGTGTCGTCTTTTATTGGCCACGATACATGAAAAAAGCTGGGGCGTTTTCAAAAATTGAGCACCCACAATAAACCTATTTCCTATCAGAAAATTCCAGAGCTATGCTACAACTTAAGAAATCACGATTTCTACCAATTTTTGTATTTAATATTTTATTTCATATTTCACTAAATAGTAACCAAATATAAATCAAAAGGAATTTTGTAGGAAATTGAAGAGGTAAGCGGCGTTTCGAAACTAACATCTAACATGGGGGGCTCCATCAAGTTTGTAGAGTAGCCTTATCCCGTTACATGTGTTTAAACAGTCGTAGCTTAAGTGTATTGCTTGGATATTGGTTAAAAATAGTGTAATTTCAAGTTAGTAACGAGTGTTACTTTTTGTATCTTAACAAAGTTACAAAAAGGAACACCTAAGTTACAAAAAGGAACACTTTGGTTACGAAAAGGAACACTTGTTCCTTTTTGTAACCAAGTGAAGGTTACGAAAAGGAACAAATGTTCCTTTTTGTAACCAAGTGAAAGTTACAAAAAGGAACAGAACACGTTACAAAAAGGACCATTAATCTACCCATCCATATGCAATGGACGGCGAACAGGATACACGTGTCTGTGAAGAGTCCACCAGCTTTGGCACCAGTGAATCTACAGAGCATTCCCTCGAACTTTTATTGCCGATGAACTGAAAGTCTAGGGGAAATGGACTCATACTGACAACAATGGCGGATTTGAGACACTGAAATCTGACGGATTATCAATCAGCTTCTACCCTGGTACGAAGACTCTTAATGTACAGGGCGAAAAGATATAAATTCTTCGTAAGAAGTTGTTAGATTTATCGAACACCAGCAATATTTCTGACAGCTGCGAGTCGCTTGAGGACTCGTCGCTTGAAGTTGATGAACAAGGCGAGAATTATCACCAAAGTGAAATAAAGCCATCGGCAGAGGGGGATGATGCTGAACACGGCCATTGACATAGAAAATACATTTCAGATCATGGTAAAGTCGACGTCGCTACGAGCACATTTCCTCCTTCACCCCAAGTTTGCCCTTGCAGAATAGAAGTAAACAAGATGGCCGCCCAAATGCAAGAGCTGAGGTCGAAGGTTGACAACTTGCCCGTGGCCTCTGAACTATCCTACCAGGAGCTAAAACAACGTATTAAAGTGCTGGAGAATAAACGGGACAACCTTTTGACAGCACTGCGCCTTCTTAACATCGAGGCTCAATGTAAAGGAAATTTGCATCAATCTACTCCAAGCTCCTCAGTTACTTCGTCTTCGCCTTCACCCTCGTCACCTCAGGACGATCCAACATGGTCAGTTCTCGAATCATCAAAGGGAAGGAGAAATGAAAAGAAAAACCATCAGCAAGCCACTGGGGATTCAAGGCTTGCTAATCAACCGACTATACAAGCAGAAAACGCTTGTAATTGAGTAACTATCGATGCTGAGATTGAGAGACCAACCCCTGTATTTCATTTTTCTACAGTCAACCAGTGTCCATTCCAATCAATTCAAGACGTAAGAGGTTTTAAAATTGGTTCACTTAATATTGCCAGTCTTCGAAACATTTTGATTAGTTATGTATTGTTATGGAAAACCAACCATTTGAAAGGCCAGGCTTGATAAGTCCATACCCGATTCATTAATCCACCTTCCTGGTTACTCTCTTTCCAGATTTGATCAGAATAGAAACGGTGGCGGTGTATGTGCTTACATTCGCAGTTCATTTTCCTTGGAAAGTGATAACCTAGAACTATTAGCGTTAGAGGTATAAACCAAATTCGAAACCTTTCTTGGTTTATTACTGTTACCGACCGCCTCACTCGCCAGTTGAATGTGTTGATATTTTTGAGCAGCTTCTAAACGAAGCTGAAAGCTATTATGCGCACATTTACATAACTGGTGACTTAAATTTCAACCTTTAGTCGGACTCTAAGAACACCATACAATGCGCCTTGTCAACCTCATGGAAAACTATCAATTGTCTCAGGTGATAAACAAACCAACAAGAATAACAAGTAGCAGTTTCGACATTAATCGACTTATTCATCACAAACAACCCGGTGTATGTACACTTTCTATCAGTGATCATAACCTTGTCTATGCGGTGAGAAAAATAGGCATTCCGAGGAAGAACCCGAAATATGTTGAAACTCGAAACTTCAAGCATTCAAATTCCTTCAAAATAGATCTCATAAATGCCCAGTGGCCTGTCATTGACAGAATAGATTGTGTCAATGAAGCCTGGGGCAAAGGGAAGAGTGTCTTTTTAAATATCTTTAATCCGTTTAGGCGCGTGCTTATTTTTAAATAAGCACGCGCCTAAACGGATTATAAGAGTACGTAACAAACCAGCACCTTGGCTGAATTCTGAGGATAGGCAACAAATGCTCAACAGAGATTATCGCAAGAAGAAAGCAGTGGCGACGGGCTTGCAAAATGATTGGTTATCTTTCAAAAAGGTGAGAAATAGAGTAAATTAGGCTATAAAGCGTGAGAAATCATATTACTATCGAAACAAGTTAAATGCCAATCTTGGAAACCCAAAGAGTGCGTGGAAGACTCTAAACTACGGTGCCCTGTAAGGGACATTAAATCCAAAAACTCTACTTATCTAGCACTGTCACTTATTTATCTGGCAGTGTCACTTATTATCTAGCTCTGTCACTTATTATCTGGCACTGTCACTTAATTATCTAGCACTGCTACTTATTATCTAGCACTGTCACTTAATTATCTAGCACTGCCACTTATTATCTGGCACTGTCACTTATTTAACTAGCACTGCTACTTATTATCTAGGCCTAATTAGGCCTAAGGTTAGCTTTTATGTGCTAGATAGTAAGTGGCAGTGTTAGATAGTAAGTGGCAGTGCTAAATAGTAAGTAGCAGTGCTAGATAATTAAGCGACAGTGCGAAATAATAAGTAGCAGTGCTAGATAATTAAGTGACAGTGCTAGTTACAAAATATATTTTGCATCGCATGTCCCTTACTGGGCACCGTACTAGACGACTTGATGGGTAAGAAATCTGCTATTACTGAGATTAGAGAAATTCAAACGTCGTCTTCAGAAACCTTGACTAATGCTAAGGACATCGCAGATCATCTCAACAAACATTTCATTCAAATTGGTCCAGATCTCGCTAAAAAAAATCCTGCTTCTTCTGTAAATCCTGAAGACTACTTGAGGCGAGAACCGTCGGCCTTCGAATTCACTGAGAGTAGTTGTATGCGATTATTCAGACCCAAAAACCTCGATCCCGTGTGCATATATTATAACCACGAAAACAATGGCGCAGGGCGTGCATAAATTAGGGGCAAGTTGGGGCATGACGCAATGTCGGTTTTAACCCTAACACGTGAAACAACACGTGCATAACCCTAAAACGTGAAACAACACGTGCATCCTAGGTCGTCGCATAAATTAGGGTTAGGTTAAGGAGATGCCAGTCATGTTCCAATACGAGGATATTTTCATCGATGAGAATGACAAAGAAAGAAACGTAACCCTAAAATAATGTTTCGTAAGGCGCGCATAAAATAGTACTGTGTGTGCATATCATTTTTTATCGGTATGTGACTAGCCTGGTTTGGAGAGAGAGAGCTCTTGCCTGCTCTGGAGTTGAACTGTGAATACGAGATCGCAGCAAAGCAAAGACAAGACTAAGGAAAAACAAACCAATCACAATTACACCAGATGACCTCATCGGAAACCAATCAGAAACAACCATGACTTCATCGAGAGCCAATCATAAGGCAAATAGGTCATTTATGATTGGTTTCTAATGATGTCACTGGCCCACCATACCTTGAGGGACAAACGTTTTTCAGTTATAAAAGCGTCGCTGTAGCTTACTTTTTTCATGAGACTATATCATGTCTGAGAAGAAAGAACAAATCGTTCCAATTCGAAAACCCACTCGACCATCCAAACCACCTACCAACAAGAAGCCAGAAGTCACACAAACATGCGGAGGAAACAATGCTATGACCATGGAGGAGATAAAGGAATTTCCACCCCCAGCCACACCCGCTGTGCAAGTCTTGGAGCAGACCTACCAAGAAGGGGAAGGATGGGAGCCCAACGAGCCCACCACTATTGAAGAACTCATGGGGCAGATCCCTGATGACGTGCCAATGGAAGTTGATACGACATGCCCTTTTCATTATTGTTTGTTGGAGTACCGAACATCAGACAACGGTTTTAATTACGTGAAATGTCCTGAGTACCCCTGTGCCTTCATTGCAAGCCAACAAGAAGTAAACCAGTACTTACAAGCCGTGGAGAAACAACGGCACCCTCAGCTTGTGATTAACATAGACAAAATGCATTCCGAATGGCCAAAGATGTTGTGTTACTGCGATAAACCTTCCACTCTAAAACAGAGCAAATCTGAGAAGAACCCTGGCCGCATGTATTTCAGCTGTCGGAGCCGCACATGCCCCTACTTCCAATGGCTGAACACTCCCTGGAACCATAAGATCCTCGCCTTCACCTTAGAGAAACTGAATCCACCACCGCAACATCCTCGATACCCAAACTTTAAACCACGCCTTGTGGCTTACCAACCAAAGAAGAAACAGAACGTAGTACCATTTCGATATCACCCATACAAGCAGAAGGGAAGATCGTTCGAGAACACATCCCAAGCACCATCCGCCTTTCAAATGGCCTCTCGCATGGCCCAGCGCCTATCTGATGGATGTTTTTCAAAGACCGCATGAACTGTGTTCAATATTGTAAAATAGTTTTTAATTGGTTCAATGTTATAATAAAATGAGAATACAACCATATGATTGATGTAGTTGTCGTTGTGAGTGAGAGTGAACGAATGTCGAAACCAAGCGAGATCACAGTGATCACTGGAGGCGCTAAAGGCACCGATGCCTGGGCCATACGATGGGCGTGACAATATGGGTTGCGTGTTATGTGCATTCTCCCTTACAACCACCCTATCACCCGAGTGAATGGGAAAGGCTTGCGTCTCTGTGGCGGACATGATCCCAAACTTGTTCATGCCTCAGCAGCCTCACATCCGGGCGATTTATCTCTTCATGTACCGCGCATAAACATGATCTGGTGTAACTCCTTGGACACGGAAGCGGATCTGGCCTGTCGAGCTGCCAATAAACGGTTACAGCGTACATATCCTTCTTCATCTTGTAAAGTCAACGGGTTATTGCAGCGCAATTATTGGATTATAAAGAAAGCTGATACTGTGTACGCTTTTGGGAAATTTGCACGAAACAGTCAAGGATTAGAGTGTGTGGATGGTGGGACGGGGTGGGGCGTAGAGATGGCACGCCTGATGCATAAACCCTTGTATCTGTACTCGATGACCCATAATCGCTGGTTCGAGTATGATCGTGTTGAGGACAGGTTTGAAGCCTGCCTCGAACCTATTACGTCATTGATGGGTAAGACATGCGCCATCATCGGTACGCGAAACATGGAAGCTCATACAGACCCGTGGCGCAGTTTACAGAACATGTTTTCGAATCGTTGGGGGAAATAGAGTTCCAATGAAAAGCAAAATATACCTTCCTGTGATTGGTTCCTAATGATGTCATCGGTCCATCATACATTGAGGGACACAATGTTTGAAAAGCGTCCTTCTTGCTCAATGTTTTTTCATATTGCCTGAGGATGAGAAACGTTCATTTCTACAGTGAGGTTTCAAGAGCTCTTTTTAAAAAGAGAAAAAAGACACGGGACTGTCTTGAAAGAATTCCTAACACAAACCTGGTGGATGAAGACGAAGTTACACCGCGTTGCTCAGAGTTTCAAAGAAGGGTTCGAGTTCAAAAGCAGCAGTTACACGAGCGCCATCTCCAAAGAAAGAAATGTCGCCTTCCAATGCGAAAGGACATACTCGAAGCGTTCTGGAAAAGCTATGAAAATCATGTTAGGGAGCGTTATTCAAAGATTAATGGAGCAGAAGAATCTGATGCGTGTCTAAAAGCAACCATCTTATCGGTGAACAAAAATGATATTTTAAAACCGTGGCATGAAGAGTGTATGATAATGTTTCCCCCTGTAGAACAACACCATATGATACCCTTTAATGATCGATGGGTGCAAAGACAGTTAACGGAGAAATACAGCATTGAGAAGATGAAAGAAAGATTGATTGCTCGAAGCGTGTCATTGGATGGTCTCACTCAACCAATCAATGCCCAGATCACTGTATAAAAAGAACTCACCGTTTCACCAAAACGATAGTTTACAGTGACAGAGATAGAAGCAGACCATGAATGACGCATTGAGTTTAGAGGAGGCCCGTAGGACAAGACAAATAAGGCATCGTCAAGCCTTTTACGTTGAACAGGCATTGAGAGAAAAAGTCAAGGAATTGAAGTCTGTGGATGATTGTATGAAAGACAATGATATGCAAGGTCAACACCAAACAGTGCGGAACCTGGATAAGCGTCGCCTCCATCTCGAAAAGTCTATCATCAAACATACCATACGATGGGCTACCATCAAGGAAGAGGAGGAAATGGCGCAAAAACGCATACAGGAAGAAGGAGAGGAGGATATAAAGGAGATAGATAATCGCGTTTTGGAAATGAGACGAGAACTTAACGGTCTGAAACGTTTAAATCAGAGTTACCAAGCATTGTACGAGGCCAAATGTCGTGAAGTGATCCTGTGGCACTCGCGGTTGAGTGATGTGTTAGACTTGCTGTTGTGTGAACTGTGCATGGAAGAGAAAAACGAAGCCTATGTGGAAGGCACGCCCGAAGAGATTCTTTGCTGGAAACCGTGCAATTGTAATTTTGGGGGATGCAAGACTGTGCGTTACATTTTACAAGATAAATAAAATGTTGATGTAAAACTGTGAAGTTGTTAGTGTCATGAAACCGTCACCCTTAACGTACGAGTTCCCCGGAGAGCCTGGTAGTTTGGGCGGGGTCCAAGCTTTTGCCAAAGCACATGGGTTAAAAAGACGCGAGGCCCAAAACCTACTGCAAGGGGTCTTAAGCTACACGTTACACCGTCCCCGCCGAAAACATTTCCCTACATTACCCACCTTAGTGTTTAACATCGATGAACAATGGGTTGCCGATTTGATTGAATTGCAAGGGTTAGCACGTTGGAACAAAGGGAACCGATACGCCTTAACGGTAGTAGATGTGTTGTCCAAATATGCTTGGATCGAACCCTTGAAGAACAAGACAGGGGTAGCGGTCACACAGGCCATGCAAACCATCTTGACACGATCCGGGCGCACACCGCAAAAATTGCAGACAGATGCAGGCAAAGAATTTTACAATCGAACGTTCCAGACTTTGATGAAAACGAACGGTATTCATCATTTTAGCACGCATGGGGACGCTAAAGCAGCCCTAGCGGAACGGTTCAATCGCACCTTGAAAGAGAAACTGTACCGGTACTTGACAGCCAAGAACACGCGGGCATACTTACAGGTCTTACAGAGTATCGTGCAGGGATACAACGCTACCGTTCATCGGAGCATCGGCATAGCTCCAAAAGACGTAACGGGCGTCAACGAGGCCCAAGTATGGCACCGTCTATACGATAAATGATTGCTAGCTAAGAAAAAGAACAAGCAGACGCTCTTGGTAAAAGGGACACGGGTGCGTTTGAACAAGAAACATCGACCATTTGAAAAAGGGTATTTGCCGGGGTGGACAGAAGAGCTTTTTGTGATCCGGCGGGTCGTTCCAGGGGTAGTACCCACCTACAAAGTACAAGAATGGGATGGGACTCCACTGGAAGGTACATTTTACAGACAAGATTTGCAACCAGTTACCGTACCAGATGACGGACTGTTTCGCATAGAAAAGGTTTTACAACGCAAAGGAAATCAGGTCAAAGTGCGTTGGCAAGGATGGTCTGATAAATACGACAGTTGGATCGATGCAAAGACCATTCGCAAGTGGAAAGGGTGAGAGAACCATGGGTGATTTCTACGTGACCTTACCGAGTGATCCCTCACCTGAATTTCCAGATAACTCACCATCCAGTTTTAAGGTCCGGCTGCCCCAGCGGCTAACATTGCCGGGGCAGGGTTGGCGAGTTGCCTTGAGCAGTATGTCCGTGCCTGACACTCGTGTCAACCTCTACCATCTGGTACCAAAATACGATTTTCTGTTTTACACAACGCTGATGAGATCTGGGGTTAGATCAGACGTGCAAGTTAACATGATGAATATCGATCAATTCAAGTGGGTGGTGGATGGAGAAAGTTTCATGAAAGCCTGTATTGATTTTCTCACCCAAATGCGCCTAAGGGATCCCTTTCAAGGGAGTCATTTTGTGGACGACACGGGAAAGCGTGTCTACATAACTTTTCGCTGGATATAGCGAGGAAACGAGCAAGACTTGCTGATTGACAATACAAAGATCAAACTCGGTGGTGTAGACAACACTCCAGAATTTTGGATTAACGGTACTTTGGCTATCAAGATGGGATGGTTGACAGAAACAGGGGAGTTGGGCCATAACCTGTCTCGAGAGTACATAGATGACAAAGTGCCTGATCTGACAACTTCTGAGAAGTACCGAGACTTGCTGGATAAAGATGGAAATGGTGTGTTCTGGGCAATAGAAAAAAACTGCCTTCGATTAAGCATGAGTTGTAATTGGCGTTTCACCAACCTGAACCATGCCTTTCGAATGGTGGTTGGGGAGCCTTCTCGCACCTTGCATGTGTACTGTAATGTAGCGCAGAGCACGATCGTGGGAGGAATGAAGACGGATTTATTGCGCGAAGTCTGGTACGAGAGACGAGGAAGAGGTGTGATGTATTTCGAACCCAAACACAAACAATTTCATCCAGTGCGCCAAAACACCTACGAAACATTGCACGTGGACGTAGCTGAAACAAACGGGTCCTTGGTTGCATTTCCTAACAACAAATCTAACCGTACCTTGGTTACCCTGCATTTCATCCAAGATAAATAGAGCAGCCGTGAAGGAATCACCTTTAGTACGAAACGGTTAACATGCGAGGAGGAAGTCTGACTCGATACACACCCCCGCAAGTGGGAGATGGATTATGGAAAACTCTATTGGAGATAGGGGCTCCTGCTGTAGCAGAAGGGTTGGAGAGTTTGGCACAAGGTAAAGCGCTTGATGCGGCAGCAGGCACCGTTTTGCGAGCAGGAGTCAGCGGGTTGAAAAGAAAAGCCAGTCAATCGGTAAGGTCTACGATGCAAAAAACAGCTTAACGAGCTAGGAATAACATCAAATCAAAGGTCCGTCAAACAACCAATCATGTGCGGGATGTTTTGGGTGTGTGATGTGGACCAATCAAAAAACAAGAAAGGATTTGGACCAATCAGCGTCAAGAAAAGCTCTATAAAAGAGACAACTTCATTCCCTGACAGTCATACACCATTTCATGTGCAGAGCACAAACACCTCCATCTAGAGTACGTTCCATCATGTCTATTCACAAAGAAACCTCTCACACAGACCTCTGTGCAGAGAAACAAGAACCTCACGGCGCACCATTAACCCACACGGACCTATTAAAACCGTTGAATGCAGAGAGGAAAGAAACGATGCAGAAAACCATACGAGAACCGGTCAGAAAAGTGCTGATTCTGCCAAAGATAAGTATCGATGAAGTCAACCAAGCAAGGAAAGATCCTGCGGCCGAAGTGAATGGAGATCCCCAAAATTTGAAACGAAAGATCACAGTGCCCCAAAAGCTACGCACCCCTGCTCCAAAACGGAAACGCATCACACCTCGAAAGTTAACGGATGAATGTGAGCGATCAATGAACCTGCAAGAAGAAGGAACGAAAGAAGAGGAACACAGCAAACTCATTGCTCGCCTAGCACTAGCCAAACTGAAAGAGATGTTGAAAGATGAACGAAAAGCCGAACAGAAGCTGAGAAAGTTGACTGAACGCATGCTGGAGCATAATGACATATTAGGAGAGTCCGTTTCAGACCAAGACAGTGTCGTTGTCATTTCCTCTTGTATAAAATGGTTTGAATAAAGCTTGTTCGTTTCAAATGATACAATGTGGTCTCTGTGTGTGTTGTTGTGTGATACTTGGCACTGTTGGCGATGGACCCGCGAGGTGAGCTCCTTGCGTGCTTGTTGCCCTACAGAGCTCTTAGACACTATCGAGCAATGGCCATCAGAGGGTATTGTCCCACAAGACCTATGGGTCAGTTTGTCGCCCATCAATGTAGGGCGCGTGATTGTGTTCTTGCTATGGTTAAATCGGCGACCTTCCCCACACCGTCAATGGGCCCATATATCAAGCCGTTCCCCCTTCCAAATGATCTCAGACTTACTAGACCATCAACAGGGACACGGACTCCATCATGCCGCGATTAGTAGTCCGATCCATTCCTAGACGCGAACGGCGATTGCGGGGGTGGGGGCAGCGTGGTGGCTGGATTTCCAATCACGTGTCACCACCACCAACAACCATGGACTACGAACTGTTCCGTCGGTGGACGAAACAGATAAAACCCAGGCGACGTCGACGAACAATCCACAAACGACGTTGACCTTCATCATGAGCAAGTCGCTGAATTTCTGGGCTTTACCAGCACAAGATGTGGCTATTCAAGGATCTCGATGGGTGGGTTACTCCCCGCTCAACAATAGCAGTATTACCCCCTTGGAATTCACCATTTCCGAATTGGAAGATTTTGTCGATTTGAATCAAAGTTATTTAACCTTTGACATGAGACTACCTACCGGTGCGAACAATGCTGGTTTGTATGCGGACGGGCAAGTCACGGCAGCTGAAGCAAATCAATCGGGAGACGATTACACCAAGTACGTTTACCTGGTCAATAATGTGGCGCACACCATGATCCAGCAATTTGACATGCGGTTGAATGGTACGTTAATGACTAAACAGACGGGCATGTATGCCTACCGAGCCTTTGGTGAAACCTTGCTGAATTACACGCCCAGTGAAGGGCGCAGTGAATTGCTGGCCCCACAAGGATGGGTGAATTATTTGAATGTGAATGCTTCCCTGCAAGCCACCAATGCTGTGAATGATGACCGCCCTGTTAACGCTGGTATGTTTGCTACTGGAGAGACGAATCCCTTGAAAGTGTTAACTTCCAAGTTTTTGGGGAACGGATGGGTGCGGCTGATCATGAAACCACATTTGGAAGCTTTTCATACAGGATCCGTGTTAGTTCCTGGTATTGAAATCAAGCTGCGTATCACCTTTAACAGTCCCGAGTTCTTTTGCTTTGGTACAAGGATGGCGGGCAAAAAGTACCCAACCCTGGGTCCGAATGATATCCAAGCCAAATTTTATCTCTGTAGGCTGACCTTAAACCCTACCACTTACACTGCACTGACTAAACGAAGACATAACAAAGGCATGTGGGGTCGTTATCCTACCGTCTATATGGATGTCCGGACATTCACGTTTGATGGGGATAGTACCATGTTTAAGAAAACAGATCTGTTTCAAGGCCGCGTACCCGACCGTCTTATGGTAGGATTATTGGACAGTCGCGCCTACAACGGGAATTTAGATCATTACCCATTTGCCTTCCAAAAGTTTGGGGTGACCCGCATTCGTCAAATCATACGCGGTGAGGAATATCCCTACGAAACCTTGGAACTGAATCAGAATGATAACAAGGAAGATTTGTGGGGGTACCATCGCTTCCTGCAAGCCAGCGGTGCTCTGGGTAAACACCAAGAAAGTATGCTGAAACCGGGGGATTGGGGCCACACCAAGAATTGCACGCTGTACCTGTTTAATAATGTCGCAGGAGGAGATGCAGATAGCCCCTTGCGAAATCCGCAACAACAAGGCGATGTCACCCTGGAGATCAATTTCGGGGCTAATCCTGGTCAAAATCTGACGGTGGTGGTCTGGGGCGAGTTTGAAAGCGTGATGGATATCAGTGGCACGGGCGTGGTGAATTACGACGTTTAAAATTCATACCTTTCTGTATTAAATACAACCACTCGCATTACTTGTGTAACAGTATCATCAATCACTGCTACAACAAGCATCGATGGAACTAGTACCCTTGAGCGACCGACAGCTAACAGCATTGGCAAAACGCGACCCTGTATTGAGGCGCGTGTTTTGGGGTGTATACCCTGAAGATCAATTACCACCACTCCGCCAAACCGCTGGGAGACAAACGCATAGGGCTATGATTGTCAACACAGACCCTAAAGGAGAACCTGGACGTCATTGGTTGGGTTTGTGGACTTCGGGAGATACCTGCGAGATCCTCGACAGCTATGGCCTTCCTATGGATACGTACGGAGTACCTCATGTCTTGGAATGGATATGGCGCTATTTTCCCGTCATCCACCGCAACGAGGGAAGCTTACAAAGTTTGAACAGCCGCGCTTGCGGGCATTACGCTTTATTGTTTCTACAAGCACGGTGTCGAGGCAAGAGCATGCATGAATTCATGGCTGATTTTTCTTTACATGATTTAGTAGCCAACGATCACCAAGCAGGCCATCGCATCCTAGTACAGTTACCCCCATCACTTCAAACGGATATCGTGGACGGTGTAGAAAATAGTCAGGCGTGTTGTTCTAGGCGTGAAGCTATGTATCATTGAAATAAAAGTTTCCAATAAAAAAATAAAAAATAAAATAAAATAAAAACCGTGTCGTGGTCATTGTTCTTTTTTTAAGACCCCACTTTATAGACCTATATCATTTGACACCATGCCTGCAACAAGAACACGTCGAAAACGCGCTCCGCGCCATAAAACACGGGTGACTCGAAAGAGGCGGCGAACCAAACACCAGAAGGGAGGCATTTTTCCTTTACTCGCGTTAGCCCTTCCTGCATTGACCGCCGTTGGTAAAGCAGCCGCCTTAGGGGGTGTAAGTGCCGCGGCAGGATACGGGATCAAAAAAGCTTTGAATAAAAGACGGTGAAACATGGGGGAGAGAGTCAGATAGGACTATGACTCAGCCACGACCGGAGAGAGAAGGCTTTTTTTTTCGAACCCCCTGCAGTCTTTTAATGACCGGTCCTTCGGGCTGTGGTAAGACCACCTTCACGCGGGAATTATTGAAACATGCTTCTCATTTCATGGACCCACCACCTCGAACCAAACACTATTGTTACGGAGCATGGCAACCTACATTTAAAAAGATGCAAAAAGAGGATGCTATACATTTTCACGAAGGCATTCCTAGTTTAGAGGAATTGGATGCTTGGTTTGCACCGCAAGGTGGCGGGGTGTTAGTGTTGGATGATTTGATGGATGAAGGAGGAAGAGATAAACGTGTGTTGGACCTATTCACAAAACATTCCCACCATCGGAACATTACCGTATTGAATTTGTGTCAAGATCTGTTTCCACCGGGCCCTTACGCAAAGACCGTGTCGCGCAATGCGCATTACATAGTTTGTTTCAAGAATCCTCGGGATTGCACAGGGCTACGAGCTTTGGTGTGTCAGGCGTTTCCGACCGAGGTTAAAGGTGTTATGCAAATATTTCGTCATGCTACGGAACACCCCTTTGGCTATTTAATGTTTGACTTACACCCAGCTTCTTCAGATGACCGCCGTCTGTGGACGAACCTATTACCTTCGCAGGGGTACCCGCACGTGTTTGTACCTATAGAATCACGTCATGCCCGCGTCACCGCCTTCCCGTTTACGTAGACAATTTACATTCCTACGACAGCTAGCTAAAGAAGCGCGTCATTTACAGCGTCAAGATCTTTTACGTCACGCCAACGCTGATCAAATCAATGCTGTCAGCGAAGTCATTTTGAATTCTTTGAAAGGGAGAGTACCCTTATCGCCAACCACGGTACGCGCATGGCGTCCTCAAAAACAGACTTTGCGAACCCTAGCTCACCGCAAAACTTCCTTAAAAAAGCGACGCGACTTGTTGATGAATCAGAAAGGCGCTGGCTTTTGGCGGGGACTGAACAATGCTTTAGATGGTTGCTGTGTTCACCGTTCTTCATCATCATGATCGAGTTTGTATTCCGCCCCACCCTCTTTGAAGCTCTGAATGTGAGATCTTTGATAAACCGTTGTCGCGCGTGGATACGACAGAGAGCTAATGACTTTCGTCAAGGACTGAACGAGGAATTGTTTTGCTGTTATCCTAGACCATGAATAGAGCAGCATTGCACAATCTCATTGAAGCGTATCAAGAAGCAAGGCGCTGGAAACTACAAGCTGAGGGGTTGCAACTTAAATTACAAACGTTACAGGACGAAAGAGAGCTCTCTCGTAAAAAAGTACAGATCTTGGAGCGCGACCTATCCGTGTTGAGATATAATTTGATGTGCGAAGCCTGTAGACATTATTGGGACACAGTCAACGACGGAGGAACGTTTGAAGTCTCGTGCTTAGAGTGTAAACAGTTATTCATTTCGCCACCCCAAAAACGATGAGTACTTTTCGCGAGTATGTCATGGTTCCTGCGGACGAAATGTCACGATTGACCGATGAATACAAAGGGCGTTTGACCGAGAACATGCGATTGACTAAAGCGGCTCGTTTGGCAGCTGAAAAACACTTATTGTTAGACTCTAACATGCCAAGCGGTTTGAAAGAAGCACGTGTCAAACAAGTATCGCGTCCATTAAATCGATTAATCAAAAAGATTCGAGGGGGGCCTCCAGTAGCAGCCCCAGTGCCTGAAGGAGAAGAAGAGGATGATGAAACAGATGCTATGGTTGAAGGACCCACAGCCACACTGGTGCGGAGTTTGCTTAAAAAAGCGCATCGCAAGAAAGGTGCTACCATAACGTCTGGTAACGCCGCGGAGACACCACATCGTCCCGCCTTACCGCCCAAACCCAAACGCGTGCGTTTACAAGTACCGTCCTTGTCCTTGGAGGAACAAAGAGAAGCTCCCCTCCCCTTTGCTGAAGTTTTGGGATCATCCCCAGGGAGTACATCCAAAGAAAAAGCTGAGGTTATTGTGAATAAATTCAAACGCCAACAGCGTAAGAAAGCGGCTACGGAAGTAGAACGTTTGAAATCTTTACCAGGGTGGGAATCATTTGACCAGGGACGTCGAACCCGACGCAAACTTGATGGGAAGGACTACTAAAAAACGAAAAGCCCCAGCACGCAGATCGCTTTGACGCAAACGCCCACAACGTGGAGAAGGATTAGACATTCAAAAATGGTTGGGGAAGACTGGGATTGAATTTCATTGGCCGGGATATCAATACATGGGGCCTGGAACACATTTGAAGAAACGGTTAACGCGCGGGGACCCGGGTATCAATCGATTGGATAAGATTGCCAAGCAGCACGATATTGAGTACGCCAGAGCTAAGAATTTACGTGACAAATGGAAAGCCGATGACAAGATGATTGCGGCCATCAGCCGTTTGCCGGGCAAGAAAACTTGGACGGAAGCTATTGTTAAACGGATCATGCAAGCTAAGCGCAAACTCAAATTGTGAAAAAAAAAAACTGTAATGTTGTTTGTTTTTGATAATCTTATGTACAAGCGGGAACGTGTCGACGGTCCTAGTGACTAGTCGGTCCCTTTGTTTTTTCAATAAAAACTTGAAAAAGTGAAATCTGTGATTGAGTGAATCTCTTATAGCCTATGTTCATTTAAAAAATCATGATGAAAGATAACCTTATTTTATCCTAAGGAACGTGTCCTGTCGATCGCTTTCCAGTGAAACAAATTAAGAGAGCCTTGTGATAGCGATTTTTTCAATGAAAATCATTTAAAAAAAAAAAAACTGTAAGCGCCTTTGAAATGTTGCTTTTGAATTCCTAAAGAGCCTACATAATTAGAGCGTTTTTATTCATCATCTTCATCCATTAGTTCGACCATTGTGGCAATAAGATCTTCATCTTCAGAGTCCAGTCCTCGATAGCCATATGGATAAGTGATCGCTGTTTGCGGGTCCAGGACGCGTTTATTGAATACTAATTTGTATTCTTTGTGGGCTTCTTTGGTCCATAGTTGATAGTCTTTCGAGACGCGGACGATTTTGTGTGTCTGCGCGACGCGGGTTTTTCGCGGTGAATCTAAAGGCTTTTGTATTTCCTTCAAGGTGTTTTCACGCAACACTTGATAATTGAGTTGTGTCATCCCTTCGACGGTCAATGAAAATCCTCGTACTTTGCAACAATACTTGTCTTTCTTCGTACGATATCCATAATTCTTCGGCCCCCCCGAGCAAAACTCTGTGATGAAATCTCCGTTGGTTAATTCATCCGTAAAATCGCCCAAATAATCGCCGAGCACTGGTTTCATTTCTCCAGGGGATTGCACGAAAATCACACTGTCTGTATCAAAATACAACACCCTTTCGTTCAACAGTTCTAGAGCTTCATAGAGACGCAAGCGCGCCCAGCAAGTAGTGAAACAGGCCACGAAGATATTCAGATTGGGGGAAATATTTTCACATAACGCTTCCTCGCGATGATGGACTTCCACTCTTTGTTCGTCGATACAGCTGACAAAACGAACATTATGTTGATCACTGTCCATGAAACTACAAAAGGCTTGAGGTTCAATGAATTCTTTCACTTGCAATTTGTTCACTTGCTGCCCAAATTTTCCCCACATGGAGTTTAACATCAGTTTGGCCAAAGCCCGCTGACCAGGATTGACGGCAATCTTCTCATATTCTAAGGAAATACCTTCTTTCTCTTGAAACTGAGTTATGTAGAGTTGTTTCTTTTCCTCTGTGTCGCACCATGCGGGCCAGCCTGAAGCTTCCGTTTTCAATTTGAGCCAAGTGTTCACATAATCTTCGAACAGGCCTACTTGCGTTTCTCGGAAATGCCACACTTCATGAATGGTTTGGATCACGTAACCCATCTGTTCCGCTTTTTCTAGTTCTGGTGTACACCACGTACCGGTCAATGCTCTCTCCTGTTCGTTATGGCCACACCAAGAGACTTTCCCGTGGAGAGGACGGTCGATGTTTTCTTCGACGCAGGTACGACACAGAGGAAACGTGAGTTTGTTATGAGTTCTGTATGGTAATACAGGGTGGAAAAGGTGATACGGTGGTACTACTGTACATTTTGCGAGGCCAAAATAATCGGAAATTGGTTTCTCTCGTGGCGGGGCGTAAATCATTTCAGGATGTCCCACCGGATACTTCTGGGTCTTATTCGTCAACGGGTAGAGACTGGTATAATCATAATATTTGATTTGTTCAGCGGCATGTTCTTTGACTTCGTAATGAAGACGAACAGCATTTGTACGGCCACCAAAAAAGGCGTCTCGAGGTGAAAGCGGTTCTTCTAAATCGTACCCTGCGACAATCTCAGCTGTTTCCGGATCGTGGTTTTTACATTTCTGCCATTCGCACTCCCAGATGGTTTTTACTGAATAGCCTCGATCGGAGAGACTTTGTAATCGTAGCACGGTTTCTTGATGAACGTCGGCCATGGAGCGGTCGTTCAGTCGGCGGTAGGTTTCTGAGCGCTGAGGAAAACACTTCGGGCAACCATGCCAAAAACAGCCAAGAAACTCGTAAACCGTGTTGGTCTCAACATCATACCCATCGACTGTCCACCGGGTGTCTGGAATGCGATATTCGCCTTGATTCCTAACATGCTGTATTCGCTGACGGAACCGCGGGTCGGAGCTATCATCGCCTGTTTCCAGGAAAATTTCTTCCAACTGATTTCGTTCGTCAACGCTACATGCAAGCCAGGCGTCGCGGCGCAATTGCTGTTCCTCAAACGTTAACCATTCCATAGCCGCTTTGGAATGATTGACATCTAAACGCCAACCGTAGAGAGGTTCTGAGGCAATGGTGTTTTCTTGCATGCGATTGAGGCGCAAGTCTCGATTGCAAGCCGAGGCGATAGTGATTTGTTCAAAAGGGCAAAATCGGGTGCGCTTGTGGAAATCGCGCTGAAACGTGAGGCAGCCTTCGCGCAATAACCGGACGTCATCGATGCAATAATCTTCGAGCTCTTGGCGCAGATGAAATTGAACCCCCTTTGATTTCTGCTCTTCATACCACTTCTCAAATTTTTCTTTCCCTTCTTTGCTCATTCCCTCGGGCATGTAATCTTTCTTGGGAGGCAGTTCACCGCGGTAATCGTTCTCCATATTGGAGCAGGTATTAAATAAATGAGGAAAGTAACCTTTTTTAAACTGATCGGGGTCGAGTCCAAATGTTTTTGTAAAAGAACAGAGAGGTCCAGGGATAAACGACATAGAATCGATGAAACGAATGTAGCCTCCCAGATAAGTCAGTTCCAGTACTTTACCGCCATTGCGAACCTGCTTTAATGTTTGTTTGCGACGGTGCAATGCGTCGACGATAAAATAAGAATCATACCCTTTAAAATTATGGGCCAAAACGGTGATTTCGCGCGTTTCCTCTTCTGTCAAGACTTCTAACCACTCTAAAAAATGATCAATGCATTGGGGTCCGCGAAAGATTTTGGGGTCGCTATTTTCAGCGGTCATTCCTACGACCAAATTGGCGATATGTTTCCCGGTGTTTTGCATTGCCTCTATGTCAAAAAACACTAAAAGGGGTTCCTTATATTCGTCTGGTTGTTCCTGGTTTTCGGTCTCCGTATTGGATCGAAGGGTTTGTAGCCCCTTTGAGGCGTCTCCTCCTTGCTGACGCCGCCGTTTTTTCCGCTTGGCCAGTTGCACAGCTCGTTTCTCTTCCCGGATCTCATCAGGGTCCTTGGCCTTCTGAATGAAGCATCGATGCGTGTTAAGGTCTACTTTCTCGCGACACGACGGACATTCCCCCCAACCACAGCAATGATCATCTTGTTCTTTTCTTCCCACGAGGAGTTTTCGGCAATGGGCGCATTTCCGTCGCGCTTGACAGACGGAAGGTTTTTGAGGACCGCTAGGTTTCCCATCTTGTGCTTTACTACAATGGAGTTCCAGACAGGAGGGTCCATAGAAGACTCGGCGACAACTATTGCAGACGTGGGAAGCCAACCGTTTCGTCTTGTAGGCCTCATGGTAATCAGAGCATGTTTCTTGACAGCAGGCAGGGCAGTGAATTCCGGTCGCATTAGGGCACGCATGTTGCCCCAAATGGTCATACGGATGTAAACAACGCCCGCAGAAATAACCGGAACTAAAAAAACCTGGCAATGACGTGAGAGTATCGTAATGACCGTTTTCATGTAGGATTGCCAATTGTTTTTCACCTTCGCCAAACGCAAAACATGCGTACGCGCGATCTACATCTACCATGATGACTCGATATTTTAGAAACAGCGACGGTGCTAAGGCAAACCGGGTGAGCTCATCAATTCCGCATGGTCCGGGGATGACATGGGCCTCTTCATGTAAGAACAATGCTGCTTCGTATTGAATATTTCGACCTCGTTTGAATCCTCGGCATTGGGGGTGATTGTCAGCGATAGCTTTAGCGGTGACCAGCGCTCTAGCGCAGCACATGTTTTTAGCATCCTTAGGAATCTTAATGATACATTTTTTCTTCAATCGAAACTTGGTTGAGGCTTGGTGACCGGGCTTATAATCTCTACCATTTCCCCCACCCTGTGGACTGGCGCGCACGTGAACAAATTCTAATTGAAAGGTATCGTTTAGTTCAAATTGTTCATTGGAGTTTAGCATTCGACTCATTACATTCATGAATTCGTCCACCCGCCTAACATCATTTCGCCATTCTCCTGCTTGAAATCGCGCGCTGTGAAAATTGTTATCGAGCTGATTGGAACTTAAACGAAAAAAGATACGGTCGCGATCATCAATATCAGGATTATCGAGTAAGCGTTCCAATGCCCTGCGTAATCCGTGGATCAGTGCATGCGTTAAATTCTGCCCTTGTAATATTGGTCCAATCTGTTGGACTCTAGTTTCAAAGACGCGTTCGTGAACTCCCATTCTTTTCGACTGACGTTCTACTACGGGCTCAAGGGTGAATTCTATGCGACCAGATTCCTGAGGGGGTTGAAATACCCCAGCACCGTGTTGCTGACTATCAAGCGAGGATGATGTTTCGGGGAGATTTCTTAACTCTCTGTCAACATCTTCAGCCAATTCACGCAACAACTCAACCGTATCTTGCACGTTTTGTTCTAAAAAACAAAATCAATAACAGTTGTATTAACTAAGCGAAAAAATAAGTTAGTAGGAAAAAAAACAACTAGGAAAAAAATTAATCGAAAAATTGTTGCGATTAAATCTCGAACCAATGATATCTGAGTTCCTCGCGATGTAAGCATTACAACACTAGAGAAAAAACATGACAATTGCGACAAATTCAGTTCTAATATTTGCGTAACAAATCCGAGTTCTCTGCACATTTCACGGAAAGTACTCGTTTGTAAAATATCACGCTTCTCAATACAACATCGCAAATCATGATTTTCAAGCAGAGAAACATGACAAATGTAAACAATTCAATCCATGACATATTCTCCATTTTTTTTTGTACGTCCTCGCTTATCTTTTTTCTGCTTTCACTCAATGAGTTGGAAATAGAAGTGGTTGTGTGGGACCGTCTCTCGCTTTTATATGGTTCTGGATTATACCACTATATTTCATTGGTGGAATTACTAGAAAAGATTACTACACAACATGCTTTTAATGTTTTTTTTTTACTTCCCACAGAGATTATCCTGTAAGGATAAGAAAAAATCTTTGATGGTATTGTCCAATTATCCTTAAAGATTAAGAGATAAAAAACAACGAACCAATATTAGTAAAGCCATAAGTTTGTTTGAAACCCATTGATTATTGACTTTTATAGAATTGTTGGCTCCTAAAGGAGCCGTTTTTTAAAAAAGGTTTCTGCTTCAAGAGCAAGGATACGCAGTGATGATGTCCCAACGCCCAGATGTTTTAACCATGATGATTTCCAGTTGATCGGTATCACATCCGCCTAAAGATTTTCCAATACTGTACCCTATATTTATGTATCGAACTTTAAAGACCCTACCATTTTTGGGCAATATATAAACATAAGGCACAGTTTGCTCCTCTTTAGGTGGATAGTACAATCTGCTGTTCTCTTCCCGCTTTCTTCTCTCCAGCTCTGTGATGGTATCGAGAATTAAACGGGACACATCCACATTATCATAAAACTGGGAAGCTCTCACAGCCTTTTTGATATGTCTCTCTATGATGTGGTTCACAGCCTTCTCCGACAAGATAAGCGTTTCGGTATCGATCACTTTCATCATGGTTTTGGAACATGATGATCAGTTTTTTCAAGACTATTTATAATAGCACATGATATAGGGGGTATGTTGGAAAATTAAAAAAAACGATTTAACCGATCTACCTTTGCGGCATAAAAAATTGCTTTAAACAAACCCTTTGCCGACATAAAAAATGCTCTCTACAACTCCTTAGAGGTTTCGATGTAAATAAAAGCGGCAATCCTGCTTTTAGGACGTTACGCCTCTCTGAAGGAACAATAGCGCAAAACAGCGCCTTTCAACCAAAGCTCATCTCATTCACAATAACACTATTTTCTTAATTGCGATCAAAGCGGAGGCAAGGAAAAAAGAAGCGTTTGAAATGCGGTTTTTTTCCAGTTCGAAACGTCTGCATAGGTACAAGAGAGCCTTTTTTTTTTTTTGTTTCTAAAAGATGTGAAACATTAGGGCTGATCTACTTTTTTGCGGCATAAAAAATCCCTTTAAAAACCCTTTGCAGACATAAACATGCTCTCTACAACTCCTTAGAGGTTTCGATGTAAATAAAAGCGGCAATCCTGCTTTTTAGGACGTTACGCCTCTCTGAAGGAACAATAGCGCAAAACAGCGCCTTTTCAACCAAAGCTCATCTCATTCACAATAACACTATTTTCTTAATTGCGATCAAAGCGGAGGCAAGGAAAAAAGAAGCGTTTGAAATGCATTTTTTCCAGTTCGAAACGTGTGCATATGTACAAGAGAGCCTTTTTTCTAAAAGATGTGAAACATTAGCAGGCTTTGAAGAGTCTTTAATTTTGTCCAGATTTGCTATCAACCACACGTTTGGTCTTAAAATAGGTAAGACGTAATTGGTTTCATATGATCCAAAATCGCCCGTAACGTTTCAAACATGCCCTGTCTTGTTCGTACTTCATACAAAAACAACATTGTATTGGAAATGTTAAACGACTTTCAACCGATATTCTACATCTGACTTTACCTTCAAAAGGCAGTACTGCGGTAAAAACAAAGGAAAGGTAATTAGTTTATACAACAATGAAGTGCAGGTTGTATTCCGATAACACAATTTCGCGGATTTTGTCCCGGTACAATTAGTAAATTCAGAGAGCCCATGAAACAATACACGACTTGCATTTTTTTCCAAACGTTACGCGTCGGTGATCAAGAGCCCGTCAACGCAATCATTTTAGTTCAAGGAACGAACAGAGTAGAACTGTTGCGCTTTGCAAACATCTCAAGACAGTAAACAGATTGAAGCTATGAACCAGAAAAGAAGTTATTGCACGAAAGAATTCCAGCCACGCAAGATCAGCAAACATGTTTTTGCAGAAAGGTAGGTCTTGTTTTCGTTCATTGCGCTATGATCTTACAAACAAATTTTAAAACTATCTAAGTTGGTAATGTTAAGGGTTTATTCCGATGACGATAAAAAACGTTTTCATTCTTCTGACTTCTTTGATACGGATTCGCAGAATGATTTATCTGAGAGACTCTTACAAACATATATGGTGGTGTTAAAGGGTTTCATTTTCATGTTTCTTTGTTGATTGCTTTTCTTTTTTATGGCAGACTGGCGACTGAGGGACGAAAGGACAGAATTACAGAAAAGGAACGAGCGAGATCCTACCTTTTCGACGCAGCGCAAGAACGTTTGGCTCAAATACGTGCGAATCGCGCAAAAGCAGAATCCCGCGATAGGGAATCAAGAGAACGATCAAAAATGATTGATAACATAATAAGAGAAGTCATCGCTTCATGTACCATAGATCCGTTTCGGGAGTTGGACAAGTTCGCAGCTTCTTTAAGGCGTGAAGTTGACAATGCAAATGACTTTTTTCCAGTAGATTTTTATGTAAGTGAAACGAATCGCAAGTAAATCTTTGTAGTATACGAAGAGGTTTTTTCAAGTTGTAGTTTATTGCATCCTCGATGATGTTAATGGTTCACTCTTTTAAAAGAAGAGATCATTTTTTTCTCGATTTGTAATTATAAATATTCGTTGTGAAGTGATTGGTTTGTTTTCCTTAGTCTTGTCTTTGCTTTGCTGCGATCTCGTATTCACAGTTCAACTCCAGAGCAGGCAAGAGCTCTCTCTCTCCAAACCAGGCTAGTCACATACCGATAAAAAATGATATGCACACACAGTACTATTTTATGCGCGCCTTACGAAACATTATTTTAGGGTTACGTTTCTTTCTTTGTCATTCTCATCGATGAAAATATCCTCGTATTGGAACATGACTGGCATCTCCTTAACCTAACCCTAATTTATGCGACGACCTAGGATGCACGTGTTGTTTCACGTTTTAGGGTTATGCACGTGTTGTTTCACGTGTTAGGGTTAAAACCGACATTGCGTCATGCCCCAACTTGCCCCTAATTTATGCACGCCCTGCGCCATTGTTTTCGTGGTTATAATATATGCACACGGGATCGAGGTTTTTGGGTCTGAATAATCGCATACAACTACTACTGAGATTGATCCATCTAGAGTATTGAACTTATTGTTAAAAGTCGATATCGCGAGAGCGACCGGTTTAGACCAAATCTCTAACAAGGTATCTGTCAAAAGTGGAGTGTTCTCTGTGGACTGGAAACTAGCAAAAGTTTCTCCCATATATAAAACAGGAGCACGAATTGATCCAAATCATTATAGACCTATTTCAGTTCTATCTACCATAGCCAGAATTTTTGAAAAGGTTATATATGAGCAGCGTTATGATTATTTAAGCAGGAAGAACATTTTAGATCCACGCCAGTCTGGATTTAGATCCCTCCACTCAACGGTAACTGCGCTTCTTGACCTTACGAACCAGTGGTGTTTTAATATAGACAGAGGATTGATTAATGGCGTTTTGTTTTTAGACCTCAAGAAGGTCTTTGATACGGTCGATAACAATCTCCTGCTGATTAAATCAGAGTATACGGGAGTTCGCGGACAAACCTTAGAATGGTTTAAATCGTATCTCTCAAATAGATCCCAGGCTGTTTTCACCAATGGTGTGCTTTCCGAGCATGAACAAATCAAATCAATCTATAGTTGAACCTTACTTTGATTATTGTAGTATTGTTTGGAATGGCATTGGTGACAACCTAGCCGATGAACTCCAAAAACTGCAAAATCGACCGGCACGGTTGATTACCGGTGCAGATTATTTGACTCCAAAAAAAGGAAATACTTGTATTAAATAAACTTGACTGGTCTAATCCTGATAATAATGATAATTATTATGTCCAAGAGCGCTTTACAAGTTCCAAAAATAATAATAGTAATAATAATTTCCAGCTTATACTAATATACAAATAAAAGAATAAGATAATACAAAATATAAAATAATAAAAATCAATACTTAGTAATATTTAAATATGTACTCATAGCTAACAAAAATATGAGCTCTTAAAAAGATGTGTCTTAAGTTTCTTCTTAAAAGTGTCAATAGAGTCACACCTCCTAATTTCTAAAGGAAGACTATTCCATAATCGAGGTGCACAAACAGAGAAGGCACGTGAGCCATACGTCTTGAGATTAAATTTGGGCTCATGCAGGAGCAATTGCGTAGACGATCTTAACATACGCCTTGGAACATAGGCTTCTAACAATTCACTTAAATAACTAGGTGCTAAACCATTAACTACTTTAAACGTAAATAATAAAATCTTAAATATTATCCTCTGCTCTACTAGTAACCAATGTAATTCTATCAGTAACGGTGTGATATGATCAAATTTCCGAGAACGAGCTATAACTCGAGCAGCAAGTTTAAAACATATTGCAAACGCTGAATAAGAAAGTTAGGCAAACCAAACAAAAGTGCATTACATGAATCAATCCGAGAAGCAACAAATGCATGCATTAAAGTTTTAGCAGTATCGTAACTCAAAAATTTTCTAATCTTAGCAATGTTCCTAATATGATAAAAAGCTACTCTACAGATGTTCTTAATATGTTCACCAAAGTTCATGTGATTATCAAATGTGACGCCAATGTTCATGTAAGATTTAGACGACGAGATAACAAGATCGCCTATATTCATGGAATCGAGAGGAGGGGCAGGCCTATGCTTAGCGTGAAGAATGAGTAGTTCAGTCTTGTCACTGTTGAGTTTAAGGTTACTATGAAGCATCCATCGTTCAATGGCACATACACATGACTCCAGAATAGAACGGGAGCCTTCAATATCACCAGTGATAGATGACTTAAATGACATGTACAACTGGGTGTCGTCAGAGTACATGTGAAAACGTACACCATACTCTCGTAGTATATCACCAAGTGGAGCATTGTACAACAGGTACAGAAACGGCCCAAGAGTGGAACCTTGAGGGACTCCAAACATCACCTCACGACAGGAAGATCTTGAGTTGTTAATGCATACAAACTGCGTACGCCCCTGAATCTTGACAATAAAGCTCGATGGTTCACCGTATCAAACGCTGCAGAAAGAAGAGAGGAAATAAACAAAAAGCCCTTATGTTGTTCAAAATTGACAACGGAATGACACCGTGCTATTTAAAAGATATTTTTTCAGCGAGACCGGGAGCCTCTGTATATAACCTCAGAACATCACTGGATGATATTGCCATACCAAGGGCCAGAACGGAAGAGTTTCGCGTTTACGGGGGCTAAGATCTGGAATGCACTCCCTAATAATATGAAATCCGAGCTCTCCTTTGAAACGTTTAGGAACAAACTGAAATCTCTCGACCTCAGTATTGATATCTAAAGTAGCCACTATTATTGCACAAAGTAAACATTAATCGTATTTTAGCTGTAATAATGTATTTTACCTTTTCTTACCTAGTTGCACGGCTTTTGTGAAGATCAAGAATTGTAAATTTTTGAACAAAACTACCGTCATGAAATTAAGTTCTCTATCTATCTATCTATCCATCCATCCATCCATCCATCCATCCATCCATCCATCCATTCATTCATTCATTCATTCCCTCATCCACCCACTCATTCAATCACTAACCTACCCACCCACCTGGCCAACTACGCACTCATTAACTCACTCACCCACTCACTCTCTTACCAGGAGCCCAGTGACTTATTTATTTATTTATTTATTTGTTTGTTTATTTATTTAATGACGTAAAGTTCTTAGTTCCTTTTCTTTGCTTCATTTTATCAGGAATATGTTACATGCTTGGCAGACGTTCTCGAGAAAACTCCATCTCCAGTCCCAAATGCTTTCCTGGTCTTTGGTACTGAGGCTTATCAGATATCTTATCTTCTCCAGAAAGCAAATTTTTGTCCAGGGATAAAGTACGATGACCTTAAGGGAATTGTGTTGGACTCAGGTAGGTATGGTTTTTTTGAAGTACAAGAATAAGATGAAAGAACTTTTCAGTAGATTTCATTTGAATGGCTGCGTTCGAAGGATCCATCGACAGATCCAAACCACTAATATCACAGCTTCATAAACAACAAAACAGGAATGTACTGCTCAGTAGCTTTCACTTGAATGGTCACACTTAAAGATTTCTTCCACAGACTTAAAAGTTAGACCCACCATGAACAGCATAATAAACAGCACCACATAAAAGTACTGGGGCTGGTTGTTCGAAGCCTGGTTAGCGCTAACCGTTGGTTAAGGTATCAAATCCTATACGTTTCCATGGTATTTAACGCTGGTTAGCGCTAACCATGCTTCGAGCAACCCAGGCCTGCTCATCAGCTTCATTTGAATGGTCATACACTAGGGTTTTCTCCACAGACTTAAAAGTTAAAACAACTTTGTACAGCATAATAAACAGTAACACAGAAAAGTACCCCTCAGTACATGTAGAAATACACATTTATATATACCACACAAGTGAATAGTGCTTTCCGCGCATTCTGATTGGCTAGCTTTGCGGTGAATAGCAAGTACTATTCCCCTCTAAGCAAACGGAGAAAAACAAAATGGCTTCCCGTTTCGCTACGGTTACGGAGAAGCAAATTTTATCCACAAATGAGGCGGCTGTTCCGAAAAATACAAAAATATGGCAACAAAGTTTGGTTTGACTATGTTTAATGTTAAGTTGTTTTATCTTTCCAACTCAGATTTTAAAACATAAAAAAGGTACAATGCCTTGTTTGAGTGAACTGTCCAAGCATAAGAAATGAAACATTTTGAAGCATGGTTTCAACAGCATGACTAATGAAGAAATCTCACCCGGAAAATTAACCCTTTCCTCCCTAACTTGTGAGTTATAGATTTTACTTTGTCTAACGCCAGACGATTTTACTTGTCAAAGGAAGGCCCTTTAAGGGTTAAAGGGTTAAATATTAAAGTGCTTTCAGAAGTTTTGCTTATCCGTAAGAAAGCGAAACGGAAACCTTTACAACAAGAAATCGTTTACCGGGAAGGAGCATCGCGCGGCGTGATTTTCATTATTTTCTAATGATCATTTGTTGCACTTTTTGGAAATAAAGCAAATTTTCAATCGGCCGATTATTCAACTTGTGTGGCATAGAGCTCGAGGAAGGAGACCCGATCATTCAGATGATGCTTATATTCGCTGTATAGAACAACAGACAAAGACCTGCAATCACCCCATTATGCGCCACTTATTTAAACAGGTAGAAGCGTTCAAGAAACACCTCAAGCAGTTGGAAATGCTTGAATCAGAAGAGCAACAGGGGTAGAAACTTCGAGTCTTTAGATTGCCACTTTCATGATCATGTAACCGCAATCAACGAAGAAGAAAAGAGAACAAGTTACAACACGTTCGATTTTTTTCGCATTGTTAATAACAAGACTTAGAAATAACTGAATTTGGGCACTCTTAAGATGAAACTTGAACATCCTTGCGATAACAAGGCCCTGGGAATTACTATTTTGAAGACGGCGTTCTCGAACTCCAGCTTCTTTTCCGGGGGCCGAGTGGGGGCAAAAAGCTTATTAAATACCCCACCATAAAGTCTCCGAGGACAAACGCTAAGCTTCATTCCGTAGTCATTAATTCATGCTTTTCGGCGAGCGATGCTAGTTGATAATACCTTTCAAGCTATTCATATTGTGATAATGTCTAAATATGGTAATAGTCTCTCAATATTCGTCGTGCGTTCCCAACAGATATCTTGCGATATTACGTCATTTCGTGTGTCGCGAAGATAAATGGCCGATTTTTCAGTTTTCCTGCAAATTGACAAACTCAGTCAATTCTACAATGACTTCTCAGGAACTGAAAACAATTGAATTCCCTAAAAGAGATGTTGAAGTTTCGAAATGATCGCCTCTTTAATAGCAAATCGCACTTACTTGACATGAACCTAAAAGATTAAACTTAGTTGTAACGGCTCGCACAATTCTTTTTTCACCTAAACAGAAATATAACCGGCTCATGTTTATACCAAGTGGCATAGCTTATAATAGCGACAGCAAGCTGGTAAATTGTCTAGGGACAGTATGGTTTGTACTAGAAAGCGATTATGAGAAAATAAAGTGATCTGCATGCAGAGATGGCATTCTTTGTCATTAGCTATACTGTATTTAATAACTGCCGTTCTCGGTCCCCTTTTCTTTTATGGGAGGGGTGGGGGAACGTAGCCTAACCCAGCCGATACTGCTGTACCGACTTCCTAGCCCATACTACCCGGGCATTCATAATTCACAAATTACTACCCAGCCATAATTTCACTGACAAGATATGTGTGCCATATGAACAAAACAATCAAATTTTAAGGCAGCGAGGTTCCAGGTTAAATGCAGCCGTGTTGTTACGTGTTTTGATGTCATGTACGCCAAGTTGAAGCTTCCCACCTTAAACTTCCTAGGACAATGATTTGAGCGAGAGGGCCCTGGGAGAGACAGGAGTTAACAGTATCTTCTGGGTAATTTAAAAAATGGCGAACGAAGTTGGCTATCAATGCAAAAACCTTAATTCCGTTAACGGCTAAATGCAACAAGTCTTTATGAATCATCGCTTATGGTTGCCAGCTTGACTACAATGTAAGCCAAACAGGATTTCACGTGGAACCAATGTACAGATCTTCTAGTACCAGGTAACTTTATAATTAAGAAGTATGGACTGCAATCAGTATGTGGAGTATTTAAAGGATTCTGGCTACATCCCAGACTTTCATTGTCAGCTAGAATCTGGACTAAGCTTCATCAGATTATACGATGATAATTATGCTGCCGCTTTTCATTATCATAAACAGCTTGCATGCACTACATTTGCAAAACGTTATTGAAAGTCATTAGCTATAGTAGCTTAAAAGAAAAATAATTAACATTCTGTTATTATGTTTAAATTGTATTTCTTTGTCTCGCTTAGAAGTATAAGTAAATTTATTATTTCATAAAAACTTTTTTCGTGGATTCACTGTTTCTACTTTTAATTAACGTCATTAACTTTGTGGCCCAAAACACTAGCAAGCAGTGTGGGTTTTTCTAGACTCCGTGACCTCTGGAATTTCTGCCATGCTTAGCATTGTAGCCTTTTTGTTAGGTAACTAGTTAGTGCATGTTCAGGTTGTTCCTGGTAGTTCCATTGACTGCCCATAAAGTACTGAGAAGAACTTCATGAAATTCTTAGTGGTGAAATACCCTTACCACAGAGGCTATGTGGAAATTCCAGAAGGATGGGACTTACAACTACTATTGTTTAAAATGTTTGAAATCCCTATTTTTTGGTGTCTTCCCTTTGTGGATTAATTGTGAAATTACCCTGAGAGTGGGTTGAGGTATTGGGAGCGATCCATTCAACCAAACTTTCCAGGAATTTTGGTCCAAAGCTCAATGGAGCGGTTCAGTCCAACCGGAAAAGTTTCAAAACCTTTTGAGGTGCACCCTTTTTTCCCGGGCTGACCGGTCTGAATCTTGGTTGAATGGATCACCCCATTTAAATAGGTATCCACTTTGCAGTGGCGAGAGTGGGCGAGGTTGTACGAGATAATGCGACTTTAGGCGAGTTAAGGCGAGATAAGGAAATTTGAACATAATCTCAAGCTGCGAGTTAGGGCGAGTTAAGGGGAGTTAAGGTCCCAGAGTAGGCCTATGGATGCTTGCTGTACCTTGAAACTTGGTCAAGGAGAAGTAAATTTTTCCGTGTGGCCATCGCCGGAGTTTGAGCGTGACTGATGCCGGAGAAGTGTGATTTTATCGGTGAGAGGTAAGCTAGGAATTAGCTGCCAGTCTTTCCTTTATTTAGGTACGAGTGACAACCCGGGAATTTGAGAAGTTGCTCAAATCGCATTCAATCAGGCAAATAACCACACAAAAACCGAGAAATATCTTTTTCAGTTTGTTATCGAGATTCCCACAGGGGCACCCAATGTCAATTTTCGGAAAATATCGGAAAACGATTTGAGATCTAGAATTTTCGGAAGATCTGTTGTAAAATTCCTTGCTTGCCTGCCTGTCCTAGGATTTGGACATGGCATAATTGCCCATTTTTAACGGATCTTTACCCTAAAAAGGTCACCTAGAATTTTCGGGAGCCTTTTTCTGGCTGAAATTCTCGAAAAGGTAAGTTTTGATCCCTATAATTTTCGGATCACTAGACTTTCAGCTAGGGAATCCGAACAGATGAAAAAGTTTTAGGGGATAAAAATATGCCTATGTTTACCGTTTAAATACTAAAATCCGTTTAACAATGCTATGTTTAAGTGGTTTTAAACTATATTCTAGTTCGGAACCCCTGATTCCCATACAAATCCTTATAATTTTTTACCCTCCGAGTCTGGGCCGCCTGTGGTCAACCCAGCCTCTTTGCAAACTCATTCCTTCATCTATCCGTTTCCCACGGAAGTAATATATAAAGCATTCGAGATGGGAGTGCAAACTAAACCTGTTTTATTCATTTCCTCAGTGTTCAGGAAACTTTTTTACCATAAGGCTAGTCTACTAACCGTTTATCTAACGGATTTTGGAAAGATCGGGGAAATGGTAAGATTCGAGACTGATTTGCATAACAGAATTCAATGAAAAAGAAATATTTATCAACCACTTGGCTTTCTTGGCCACTTGACAGATGCATGTCATGGGCTAGTCTGTTGTCACGCCATGTCAAATCAAACCTCCAAACGTAGCGACGAGAACTGAATCTCAACCAAATTCAACCTCGTACAGACCTCAAACAGTTGTTGAAAGATTTTTGTGAGATACTCATTCTTCAGAGAACTGCACCCCATTTTCGAGGAAGGATACATCTAAGATTTACTACATACTTTACGGTTGTGTTTACCATCACATGATCACAAAATTTCAAATATCCGAACGCCGGCTTACAGAATGTCGACGAGTCGACGAGACAAGCTTCCTCGTTTGCAGAAGATAGAACTTCACTTCACCAAACGTTTATCTAGTGAACGACTTCTATGATTATTCCAAGATCAGGGGCGGATCCAGAAATTCCAGAAAGACGGGGCCGAAGAAATTGCGGTGACAGCGCACCCCTCCCCTTCCCCCACATGCCCTCTATCCGACAAATTCACGTTAGTCAGGATGTATTTGAAATAAGAAAATTAAAAGCTCTGAAACTGAACTAATCATTATCTAAAGTAAAACCTCCTGATGCACACTGTACCACTCGAAAATCGGTTGGTTAAAAAAGCTATTTAAATACAGGGAGAAAAGGAGAGACCACGGCCCCTTCGAACTACCGAATATTTCATTTTCAGTCCGAGTTTTGGGAATGAAAGAGATGTGCATCATCCTGACAGGTATCTGCACAACAACCGAAACGATTCTGAGATGAGGAACTCCTCGAGCGTAGCCTCCCATTCCTATAACATCTTAATTTTGTTTTCAGTTTCTAAGCGAGTCTCCGCAATCTTTGCATACAAAACCGAGTTATTCACGCAATGCCAGTCTATGAGACTGCTGTCATTTTCTTCTTTCAGATAGACACACACAAAAAAATTCATTTTTTTTCTTCATGCAAAATGCGACCCAAGAAACTGAATGTGCATTTATCAGCTGTTGTAATCGATCGTGTTCATCTTTGGTAATCACGACACTGTCATTAATGTGGGGTTGGGAGGCTGTTTTGTAATTCTCTAGGCTGTCTACAGAAAAACGACCTGACTTGTCTGTTTGGAACACCACATTCCCCTGTGTCTGAACTTTCTTCTTCAACGATACCAAGCCTTGGTATCGTTGAAGAAGAAGGAGGTAAAACCTACGTGGATGAAAGATCTGTCGCTGAGGATGAAGGAGTCAGTAACGACGAAAGGACAATGACATTGGTAAAACAAATAGGGAACGATATCCACCCATCAATACAACTTGAAGTGGATTACCCATCTAAACATCAAGATAGAAAGCTGCCTATCCTCGACTTAAAGGTGTGGATAGAAACAAAAGAGAAAGAAACAGAGAAACGAGGTGAGAAAACCTCACTGATCATGTACGAGTTCTATTCCAAAAGCATGGCTTCAAAAGCAGTCATAAATGCTAGGTCTGCCCTAAACTGGAGTACCAAGAGAACAGTACTAACCCAAGAAGTCCTTAGGGTCTTACTTAACTGTAGCAAGATGTTACCATGGGAACGAGTAGTAGAAAATGTTAATGAAATGGTCCTGAGAATGCAGTACTCGGGGTATAGCAAGAAATTCAGATGTGAGGTTGTCGACTCGGCCCTCAAAGTATATAGAGAGAGAAAGAAAGCTGATCAAGAAGGAGAAAGACCGTTACAGCGGCCCAAAGAGTGGAGAAAGGAAGAACGAGAACAGGAAAAGATTGGAAAGAAATGCAGTTGGTACAAACGAGGCGGAAATGAGGCAGTAATCTTCGTACCGGCTACGCCGAATTCACAGTTACAGAAGAAATATCAAAAGGAGATAAAACAGCAAGGATTTAAAATCAAAGTGGTAGAGAAGGCGGGTATTGCAATTAAGAGATTGCTCCAGAAGTCTGATCCATTTAAACAGCGACAATGTGAGCGAGAGGACTGCCCAGTGTGTAGGACAGATGGGAAAGGACCGTGCAATAGAGAAAGTGTGACGTATGAAATTAAATGTACCGGGTGTAACAACGTTTACGTTTGAGAAACATCGAGGAATGCGTATACCAGAGGGAAAGAACACTCAAAATCGCTCGGCAATAAGGAGGAACGATCAGCCTTGTGGAAACATTGTAGAGAGAAACACAGTAGTGAGATACAGCAGTTTCAAATGAATGTAACCGGTGTCTACTCTAACGACGCAATGCTTAAACAAATATCTGAGGGTGTCAAGATTAACAATGTAGATGAAGACTCATTGATGAACTGTAAAAACGAATGGAACTTTTTCCAGATTCCGCGTGCTGTAGTCACGCATGGACGCGTTGTTCTACCGAGATGAGAAGTCTCGTGATGACGTACATGAAGTCTGAGAAAGCGTGGACCATTCCAATGTCTCTTACATGAACGATATAAGTATTTTTATTTTTACTGACGAGGATCGTAGATCGAAATATATTTCGGATTCCCGCGAATTTTTACGGTTTTATTTTTAAGAACAACTATTTTACAGTTCTATTAATTCAATTAAGTGCGTCGAACGTGTACAGAAGACGTGATGTCTAGTTACTCTCGATAAAAGGAATAACCTCCAGGTTTTTCTTTGGGGGTGAATTTAGGAAGATACCTCTATAACATATGCTGAAAATGTCCTTTGTATTCTGATACCATCAAAATTCTCGCAGGTGTAATTTTTAGAAGTAAACATTCGTATTCTTATTCCGGAAGAAGGCCTATCGAACGCCTCCTAGATGCGACCTCGAACACACTGGTTGACAGAGTTTAAAGCCCTGTGTACCAAGCGATTCTGAGGAAGCTTTAGCTAGCCAGTGCAACGTACACGTCTCCGTGCGAAGGCAACTGTGTGACAGTAACGATGTAAACTGCTCTGAGGCGCTAAACATTTCTGAAGCCCAGCCTGCTCAAGGGAATACATGTGTAGGCTTCAACTCCTTGATGACTTGCTTTTAATACGATCCGACAATAAACCAAAAAAACGTACACAATGGTAAATTTCTTTTCTTCATTACAACACAGAGCTGAAAAACGACTGCGCATGCGCCAGATAGGGCGCGCAAATCGTGCTGATGAACGGAAGTGTTATGTGTGCATTTCGATCGTTTGATCTCGTCGTCTGCATGTGTCGCTTTATAACTCTTGACGGTGTGAATTTTGGAACTGAGATCATGGTGATTTTATTTAAGGTGACACATTAGATGTGGGTAACATATTTGTGTGAAATTTTTGGGCCATGAGATCCAAACCCAGTTAAATTTTTGGGAATATGCGCTGCAGAAACTAACGGAGACTACGGTGAGTGTCCCATATTTGTTTTTGAGGCATAAAGTGTTCTCAACGTTTGGTTAAGTTTACGCACTAGGGTATTGCCCATGCAATCTCTACTTTTTTCATCAACAAGATAATTTGGGCAGGGCTTTCTGAAATCACCTTTACAATCTATCATATTTACAATGCGTTAGTTAAACGTAACAGTATTCTAACAGCATTATTTGAAAGTTGTCAACCTCCTCCTTGAACCAAGGCAGCAGTTCATTTAGAGTGCTGCCACTCTGCAATAGATAGCCACTTAACCTCCTGACTGCCCCCATTCCCCCCATAAAGCTGTCTAAAAGAAAACACCTTGTCAACTTGTGAAGTTGGAATGAACACAAGTACTGGACTACATAGTAAATATTGAAGTTGTTTGTCCCTGTCTCAGGGCATTTCTTCAATGAAAAGATAAATTGGTTGCAAGACTGGCCTCTGAGATTAAACTCACAAGAAGTTCTAGTAGCACAGTAGTGTAATCAATAACATTGTTTATTGCCATAGTGAGGCTTTATTACAGAATCATAATTTGAAAAATACTTGCCCACCAAAATATCCTGTGCAATCAACTGATACACCCATGTTCGGTAGACTGTTGGCCTGATAATTAATGGAACATCCATATATGAGGAAAAGAACAATTTGCTAAGTAAAAGTGCAATGTTCAGGCCCTGCTTCCTGTTAATCCTAGGATTATTGACTGGGAAATACTGCTTAAAAGTGGCACCCGAGCGACTTAATTGTAGTCTAGGTTCCACAATCTCAAAATAATAATAATTTATCATTATTGTAATAATGCAACACACTTGGTGTCAACATCTATGTCAAATCTTGGAAGATGGTATTTTGCTTTCCCCCTTGACTGGCCATTATTTGCAAATCTATGTTCAACCCAGCATCCAAGGCAAAATTATGGTTAGACTCAAATCTAAGAACATGTGTTTAGGAAAACAGTTTAGGGTCATTGGTTGTATGTGTGATTTATAGTATGTTTGTATGTTTAGCTCATCATGTTTTCTTTGTCTTGGTTGTGTAATAAGAATGGCTTTTTGTACTAATTTTCACAGCCCCCATAAAAACTGACATGTGCAGTTTCCTGTGTCTAGGAAAATAATAATATTATTATGATATTGTAGATTGCAGCATTGTAATATGCATCTCATGGACAATAACATTCATTTTCGTTTTTTGTCCTTAGGGAGATGGATCCACCTGGTATTATTTGCAGCAGTTTTGTGAAATATAAGCTCTAAAAGGAGCGAGGAGAAATTCAGCTTTTTTTTCTCAGCAAAGAACCACAATAATGTTGTTATTGGGTTCACTTTGTCCTTGTTGGTAGTGTGGAATAAAAGACTGGATAAAGTCACTGAGAAATCCAGACAATGTTGTTGAGTTAGCGGTGTCTTTAGCACTCTTCACATTGTCAAACTTTTCAGTGTTTCTTCTTATAACTGCATGCCAGTCCTTAACGTTTTTTCAGTAATGAACTTTTTGGAGCACCACAGAACTTTAAGATGCCACTTCTTTAAATGTTGTACTGATAAAACAAAATGGGGACAACATATTCAAGCAAACAGATCACAAATGCATGTTGTTTTCACCACGCAAACTTTGGGAATGCTTTTGATCTGATGAGTTGCCAACCCAGTAATGCTTCAGATACACATAATGACGTCGAAAATGG
Organism: Montipora capitata; assembly: GCA_949126865.1. Classification (NCBI taxonomy): domain Eukaryota; kingdom Metazoa; phylum Cnidaria; class Anthozoa; order Scleractinia; family Acroporidae; genus Montipora; species Montipora capitata. Next base: position 15,899,044 of record OX421447.1, read on the forward strand.
TTTTAGTTTACATGCCAGAACACCTTCAAACTCATTCAATGACAATTTGTCAAAGAAAAAATTAAAATTAAAAAAAAACCTCTTCTTAAGCATTGAGACCCACTTGGAATAGCCCTTGCATTATGTGTATTATACTGATCACTGGATTCCATCTACTTATACAATCATCTTTTTAGGATAATACCACCTAGTAGGCCAGTCGGCAGATAATGCCAGAGTGAACTTCTTGCTAAACAGCTGAAAATATGAATGCCCCTTTCAGGGGTGTTTCCTAGTTGTCTATGCTCTAAAGATTTTGTTCAAACTCATCAAGTAGCATGCATGTGTGAAATGTGTCAAGATCAGTTTTGCAATATGCACTCTGTTGTCTGAACCGATCCTTTTAAAATTTTTGTAGTTTCTTGTCAATTGTGAAATATGAAAAAAAAAAAAAAAAAAAAAAGGATTTACTTTCTGAAAAAAAAACCATTGGGGACATCTCTTGATCAGGTTAGGATTAACCTGCGATCAGGCCCATTTTTAGCTTCGCCCATATGTTCTCTTATGTCGTCGCTCGCTAAAATTCGCCAACTCCACATTACGTACCACGCGAAACTAAAATAGAGACTGATCGCAGGTTAGGTTAGGATCTGATGAATTTTTATTTTAAAAGGCAAGCAAATCAAGGGGCAAATTAATATTCCCTGAGCTGTTTAATGTCATTGAGTGGGCTTTCCGGGGTGAAACACTTTTTTGCCTGCTCTCTGTACATCATGTAATTTGTTCACTGATTTCTCTCAGTTTCTGTTGGGGCCGGCTTTCATCGCTCTTCTATAAATTTAACAAAAGATGCTGTGTAAAGAGCGAAAGATTCATTTTGCTTTCATGATAATTATAAATTCGTATTAAAATTTGGGGAAATGTAGAGCTCATTTTGCCTTCTTGCATCTTTGCATATTCCATTTAATATCACTTTCAGCTTGCTAGCAAAACTATCCTTTGTAAGCGTGTCAACATTCACCACCCGGTCTATAATTCACAAGTTGTCTTCCTTTGTTGTTCAGAATATTATACAGAGTATCTGGAATGTCATAAGGTTTTTTTTAATCTTAAGCAACACGGACAAAGAGGCATTCTCCTGTATCGCAACCACTCGGCGAATTAGTCTCCACCGATAAGTTCGAAGCTCTCACCAATTCCACCGGCCGAACATCGCCAAAACAGGCTTTCTGGGAATTTCTGGTCCTCCCAGCAAACCAACAACTTCCAAAAACGTAGGAGAAACTTGCGACAAAAAGCCAACACTGCCAAAAAACTAAGCATTGCAGCGCTGGTTACTTCGATTCAGCGTATAGACACACGAAAGGTGCATTTAACGTACGAAAACAATTTTTACACAATTTCTACACCACCTCAATTTTTGGAGAAACATCTAAACTCGTCAAAAATTGTAACAAAATTCTTATCTTTCAAACAGCGACCCTATTTTTTTCATTTAATCAACGGCTGTCATTTTCCGGCGAACAAATAGTCTTTTTGAATGAGCGCGCCCTTGAGCCAGCGTTTCTTGCCGCGGATCAGTGACTTGCGCAGTCATTTTTCAGCTCTGCTAAGATCAATCTCGACCCCTGAGCTCTTCTCTTGACTGAGCGAGAGAAGAGCTCTGGGGAACCCTGAAACAAAGTGTCTTCTCATTGGTTTTCGTGAAGAACAATCAAAAGCGTCTCTAATTGGTGCATTCATGTTAGCGCGAGGAGTGAACAGGCGCCATAAGGTCCCAATAGCCGGTTTTTGGCTATAAGAACCCTACGGCGCATGTTCTCCTGCATAGAGTTTCCCAGAGCCTTGGGTCGATCCAAGGCTCTGGTGACGAGAATGTGCTAAGATGAATAGGAAAGGTGTCTGCGCATGGGCAGAAAGGCTGCTATTTAAACACGTTTTCAAAGAAACTAAAAGCGAAATGATTGCGGAGTTTGATGACTTCCCCGCTTTTGAGATACAGAGGGAATTGTGCCAACGCTTAAAACGGCCAGAGAAGTTATCGGGACTTTGGAGAAACGGGTCCCTGGCCACCATACGACAGTTTCAATCTATACCAAGGTTTCACTATTTGTACACGTAACTGTGAATATGCACACTCTAATCACATATAAGGCATGTACGAAAACCTGGCTAGCATTTAACGACGAATCTCTTTTGTAACATATGGGTAGTGACTTATCCACGGAATTAAGTTATCCGCCCTCTGAGTCTCAACAACTGGGGTCTCATCTTTACTGGTCCTTCGTCTCTTTACAGTTCTTTAATGAAACATCCGTTTTGTTCGTCTGAGTACCAATCATTACCATCTAAATGAGCATGGAGTTATTTATATTCTCCAAGTGAGCAATATCCACAGTAGCTGAGAAAGCATGTGTGCATATGTTTGAGCGGTAGTTCAGCCTCTGTGTTGCATTTCCTTTCTGTAGATTTTTAATCAGTCACAAGTGAAAAACACAGACCAGACATTCATTTTCTTTCTGAAACAAAATACTTGTTAAGGAATGGTGCTATTACGACTAAGGTTTAATTAACTTGTACAATGGATCTGTTCATGGTATAAAATTAGAGAAATTGAAAAAAATGCCTCGTTAAATGAAATAGCAAGTAAAACTGTAATAATGTTTTTTTTTTTTTTTGGATCTGCAGTTACATCTCGTTATTAGGATTGTGATCAAATTGCATTGAGAAGCCTTAAGAAGGGATACTGAAATTGTTTCTGTTAAAGTCATGGAAATAAAGACTGTTGTTGATGTTTGCTTTTTAAAATTATTTCCGTCAGTTTTGCTTTCTTCAGACAAAAAAACTCCCTTTGGTTTATCGACTGAAGAGAATTAAATTCAAACAACTAACTAAATTCTGTCGAAAACTTGATAAGGAAACAAAAAAAAAACTGCAATAAGGTAACGAACAATTTGTTTTTGATTATGAAGTCTACAAGGCTCTATTAACTTTTACATATATTATACTGAAGAAAAAGTCGGAGGCGATGAGTTTATTTCGTCTCTAGTTCTCATCATTGTTAAAACAAGGTCTAATTAGCCCACGGATGGATCTTTCCGGAGTGTCTGAAGCTTTAATAATCAGTCTGTCGTACAGGAGATTGTGAGAATATAAATCTACTTAAAACTGAGAAAAAAAATGCATTTTTATTCCATGCCGTAACATTTAAATTTCCCGAGCGTGTGATATCCTTCTTCACTGCTGGCACCAGTATCTCCAAATCTCAATTGCAAAACAGGAAGGTGAGACTTTTCTGTGAGTAGTCCACTGTCCTCACGCCATGTGTCGTCATTCTTCTCGCAGTTACATCCTCGACTCGGGTCTGCGCATGAGTTTGGCGATGTAACTCCACATGCGCATTTGTTGTGATCAGCAGGTGTGGCACCTCCCCAGTACCTCATTTTGGTCATTGTTCTTGACATCCACCACGCAGTATCGGAGACAAAAATAAGAGAACCACGACACTCGTACTTGACAAACTGCTCGCAAGGAGTAGACACATTCGTAAGGAAAGCTAGTTGTGGTACTCCACAGAGGTAGTGAACATCACGAATGTAACTTCCAATTGGTTCGTACCCTGTTACGTGCGTTCTATCTTCGCTGTCGTGACCGATGACTGTAACCCCAACTCCACTCTTATCAGCCATGTTACAAAATACAGTGAACGGTTGGTAGCCTCCATGGCCATCAGGATCGATAACATAGGAGCCACTTGTGGCCTGTGGGCTGCGATATTTAATTTCACTGCAGGATTTTCCTAAAAGAAACGGAAGTGGGAATGTAAATGTATGCTTCAACAAGGTCTAAAAAGTACCTGGGCCTAACAATTGCAAGCGAATCTGTGATCATTTGCACTGACCAATCGCGTGAACTCTTATTTCGCACTTCTTGTTTTCAGTTTGTGAAACTTCATTCGCATGCTTACTCGTGTGTTCATCTCAATGTCAACTCTGTAGGCAGTTCTCTTTTTCAAAGCTTCTCACAAATTTTAATTCACTACGCACAATGTGTAATTCAGTTTTTGTATTCCGATGATTTTAGCAACAATAACAATTCATTTATATGGACTACCAAACCTACCTTTGCGTTGGCATCGATCGCCAGCAAATCCAGACTGACAAAGGCAGTAATACGTATTCATCTGAAAGTCTGGAATACAGGAACCGTTCTGACAATCTTTTGGCTGGCAGATAGACTTTGAGTTTAAGAAAAGAAAGATAGAATTTAAGATCTCTTACTGAAATGTTCTAATATACCACTTATCAATAAGGTACTAAAAATATTTGTTCTCTCATTGAGGTTGCAACTGTTTACGCCCTTCAGCACTGATAAGTTAATAGACCATTGCCAAGGGTAGTTTCGTGAGGAAAAAACGGTTAGCATGCACTGAGCCCATACTTGAATAGTACAGGACATGCAAAGACAGTTTCCGGGGTATCTCTTACTTGCTTTCACAAGATATTAAAGAAATTGGAAACTGTGGAACTTTAAACGAGGCTGACAAAAAATGTATTTCTGGCTACTTTTATAGACCAACTTGGTAAATAAAAAGTAGATCCTCCTGTAATTATCAAAATACGAAAAAAAACAAAAAAAGATTCCATCTATAAATATACGACAGTAATCTCACCATTCATTAAGCAAAATAGGAAATTGCAAAGTCATTGGTGGTAGGTCGTTAAATACAATGTGGTCACAGTAGTCCACCTGGGCCAAAAGGGTGTTAGGCTGTTCTTTTTTTGATACTGTGAATTATATGCTCATGAATGGTATTCAATGAGGTGACTTAGATAGATATATAATAGGATAAGAATATTTAGAATATTTTTTCTCATACTAGTTATTCTCCCCTCCCTAGAATTATTAATCTTCATAACAGATGAAGAGCTACTCCGTGGAAACGCTGTTTTTAAACCGTTATTGTTATTATGAGCTTATCTATTATGAAAGGAGAAGACGGAGATTCTCGATAGATTTATTATCCCAATTAAAAAAATAAAAAGTTGTACTTGCAAACCTATAAGTTCCAATTTTTTATGTTTTTGACTAAGGTCTGCCCAAGTACATCCCGTAGGCCGTGTATATGTATGTGTTTAGACGTTTGTCCAGGAAGGCAAATGGGAGATTCACCGGGTAACCGAAAGATTTCATGCCAGGGCCCTGTTAAACAGAGTTTTGGTCTTGCATTAAGATTCAAGCGATTACAATCGAGCCATTGCTTCAGGTTGCCTTCAGTTTGCTAATGAAAACGACTCCGTTCTGTGCATGAAGTATACTGTGACGTTAGTGTTATCGGAGCAAATTCTCACTTCTGGAAGAGGGTATATAAGGTTAGGCAGGTCAGTGATGTACGAAAAGGCAAGAGCGGGCGGAGAATTGAGCCTTGAGGAACCCGAAAGGTTATAAGGAAGTTTCAGATCTTAAGCTGACTTTATCACCGTAAAACTGAGTACTATATCGGAGAGGTAGTTATGACAAAGGTTCAAGTCCCAAACCCATGAATACTCTAACCTCGGCAAAAGGATCTCATGGTCAATCACATCAAATGCCTTATTCAGTAATTCTATAAATATTCTAATAGTGGCATTTCTTAAAGTCATCGTGGAAAAAATAATATACCAGTTACGTATTAAATCGATGAAAGGCGTTTAAGGTACAGTGCAATGGTCTGACGCGAGATTGATAAGTAGAAATTAAAGCGGTTTTGCAGTCAAATTCCCATATACTAGACAGAAAATGTCTTTTCAACATTGTCTGGGGGGGAGGGGGGCGCGAAAAAGGCAGCGAAAGAAGCGTTGCTCGTAAAACGATGAAAGCATGTACAGCAAATTCGAATTCTCTACTTTTCGCCCAATTTTTGACAAGTGTCCCAAGGTCTTTTGACCCGGATTGTAGGTTGAATTTGCACTCTTCCTATTTTAAAAGCAGCTATCAACAGCCCAAAATGGATTGAAAACACTTATACCTTCCCTCAAGCTCTGTCTTACGCATCTCAACATATTTTTCTTACTGTTTCGTATCATCTCATCGGTTTCTGTATTTATACACTTATCCACGTGTCAGTCTCAACATTACAACATAGTAAGGGAACAAAGAACCGTACTATGCACTTATCGGGATTCGACCTTGCACCTTCCAAAACTATGGTCTTGTGTCTCCATCACTACACTGAACGACGAACATGTTCCACCCAACGTTGTTTATTTTTGGTCCTTTTGTATTTACAAGCAACGATTTTGTAAAACATAAACAAGTAAAAATTAGAGATAGAAAAGAACGACGTTTCGGTGACATCTTGACACCATTTTCAAGTTCAAATGCAATAGAATAAACTTTGAGAAAATTGTTCCCTTAAAATTAACATATAACTAGGAGTTTCAATGTGAAAGTGAGTGCTGGCGTGGAAACTGGGAGCAGTGACTGGTATTTATTTTAAAACAGCTGCAAATGTTTGAAGGAAGAGGGTACCGAAAATGTGCGTGAAAGCATTAAAAGAGCGAAGAAGTGTGCGTATCTTTAGCCTGTGTGACAGGCGTTACTATTTTATAAGCAAAGGGATAATTTCAAAAGAATGGCATGTCAGTTCATTCTTTGAATTTAAACTTCTGTTCTTCTCAAATTTCTGGCCCCTTTTCAGCAAAAGAGTTACCTTTTGAGAAATGTTGAGCGTAGTTGAGCAAACGACAATTTAAATTTATTGTCGTGCTTGAGAATACACTGTGAGTAGTCTCTTATTTTTCTTTGACATAGTAGAGCGCGCGATTGCGTGACACGCCTCGTTTTTACCACTAGCATTTGCATAAAATAATGATTTCACCCGTCGTGCGTTGTTCTGAGGAAAGAAGGACGACTGCTCGTGGTTTAGCTCGAAAACTGATTGAAGAACAAATTGAAGAACAAATTGACTCGTTGGTCAAATGTAAGAGGTTCAAAGACTGAACATGTACGGTTGAATGATGATCAATGACGACCCACTAGAAAAGTCCCGGAGAAAAGTACTCGACTCGAAGACTGTGAGGCTGTAAGAGTCCCTTCACTTGCACGTGACGTCATCACGGGTATCAATACCCCGGATTATAGACATAATAACACCACAATCGACTGCGCATGCTTCCGATCTTACATTCCACAAATTCTGATTTTTTTCGCTAATATGAAGAATAGGCTGCTGCCTCGCTAAGGCTCGCCAGCAAATGTGTAAGATCACGCAAATAGTTTTGCTTGACTTGAGTCCGACTGGACATTGAGAGATGGTGTTAATTCTCTAATTAGCAGAATTTCATAAACTAAACAATCGAACTTATTCATGCTCTTCTTGAAAACAGAAAGTAATCTTTGTTAAGGTCCTTTGGGATAACACAGTGTTCGTTCAGTAAGTGTTTGCCAATGGAAGAGGACTGTTTCGTGTGTTCAGCCGCGCGTTGGTGCAAGTGCCCGAGAGTATAGCCTACATAACTTGCATCGCACAAGTCGCATTGAGATTTACAAATTACACATTGTTGGTTGAAACTAGGCGGTTTTTTCTCATGTACGTTTATCTCTCGATGGATCTTATTGCTGAAAAAAACCGGTTGAATGACTGTTTGGGTCTTCAGGCTCAGGTCTTTCAGCTGTTTGCGAATCCTGTCTGCCGAATCGTGGTGTTTGAAGGGCAGGACTATTCGGACCGTTGGGTTTTCTTTTGGGGCAGGTATTGGTTGCGGGTCTTCAACTTTAGAGGCAACA
>OX421447.1:15911789-15914289 GCA_949126865.1 Montipora capitata
CGAATCGATCCGTTAAAATCACTGACCACTTTACATGCATCTCCGCAAATGTCATCTATTGCATAACCTGCACACTATGTAAGAAGACCTACATAGGCGAAACAGGGAGAAAATTGGCGGACCGCTTTCGCAAACACCTATGAGATGTAGAAAAAACGACAGGACACAGATGCTTCAAAACCAGTTGCGCGCCATTTTAATCTTCCCAATCACTCCCACCACAACATGACAATTTGCCGCCTATCTTTACAACACGGATACACAGAAAGCCGTAAGAATCTGGAACAAAAATTCATCTTTCAACTAAGTGCACTCTATCCTCACGGAATCAATGAACGCCTCTCGTTGCATTAATTTATTCGCAGATTGTTCATTTATCCTTGCCTGAATGCAGCGAAGCGTAATGAAACAAAAGATAAATGGTTTCTTGAATTCCCAAGCACGGGTTCATTTGTTGGCAGTGTGTTTTAAGTGCCGGCATGAGGTTATGACAGGAAAGTGTGATATGTAAAGTAGCAAGTATATATTCGCTGAACAGTAAACAACTTTCATTGTGGATTTTTACAAGCAGACAGTTTAAAAATTCGTAGCTCGTTCTTTCTATGTGGTCCAAATGGCGCGGGGCCGTCGTGGTCGCCCTGCCTCAGTTCGTTCTTGTGTTTCGAGAGTCAACGCGGACGTTGCGGACCCTGTTGTCCGGCCGTCCAGAACAAGAGAACATCGAAGTTCAGGCCGTCGTAGTTCTCGTTCATATGTCGCGGCTTCAAGCGGTTCTGGCCGTAGTGCTTCGCCTTCGCGAAGGAGTGTCCGCGAGCTTTCGCATTGTAGAACTCGTTCCGTTTCTCGCAGCCATGAGCCCCCAACTTGGGCGAAGGAAATCTTAAAGGCCCTTGAGGCGAAAACGGAGGAGATCAAGGTTGTAAAGGAACAGCTCGACTTACTTAAAACGCAAGTCTGCAGAGGAGGAGCCCGAGTTCAAATAAGAGTAACAGGAAACAGTTCAAGTTTAACACTGACGTCAAGGATAAGTTCAACCAGATTTTAGAGAGGACTGGGGCGGATGACGCGATCACTAAGATTGCCAGCGAAGGTATGTCACTCCTTGATAACAGAAATAAGCTTATTTCTATTGCTGACCGGGATGGCTGGGACGTGGTAGAATATTTTGAGGCGGACCCACTCACTAATAATGACGAAGAAGAAAAGAAACTTCGTGTCGCCCGCAAGGAAGCAGAGAGGTCTCGGGAGAAGCGAATTGTATTTCCTTAGTTTTGCTGTAGAACGTTTTTCAGGTATTGGATTAGTACCTTTTACGATTTTTTCAGCCTAATTATTTGTTTTTTGTTTTGTCTGGGCCTTTTTTGGCCTAGGTGTGGGCCTTTGCTTTGCGCAAGTCAGTGGACTTGGAACTGTACTAGTGCGCACGAGTTGTGCAGCCTAAGTAAACCGAGACGGCAGTGCCGGCACAGTAGTGTGTTCATTTTGGAGTCAAGTGGACTCCTCTACCCCTTGTGTGGATTTGCTTACCAGTTGACGCCGAGTGGGCCAAGCCTCCGTGTGTTGGAGTGTGTACTGGTGCTGTGTTAACTTGCCGTGTGGGCAGTTTTTTCGTTGCTCACGATGTGTATCTTGCGCGTTTAGTGTTCTGTAGCAATTGGATGTTATTCCCGTCTTTATAAAGTGCCATGTTCTGGACATTGTTGATTCTCACTTTAGGCTTGTCGCCTTACCTACGGAGCAATGCGGAGATGTGGTATCTAGAAATTTGGCTCTTTAATTCTTACGATGTGATTTGCTTGATAAACATTGCGCGAGTTCTGCTGTGTGCAGCAGTATGGAGGGTTTTACATTTGCCCCTTTTACTTCTGATAACGTTGCTTGATGACACAGTATCCTTGCCGCAGGTGGATATGCTTAACGATTTTTGAACAGTACCCTTATGGTATCCGAGCTCTTACCTATTTATTGTACAGTGAATATGTTTGCCTAATGAACATTGCCTTATCTTGTATCCTTATATGCTTTTGCCACTGATTGTGAGTTGTCTGCTTATCCCGCACCGCATTTCTGGTTGTCAGTTTTTTGGGTGCGGGGAATTCAAGAATTCATGTTACCATATTTCCACCGATGGCAAAGCTCTTCCAAACTCGCATAAAGACCAAGAATACCCACAATTCCACTATTTGTTCTGACGAAGGGCTAACGCTCGAAACGTCAGCTTTCCAAATCGTTCACGGTGGTAATTTGACCTTTATCAACACATTTGATCACAGGCTGCCCAAGCTCGGTGTACCATTTATAGACTTTGTATGGGAAATTAACTTTGAGCTTATAAATGCTAAAGTAAGCCGTAAATGTAGAAATAAAGTTCTCTTACCTCTACGTAAAGTTGTCCTCATCTTTTCTGTGCAATCGGAGCGCAAACTGAGTCTGTTTTAGGCCGCTTTGTGGCTTACGAATTTTTACGATGTCGTTAGTTGTCATTTTCCCTGATAAAGAG
>OX421447.1:15924289-15926789 GCA_949126865.1 Montipora capitata
ACACGTTTTGCGTAAACTGAATCTTGTTCAGCTGCGAGACACAAGGGTTTTGTTTCAAAAAAGTTTCTTTTGCAGATTTCATGACGTTGTTTATGGACTCTGAATTGTTAGTGTAACAACGTAGTGGTTTACCATCATCCCCAACCGCCATTCCCGCCTCCTTTCGAACTTCCTGCACCATGTGGCTCGCCATCATTTCTGAACGTTCCTTCAGATAGGGCCAGAACTTAGGACTATACGTCTTATCTGGTCTCTTTAACACATCCCGCTCCCTATCTTCCATCTCACTCTTTGATGACTCCAAACGGTCACGTAAATCATCCTGATCAACAGCATCCAGTACACCTTGCTGCTTTCCTGGAATTCCAAAAACTTGATGCAAGAAGAAACGCTGTTCCTTTTTATGGCGAATTCCGATTTCCCTGAGCTTTTCCTTGCAATTGTTTTCGAAATCCTTAAAGCAGCGTAAGCTTCTGGCGTTCTTTAGCTCCTCTTCCAAGGCCCTTTGAAGGTTTTCTTCCCCATCAGTGATGAACCCTTTCGCCTTTGACAGCCCCTTGCATTTGGATGCACATGTCGCGGCAAGAGTTCTATAGGCATCGTAGGTCTTCTTATGGTGAATCATAGTAGGGCCTAAAAAAACAGGGCTTTCGTCCGTCCTTTTAGACTTTAGCAAAAGATTCTTGAAAACAACTGGAGTGACCTCAAATTGTCCCATTTAGAATGTTGGATAAACACTGAAAGGATGGGAAATTACTTCTGATGAGGTGAACTTTGGCAGGTCAAAGCACATACTGTTTGTACCAAGCACCCACCGATCTTCAGGGAAGTCTGAGTGGTGAAGGATGAGATCTTCCTTGTCTCGAGCTTACTTTAAAAGGTCTTCAACGTCATCTTGTGAAACAGAACTGCTTAACCTCGACTTAGCGTTGTATATCTGCTGCTTTTCACGTGGGAGGTCAGACACAGAAGAAGCCCCGAAAACACCACCTGCCTTTTTCCTCAGATCACTGTAAACTCCTTGGGATCCTTTCGTCTTTATGCTATCCTTCATTGCTGTGAGCATGCTTTTCTTTACAGGGTAGAATGGCTTGGGATTTGCTAATCTTGAATTACCGTGCTTCTGCACCTCTACATCATCAACTCGTCCCTGTTCGTTGCTGGCGTGGTATTGCAAAAGACAAACGTTCTCAACTAGGTTGCCTTCCACGTCCTTCAATAAAAACATTGATCGTACAAGGGATGGTGCAGCTTTATTCCCTCTAGAGTTTTGGATCAAGTGATAAGTGTTCCTGGACGTTAGAGGAGCTTTCTTCTTTTGTAGCAATGTCCAGGAGCCGTTATCCATTTCAATGGTCCAAACTTTGCAACGGAGGACGCCGTCGTAGACTCCATTCATGTCCGCTTTTAGGTCCTCCCAGTTTTCGAACCATTTTACATCGATCAGAAAGGAAGCGTTCTCTCCGACCTTCAAAGGTTGACGGCTGCATTTAGCGTACGTGTGACTATATTTGGTGATGATCTGTATAGCGTGGTCAACCGTGTATCTTTCTGGCCGTCCTTTCTCGAACAGTGGAATTCTTCTGTCGTCATTCCAGCATTCCTCAGCCTGCGAATGTGTAATCAAATCACATCAAAAGTTACTCAATTTATCAGTTTTCTCGGAAAACCTACTTAGTCGCATTTAGGTTTTACAGGATGTTTAGCTGAAGTATAATCGATTCTCAATTCAACAACAAAGTAGTTCGTTTACAATGCGGTCATTTCTTGCTTTCAAAACGAGGAAATTTTCCATACCTTATACGAAGTTGTCGCTTTTGTCTTCTACACCGGACTTGTCAGTTATCTCTTGTAAATAAAAAGAAAGTTTTAAAAATAAAATAATCATTTATTCTTTATTTTAAAATTAAAAGAAAGATTTATATTTGACGTTTTGTCATAAAATAAATGAGATATACAGACGTTGAAAGCACTTAATAGCCTTATAGCCGTGTAACGGATGACATTTTGCACTTTTGATGCACTTTTTGCTTTCATGGGGCCGTTTGTATGTTGTGAGATACCGGTATGACTGACTATATTTGAAAACGTTTGCAGACAGGAACCCCAAATTGTATGTCTTTCAAACAATGGCAAAAAAATCGTCAACAGAAACTGCATGGATGAATGATTTCTTTTTTATTTTTAAGAATCATTTCGCATTGACTAGTTTTTGGTAAGTTCAAAGGTTTGGGTTGATTTCTGGAAGTCTTTTCGGTTGTCTCTTGGTAGAAATTTCTGGGCAAAGGACGAGTTCCCCAAATACATCATGCTCTCCATATCAAGCAGTGTGAAAACCTTGAAATGCTAAAATAAGTTCATCAGTATATTTGTTTTCAATTCTCTGGAACGTGATAGCATCGTTATTGTTCCCAATTAAGTACCGCTGGTTTGTTCAACTTGAAAGGAATGAGCATGAAGTGCATTATTTTTACATACCCTGCTAGAGGCAGAAGATAAG
>OX421447.1:15931789-15961789 GCA_949126865.1 Montipora capitata
GTCTGGGCTCCTGTTCGAATGACGATTTTAGAGAGAAGAAACAACTTCGTTTCATGCGTGTGACTTGGCAGAGTAAAAATAATTTTCAAAAATCAGGGCCCACAGTACACCTAGCCAGCGATATTCTGTATAATAATAATCATATATGAAGTACCCACCTGTAAAGATGGCGATCAAAACAAACTGGAGACAGAAACCCTACTTTTCACAAGGAATGATAAGCACAGTGTTGCGTTTTGTGCCGCTTTTATCGCAGAAATGGATGTATTTTTACCTCTTTTATCGCAATTTGGGCGGCAATTTGGGGAATGGATAAAGGCTGACTTTTATCACGTTTTAAAGTTTGAACATCGATCGACGATTAGAGAGGTCGGCACCAAGGATTCACATCAACGAAATGTTCTAAAATGTGGAGGGAAGGTAGGCACCTCTGAGCTTTTTTGAAAGAATTAGAGAGCTTAAGGAACTGTAACAGCCGTTCGTAAAATGTGTTGTTGGCGGCACGTTGGCGAACTTTCGAGAGACCAAAACTACTGTAAATAATGATATGGTACGTACACTTTACATTTAGAGGTCGGCAAATGTCGTGTATGCCACTATAGATTTGAAATTTCCACTTCTTCAATTTTCTCCATACATTTCTCTATAACGATCGGTGGCCATTCTTAGAGAGCGGAAGGTCTGGATCGAGTCTGGGCGTCCGCCATTTTGTCTTAAATTTCTGGTAATGACAACGAGTTGTAGTGCTGGTTGCTGACTAAAATGTTGGCCGTTTTTAGGTCTCTATGTGCTATCCTTTGATTGGGAAGGTAGCCCAGACCGTCGATTATTTCTGTAGCTGCACGACAAACCAAATCATGAAAACCACCACAGTTTTGTTCATCAATTTTCAAAAGAAACTCGGACAGCGAGTTTACACGGACGGCTTGACCGAAGAAACGGAAGTCGAAATAAACGTACTCCAGCATCATCGCGAGCGGTTGGTAGCAAACGGCCATAAATTTTACAACGCTTTGATGCTTTAGGCTATTTAGGAGAGCCACTTCTTCGAAGGAAAGTTTCTTCTCTTCTTAGTCCACAGCATTTAACATTCTTTTTATGACTACCTCTCTGTAGAGCTTCTACCTGAGAGACCGGGGCAGACTTGGAAACGAAGGTCGGCCGATTTCGTTTAAAATTGGTACACAAAGTACTTATGTCGACTTATGTAATATGCCAAAGTTTCAGCTTCAACGACTTTTTTTTAGCCGAGTTCTGGATATCAAGCCCTCAGGGGTCCCCAGAGGTTGATTTTCAGTGCAATTTGGGCCACTTTTAAATCTCTCTTTTAGCAACATGAAATTAATTTCAGGCAAAAACAAAACCATCTTTGTAAAGCCCTATCCTTAGGCTTTTATGGGTGAGAACATTAGCTCATGGAAATGTTTCGCTAGCCTGTGGCTGTTATCACAACTTGGTCATATTTGAAGCATATGGGAAGCAACTGGAAATGGCCTGTTTTTCAGACCAAATATTTTCCATGCCCATGTTTTATATCTTGAGGTCTTAGTATCCCTGCAAAGTTCAGCCCTTAGTTTAGTAATATCAAGAAAAAAATACTAAGGTTGAGGCTTTTTACTAAGAAAAAAACTTAGGAGAACATAGCTAACCAGGCCACTTCCGGTTAAAGTTTCAACAAAGCGTGTCTGCAAAAATCAGCCATTTAATTTCGATTATCTTTTTTCCTTCCAAGTTATGGTTAAAAGAGACTCTGAAGTTAATTGTCACCGAAAAGACTTGCCGTTAATAAGAAATTTTTATGTGATTGTTTTAGGACCGATCAGATAGTGGTCCGACAGCGGTTATAAATTTCTTGGAAGAAGTCTTGAAAATTACGAACAATAGAGCCGCCGCGAAAACTCTTTATTTACCTAACAACACATCTCTTGCCGGTAAATCACAATGCAAAATTGCAATTTTTTTCGTCCAAACTGCAATGTTAAGTTCATCCCCTTTGTTCAACTCGTTCAACGTATCACGTAATCTCGTACCCAGATCTCCCACGGTCATACGGAAGGGAGATCTGGTAAAGTGCGATTTCGAACATGCTCAATGCCAGCGAGGCCCGAAATACGGGCTTTTCTATCACTGCGCATGTTCGTACTCTCTCTTGTGATTTTGGGTGATTTTGCGGAATGAACATGGATTTCGAGAGTATTCGTGAAGAGATTCTTTTGGGTAGAGGACAAGGAAACCTTAAATTTAAGCCGAAACAGAAAGAAGCGCTACAGGCGATTGTTTTTGAACGGTCGAGATTGTTTAACTGTCGGAGCAACTGCAGAATCAATGAAACGAGCGGTTAGACTTAATCAATAAACGAGTGCTATTTTCTTCACACGATTTCGTGCAAAGTGTAGTTAGCCAAACCGTAAATTAAAAGCTAAAATGTCAAAGACGGTTTACGCCTAATCACCGAAACGAACGCTTAGTATACGAGTGCTATTTTCTTCACACAATCTCGTGAAAAGTGTAGTAAACCAAACCCTAAATTGAAAGCGTAAATGTTAAAGAGTGCTTAGACCTAATCACTGCAACGCGGAGCGCTATTTTCTTGACACGATCTCGTGAAAAATGTAGTTAATCTAACCGTAAAATTCACAATTGATCACTGCTTAATTCGCGAGTCACGCTTTAAGAACGAGAAATACTGTTTTGAATAAATTAAATACCTCAATTTCTGCGTACCGCGTAGCCAGCTACGCAGAACTTTATCCGAGTGGCAGGGTACGTGGGGCTTTCGTCGGTACCATTTACACAAACGTCGCAAATTTTTAAAATGATTTTCCTCAACTGTAAACCTTTTCCGGCGTTGAAAAAAACAAAACTTACCTCCGCACAACTGGCATTTATTCAAAACAGCACATGCACTTGCGAAAACTAAACCTTCCCTTTACCTTCACTGAAGTGTCCCACGAAATAAGCAAATCAGAGCGTAGATTGCATTGCTGCAACCTTTTTTTTAGTAGCCAATGAAAAAGGGTGAATTGTCGAACTTTGCCAGATCTCACATTTCCAGTGACAGAGTGAGATCTGGGTACGAGATTACGTATCACGTCTGTGGCCCGTAGTAATGAAGCGCTAATTAAATCAGGATATAAGCAAGCTTTTTATGAGATTGTTTTAGGACCGATCAGATAATGGTCCGACAGCGGTTATAAATTTCTTGGAAGAAGTCTTGAAAATTACGGACAATAGAGCAGCTGCGAAAACTCTTTATTTACCTAACAACACATCTCTTGCCGGTAAATCACAATGCAAAATTGCAATTTTTTTCGTCCAAACTGCATTGTTAAGTTTATCTCCTTTGTTCAACTCGTTCAACGTATCACGTCTGTGGCCCGTAGTAATGAAGGGCTAATTAAATCAGGATATAAGCAAGCTTTGTAGTTCCATTCAGTAGTACTATAACCCACCTGTTTGGGCTTTAATATTTTCTGAAGAAAAAAGAACTTATCGGTCTCTTTAAATGCAACCACAACATCTGTCGTGACACTACTTGAGAATCGTTTTGAACCTTTAAGAAATTTCGAATATAATTAAAGCGAATCGTCTTACACAAATTGCAGTCACTCTTCCAGTCTATTTGCAAAGTGTCTGGATAAATTCACTTAAAAACACGCTTACCTGGCTTCACTTTTACAGACATGCCCCTTTCCTACAATCCCTTAAAAGTGAGGTAATATTAGAAACTTTAGCCCCAGCGATAAATTGGTCGCAAGTGCGTCGTTGCGAGTTAGATATACACAGGTCGATTAATACCGTACGTGACGAGGTCATTGTAGTTGCTGGCTATGACTGACTTGGAATTCAGTTGTTTTCTCGTGCAGATTCGTCTCCTTGATATTGCAGAGAATGATTATGATAGAACTTGTATGAGACCCTCAATGGCATGATTTGTTTACTGAATATTTATTCATACCCAGTGCCCCAGTGTAAATGGCTCACGTATGTTGTAAATGATTGATAAGGACGTCCAACACGGTCCGTTTTCGCCGCCAATCCGCTAAATTGCTAGAAGATTACTCACGGGCACTCTTTCCCTTTCTCTATCAGTATTTTCCTTTTGTTGCTTTCTCAAACAGCACAAATCCATGGTGGCATCCATACTGCATATATATATCCAAAGATAGGACAGGGGTGGAGTGGGCTATCCTTCCGGCAAAGACTACTGTTTTGGCAACTTGGGAAATAAAATATTTCAGCTTTCTTGGAGCCCTTAAGGACCTGGGGTTTTTTTAGGGCACCCGTAGCTGTAGATCACATGAAAAAGTAAGTCTTTATGGACTCACACTGAATTGCTGACCCTTAACTCTGGTTTCGGTAATAGGAAGCAACCTAGGCGGTAATCGCCTTGGAGGACCATTATGCATGCTGTAGGTGATAAGGTAAGTCGTCACGAGGCCTAGTGCCCGCTCGTACCTGCTGGCGCTTAAATTGGTTACTGTTCTTCTTTTCTGGACAGGATAATAATCACTGGTGCCCATTTATACATCTGGGTGGAGAGAGGCACTGTTAAAGAAAATTGCCTTCCCAAGACGACATGTCAACGCCCTAGTAACCAGGACCGCCCGATCCAGAGTCTAGCCCGCTAACGCGCTATGCCAGTTCCTTTTTGTGTAGAATCCAAATGTAATGTGGACTTTAATCTGTCCTAAATCAACAAAATGCATCGGGGAAGAAATAAATGGCCACCACTTTCAAAAGAAAGTGGACACCTTGCCGGCTGCTTTGTTTATTTGCGAGAAAAGAAACTATCTGCGATCTATTAATAGATCATAGATAATTAAGGGTCAGCAACTCAGTGTGAGTCCATAAAGACTTACTTTTTCATGTGATCTACAGCTACGGGTGCCATAAAAACCCCCCAAGTCCTTAAGGGCTCCAAGAAAGCTGAAATGTTTTATTTCCCAAGTTGCCAAAACAGTAGTCTTTGCCGGAAGGATAGCCCACTCCACCCCTGTCCTATCTTTGGATATATATATGCAGTATGGATGCCACCATGGATCTGTGCTGTTTGAGAAAGCAACAAAAGGAAAATACTGATAGAGAAAGGGAAAGAGTGCCCATGAGTAATCTTCTAGCAATTTAGCGGATTGGCGGCGAAAACGGACCGTGTTGGACGTCCTTATCAATCATTTACAACATACGTGAGCCATTTACACTGGGGCACTGGGTATGAATAAATATTCAGTAAACAAATCATGCCATTGAGGGTCTCATACAAGTTCTATCATAATCATTCTTTGCAATATCAAGGAGACGAATCTGCACGAGAAAACAACTGAATTCCAAGTCAGTCATAGCCAGCAAACTACAAAGACCTCGTCACGTACGGTATTAATCGACCTGTGTATATCTAACTCGCAACGACGCACTTGCGACCAATTTATCGCTGGGGCTAAAGTTTTTAATGTTACCTCACTTTTAAGGGATTGTAGGAAAGGGGCATGTCTGTAAAAGTGAAGCCAGGTAAGCGTGTTTTTAAGTGAATTTATCCAGACACTTTGCAAATAGACTGGAAGAGTGACTGCAATTTGTGTAAGACGATTCGCTTTAATTATATTCGAAATTTCTTAAAGGTTCAAAACGATTCTCAAGTAGTGTCACGACAGATGTTGTGGTTGCATTTAAAGAGACCGATAAGTTCTTTTTTCTTCAGAAAATATTAAAGCCCAAACAGGTGGGTTATAGTACTACTGAATGGAACTACAAAGCTTGCTTATATCCTGATTTAATTAGCCCTTCATTACTACGGGCCACAGACGTGATACGTTGAACGAGTTGGACAAAGGAGATAAACTTAACAATGCCGTTTGGACGAAAAAAATTGCAATTTTGCATTGTGATTTACCGGCAAGAGATGTGTTGTTAGGTAAATAAAGAGTTTTCGCAGCGGCTCTATTGTCCGTAATTTTCAAGACTTCTTCCAAGAAATTTATAACCGCTGTCGGACCACTATCTGATCGGTCCTAAAACAATCACATAAAAATTTCTTATTAACGGCAAGTCTTTTCGGTGACAATTAACTTCAGAGTCTCTTTTAACCATAACTTGGAAGGAAAAAAGATAATCGAAATTAAATGGCTGATTTTTGCAGACACACTTTAACCGGAAGTGGCCTGGTTAGCTATGTTCTCCTAAGTTTTTTTCTTAGTAAAAAGCCTCAACCTTAGTATTTTTTTCTTGATATTACTAAACTAAGGGCTGAACTTTGCAGGGATACTAAGACCTCAAGATATAAAACATGGGCATGGAAAATATTTGGTCTGAAAAACAGGCCATTTCCAGTTGCTTCCCATATACTTCAAATATGACTAAGTTGTGATAACAGCCACAGGCTAGCGAAACATTTCCATGAGCTAATGTTCTCACCCATAAAAGCCTAAGGATAGGGCTTTACAAAGATGGTTTTGTTTTTGCCTGAAATTAATTTCATGTTGCTAAAAGAGAGATTTAAAAGTGGCCAAAATTGCACTGAAAATCAGCCTCTGGGGACCCATGAGGGACTGATATCCAGAACTCGGCTAAAAAAAAGTCGTTGAAGCTGAAACTTTGGCATATTACATAAGTCGACATAAGTACTTTGTGTACCAATTTTAAGCGAAATCGGCCGACCTTCATTTCCAAGTCTGCCCCAGTCTCTCAGGCAGAAGCTCTGTAGTGATTTTTCCCGGCGCCCGGTAATCCGTGGTATATACATCTCCAAATGCACCCTGGCCAATGCGATCCTTGACCACCAGTTTGTTGCATTCGAACCGCGGTATGGTGTCATCATGATGTGTCTCTTTTCTTAGCAGCTGAGGCAGACGAAACCGTCGAAAATTTGACATTTTAGCGAACGTAACTAACTTTTAGCCCATAACAGTCTCCTGGACGAAGACTGCAAACTGAGGTCTGACAACGTGGCAAGGTACAACACTGAATAACCTTATTGTTTTAGAGTGTCTGGATGTTATGCTTGTCAGTGAATGTGACAATATAACTGCCATTGTTCTTAAGAAATTCCAGAATACTTTTTGCAAGGATAATTGACAATACCGGTAAATGAACTTGTTCTAGGAGCTAATTTCTTTTTACATTTGCTTTAATTAAAATACATCGTGATGATTGAGGCGGGTCAAACTACAAAACGAACACCCCATCAATTTCAATGTTCTGGCGTCAAGTTATCGGGGGTTTCAGTTTAAGGCGGGTAAGGCTATAAGACAAAGAACCCACATATTTCAATGTTTTAGCGTCAAGTACAGCGTTTTAGCGACGGTCTTTGTTTTGTAGTTGGAGGCGGGTAAAACTACAAAACGAAGACCCCTTCGATTTCAATGTTTTAGGGTCAAATAAAGCGTTTTAGCGGGGGTCTTCGTTTTGTAGATTAAGGCGGGTAAAACTACAAAACGAAGACCCCTTCGATTTCAATGTTTTAGCGTCAAATAAAGCGTTTTAGCGAGGGTCTTCGTTTTGTAGCTTGAGGCGGGTAAAACTACGAAACGAAGACTCCTTCGATTTCAATGTTTTAGCGTCAAATAAAGCGTTTTAGCGGGGGTCTTCGTTTTGTAGCTTGAGACGGGTAAAACTACAAAACGAAGACCTAATCGATTTTATGTTTTTGGCGTCGTAAAAAGCGTTTTAGCACTTTTCGGTCTTCGGTCTTTGGTGTTTGGTTTTTGGTCTTCGGTCTTCGGTCTTCGGTCTTCGGTCTTCGGTTTGTAGACACCCCCCGAACTTGCCCGATTATGCATAACATCCACTTGGCCTTTTGACATCCCATTGTTAAAAAAAGGTAAAATATTCGCGGACCGATCGATTTCTCTGAAAGGATGATTGCTAACGAATAGAGAAAGATTTTTCACAGTTACTAAAAATTCCTGTGTTAAGCATTAGAATTCGACGAAGAGGAATTAAAATGCGACTAAATTGGTTGCGTGCTTTGCTATTTTTGTTTTAATTATTATGCAAATTTTGACAGAATATTAAATTATGAAAAAAATATCTACGGATAGATCGTTTTCCCTCATAATGAGAAGAAAGGCTGGTGACTCGCGGCGATCTCGTCCAACAGATTGCTCTCGCATCACAAAGCAACGGATCGAGGTTATTTGAATATAAAAGATGTAACACTTGACGAGAAATAATATTTCTTTTAATATTTGAAAGAAGAAAAATTCCTCAGGAATCGGGACGCGGTGAAAATGAGTTAACGAGATGCTTCCGTGAAGCATATACTGCGTTGCCTGTGGTACGTGTTACAGAAAATCAGAAGGCACTGAATTGTGTGGTATTGAAATACAGCATTCCAGTCTCCGAAGAATAACAAATAAAAGAGAAGCGAGAAACATTGGCTTCTGGGCTGACATGTTGATAATTTTCAAGTTCCCTCACAACTTCTTTTCACCACAAGTGTGCCCTCTGAGCATCTGACTGCTTTGTAATACTAAAATTCACTGAAGTTAAGCCCTTTCGGGCGGGGTTAGTATCAGGATGGGAGACCAAAACAATAAACCCCTCATAAAACACAGGCATCTGACCGAAAATACTATTAACGCTAACAAATGCGAACTCAGCAAAGTACAGATTTTGTTAGCGTGCTTTATGCAAAACAAATATTGATGCAAAAGCAAATAACTATTGATACACAGTTTTTAGAAAGAGCAGAAGGAAGTTTCCGGAACGGTCGATCGAGAATAAAATATTTACGACATGAAAACAACATTAATTTTGAACCATGAATATAGAATATAAAAAGTTACGATCAGCGACAAACATTTTGGGAGATTTTTGCTACGTTCAAATAAATCGCAAAATCGAAAGTGACATGCCGGAATTCAGCGGGCGCCGTGATTAAGTTACCGCGGCATGTTTACTCGCCAAACAGTGAAGTATCTGTGTCAAATGTTGGCAAGATACCGGGTTTTTGTAAGTTTCTTTTCCTGTCAAGTGTTATAAAGTTTGACAATGAAATGAGCGAAGTCAAGACAAAGATCACACTCGCCCAACTCTTGTTTATGCAAAGTCAAAATTTCCTCTCCAAGACGCGTACGACGTTATTTATCATCAGGTAATTCCATCATTTTGGAAATAGCAGCTACTTTATTATTCATCTGCGTCACAATTTTTCACTGATTTTGGGGCTCATTTTGTTGAAACTCAAGCACGCTTCCAACAGGCCTGTGAACCCTTCCTGCTTACAGAGCAATACTAAAAAACTTCTCCCATATCACATTTGAACCTTAAGCTCGAAAATTCAATACACAACATGATATTATAATTCACAAAGGCAGAAAATACCACAGAATCCTTTCCCAGCGAAAAATTTATTGAAACAAACAACATATTTGCTCTTAGAGGCGAAAACCTCTTCCTATTTCATTGCGTGCGTGAAGACAAGAAACTCAATCGTGTCAAATTACCATGTACTTCAGGTAAATACAGCTCACTTTGATTTCTGCTCGACGGGCGATAGATTGTTGTCGAAGTCCATTACTCGTCGCTTTTACGATTCCGGGTATTTGTTTTCACCGTCTGCCTAGTTTATCCAACTGACTTTCCATTATTGAGCTCCATAAGGGTATATTTTGTTTAAAGATCCACTAAAACGCCATTCGCGTTACATGACTTTCGACGCCATTGCAAGTTAAGTTTATCATTCTACTGTGTCCACCAGAGAAGTCTACGCATTTCCACTACCCTCTCTATCCTAAGAAAATACGAGCAGAAGGCTCTATGCACAAAGACACCACTTAGCAGGGGAGTGACAGGCAAGACTTTTACCGACACGGAAAATAAACAAAATAATAATAATCTACCCATTTTCCGACTGGATTGCCATACGGCAACCCAGTAACAAATTTGCGTACGTGCGTTGAAATGTGATACGCGAGGAGACAGGAATTTTTCTCTCTGACAAATGATTTTGTCATTGTAGTGTAAAATGAAGTTTCAATAGGAAAAAAACGCAAACAGCGGTTACAAACATTTGCTCGAAATGCATAACTTTTATAAACTTAACGTTTCGTATGTTACAACATACATCATCAGAAGTGATTATTATTCAGTTACAGATAAATTTCAATTCAAAAATACAACTGTACAGACTGGACTAACGAAATTGATTGACCTAAAACGACAAGAATATCCTAATAACAGATAAAGTTTCTCACTGCCAACGTTTTCATTTAAGGCTGGCTTAAGATCACGGATCAACAGAGACTCTTTAATTTTGCAATGCATGTCTGATCGACCATTTGCTAATATTTCAAAATGATCCCACTTAATTCAGCAATTGCAGATGCGTGACAATTTGTAGTTAGAGCTTTAAAATGTTCTGTTTTTCTGTCACGTAATCGGCGTTTCGTTTTCCCTATGTAGAAATCATTGCAATCCCAGCAGTTTTCTCTGTACACTAGTTTTGACCTGAAGGAAGGAGCTAGTTTATCTTTGTAAGGGGAAAAAAAGACTTGATTCTTCGGGTGTTCTGAAAAACTATTGTGACGTTGAAAATACCATAGAATTTGTTTATACAGGACCTCAGCTGTTTTGTGAGGTGTTTGCTGTGATGACCTAAGAAAGGTAGAACGATAGTAGTATAGGAGTTGATGGTACGAGATCATTTTTGCAAAAATGATCTCATACCAATCCAACTCCATACTACTTTACATTTAATGGCTTCCATATTTTTGATCTCATACCAATCCAACTCCATACTACTTTACATTTAATGGCTTCCAACTTTTGATCTCATATTCTTGGAAATATATATGTTTTACATTTCTGCGAATCTATGCCGTGGCGAGGCAGAATGGATCCAACGCAAAATTTATTTTGGAACTATATGTTTTTAAAAATTCTAAAATAATATCTCATATAATAGTATAATGAGTTGTAAAGAACTGCATAAAGAACTTGTCAATATGGAAGAAGTGGTCTGTCCATTTTGTGATAAACAAATAAGCAAGCAATCAAAAAAAACAGATCAATGTTGTGATCAGCCAGAGATAGTGAAAGATAACACTATAGTTTGCAAAAAATGCGGAACAGTTCAAGGTTATACACCTTTAATAGAATATGTTGATTTTTATCAGAATAAACACAGATTCCATCATAAAAGTGTTTACCAAAGAAAATATCATATAAAAAACATAATGAATAATATAGCTGTAAAAAATGGTTTTCAGATAACCGTGAAAAATAGAGATAAGATATTGAGAATTTTTGATGAAATTGGTAAGGCCGTAAAATCTGTGAATATAGACAGAAAGCGTATGATTAACATAAATTTCATTTTGAAACAAATATTTAAAATGCTTGATCTTCCTTTTGAAAAGGTCAAGACGAGTAAATCCAGAAAGACATTTCAATCATATGAACTATTTTGGAAAGACATCCTGTCATTGACATTTGATAAAATCGATGTAATAGTTAAGGAATGAATTTGTCATTGTATTTAGCGTAGAACTTATCAACACTAGGACAAACATCAGTCACAAAATCATCTACATTTTTTAATTCTGTGTGAAACGATGGTTGAAAATCACCGCTTCTCAACATGTCTTTTATCGAATTCAAAAGATGCTGATAACTTTGGTATGCGTATGTACAATTTTGTATTTTAAGATCCAGTGATTGGAAATCCATGTAAGACTTGATTAACAAAGCACAAGTGCTTATTGCTACTAAGGCTATACCGCCAGTTACAACAGCACTAATAATTCCACCAGTACCAGTTAGGACAGAAATAGTATTACCAATAAGTTTGAATTTTTTGTAGCGTTTAACAGCCTGTTTGTAAGCCCAACACTTTCTATGGTATGCCTTATAATAGCTCTTTAGTTCATCAACCTGATCTTCTGTCAATCTGTCTGAAATATGGTTCCAGCTGAATATTCTCTTTTTTCGATCTGCCATATATATAGTTTAGATTGTCAATCGTTTGAATGCACAATAAATGAGTCCTGTCAAATGACCAAATAACGGACTTTTTTTGACGAAATCAGGCACATGCCTATTAATGCAATATGTGTAACCATTACCGTCATGGAATCTAGTGTAAAACCTACCAAATGCATCATGAAGTATAGCGTGATTGGAAAATACATCAGACCAGCCGAAAATGAATTCCAATAAACGAGTTAGTCTGCCGCTTCCTGGTCCGATAAGACCCAAAGAATCAGAACCCTCGATTTCAAGAATTTCATATATGGATATGTCTCTCTCGAGATAATAAAAATGCACATATCGGTAAACAAGCGCTGATTTTAATGTTTTGTCATTTATATCTGGAAATTGTTCTTTTGTACTTTTGAAATTGTATCTCACATATTCAAGCAATAATTTGATAAACATATGTACTTACGTTATATTATATCTTTGCATCAATACAGCATGATGGTCTAATATCGTTTTTTCGTCAAGAATGAAATCTAAATAGACACAGAAAAAAGCTATATTGCCGTTTAATGGGGCTACGTCGGTTGTAGGATCTAATCCACCAAAAACTGTTGTGTTATTTCCTGTTCTATTGTCAGCGGTAAAATCACCCATATGCTTTCTGTTCCAATATATCTTGCTTTTTTCTGTCTTAGGAGACGATTTATTGTCCCAGTGAACTGACAAGCAATGCCATTTATTCAATTCACCAAGATCATTCTCACTGTAATCTCCAAGACTCAAAAAATCATTCAAACTTGGTGCAGGTCCTAAATAAACACAATTATGTGCCGAATCAGCTCCAGAAATCACGATGTTACTGCCTGAATGAGCCACAAATTTATCATAACCCAAATTATCATGGCCGAATAGTCCATTTACCCAAAAATTTGGAGAATTGCTTGAAGTCATCCTGTAAACAATAAATACATTAACCGCATCATTATTCAAATCAACCTGCGATATCATTTTTTGTGCACCACTGAATTTGAGAAAATATCGACCATTGTGTTTTTCAGCTTTTGTGCATAGCAAAGGTCTTTTTGTCGAATCAGTTTGTGTCGCATCACTTTCTTCATTACTCTTGTCATATATTGTTTCTACTTTTCTTGTGGAACTCATTTTCACAGTAGATCCATCTGCTCTGTCCATTTGATAAGTGCAACTAGAATACATTCTGAGATATTCACTAACCCAGAGATCCAGAAATGAATCACGTACGATGTCACTGACCTGTGATTTAACTACAGCGTGATTGTCATCTTCTGCCTGCTTTATCACAATGTTTTTGCTACTTTCAATGTGTCCTTTGTCATTAACAAAAAAATCAGGTTGATCGATGAAAACAACGTCAGAAGGATATTTAATTGTGTATTCTATTTTGTTACCGTCCTCATCGAGAAAATGAGTTCCATCTTCATTTTCAACGTATAATGCCATATATTAATGCATCACATTATTTTAATATTCATAAGGCTTATAATAAATCACGAATTGATATACTCTGTTGTCTCCAGCACCATTGTGCGTCACATAGTAGTTTTTGAAATCTTCATATCTGTTCACACCTATATCAATTGTTCTTCTTGTTGAAAGATTGATGTTGTAATGGAGAGTTAAGCCACGATGATTACTAATGTTCAACTTATGATTAGTTGACAAGGGGTATGTTTTTTCAGCATGTAATAAAATGTTCACGACGAACATTTTAGGCGTGTCGAGAATTAATCCGGATGTCAAGTGAAAATAGTATTTCGATTGCCCAGGAGTTCTAACCGTTTTACCCCAATAAAAATGTCCCGAATGTGCAAGAAACAGGTGCCTTTTATTGACAGCATCTGCCGGTGTTACGGGTGGCTTGAGATTCGTTATTTCATTACCATTCATGTCTATCGGTACATGCAGTTCGAATTTATTGTTTGCAACCTCATACGCTTTTTCGTAATCATATATTGTCATGTCAAGATCCGATTTGGCTTCACCTTTAATGCCATATATCAAAACAAAAACTGGCAATAGATTTGGGCTATTATTGTCAAAATTGCTTTTGAAATTTACATATAATCGTCTTTGAATCGATGGAGAAGTACCATCAGGACTGAGATTCAGGATCGTTCTGAGATATTTGTATTCTGAATTCACTTTTATGGTTGTTCCTGAATCAATGTTCATGTTTAGTTTTCCGAATCCAAGTAATGTACTTTCAAATTCGTAACCGTAAAAAGGAGATTTTTGAAAATATGTTTCAACGCAAACTGTGTATTTGTCAGATTTGTTGTCTCTGTACATTTTGAAAAGGTTGAAATCGAAACGACCTTTATATTCATTGGAACCATCAGTAGTTCTCCGAACCTTCATTGAAAACGCTTTTTTGTTCGTTTTATGAGGCATGTCATCAAAATCGATCAAATTCACGTCTTGAATACCAAAATCTTCTGTAAATTCTCCATCATCCATTGCATAGCTTAACACATTTTTTCGGTTTGTATGTGTGCTTATATGACTCTCTAATATTTTTTGGTCTGTATATTTATTATTTTCGGTAGAAACAGTTGCAATACCGTCATTCACTTGCTTCAAAGTTATAGCATCTTGATTATGTGTGGCGTTTCCGAGATTTATTATTCGTTGATTGTTCATGTCTAGAACAGAAGTCATTACACCGCTTCCATCCAATTTCAATGTTTTTCCAACCTCGGAATCGACATAAGCTTTGTTAGTCACATCTCTGGCACCGGTTGGTTGTCCACAATTTATTATTTTATTCAAAGACATATCCAAATTTCCAGTCATTTTAGAGGATCCGTCTAAACGAAGTGCATCTAAAAATAATCGATCAACGTAACCTTTCCCAGTGGCATCATTTCTACCGGTCGGATCAGCAAGATTGACAATCTTTTTTTGTGACATATTCAAATTTCCAGTCATGTCCTGCGAACCATCACGGAGCACAACCTGATTGACATTTGGTTTGGCGGTTAATGCAGTATCAATATAACCTTTATTTACTACATCAGTCGATTGTGAACCGTTACCTGCTTTTGTTATTATATTATCACCAAAGTCAAAATTTCCAGTGACAGAAACTGTTCCATCTCTTTTCAAATAATTAGAAAGTTCTGTTTTATCGGCTTTTGGTGCTAAACCAGTTTCTAATTGATGTTTTGTTATAGCATCACTATTGTCAGTTCCTTCTGCAAGATTGCTAATTTTTTCATTTTTCATATCAATGGGATTTTGGGCTTCTATTTTACCGTCATTCGTATTTAAATCAAAGAAAAAGGTATGTAGATGCAAACTACTGACGGCATCGCTAAACCCGTGCCTCGCAGGGGCTACATTTTCTATACGTCTGTTGTCCATATCAAGAGCTCCTAACATCTTATTACTACCGTCAACTAGTAATGCCTTATTATCGACATAACTCTTAGTGGTCACATCGTTATTTGTTTCTGGTGAAGCAACATTCCTTAGTTTTTTATTCTGCATATCATAATCACCGGCATCAGTAAGTTTAAAACCAACACCAGGTAATCCTTTTACTATTTCAATAATTTTACCATGCGATATTGTGTCTTCAGGTAATTTACCATTTGAGTAACTCATATACAATTGAGTTATACAATTAATTTATATTTTTTCATCAAAATTATTCTTTACTTGTTTCTCAGGTTTGTCAATGTATATAAAACTAAAAGGGTCTCTAGTTGCTTTCTCGTATAATTGTTTTGAGACATTGTTTTCACGACATATGAGACTTTTTTCATTAGTACTCGGAAAATCATAAATGGCAAAATGCGAGCAGTTTAATCTAATATCTTTTGGTGTCTTATAGTAGCTTTGACTCAAATATATAACACAGCAGTTTTTATGTCTCCCCTGTATAAAATAGTCAACTAATGGCTTTTGGTTTCTATCACATACAAAATCGTCGAATATTACAATTTTTTTGGTTATCACTACCAAGATCATTTACAGGAATAATTTGATCATTGCTTGCTTCAATAACATCATAAGCAGCTTCATCACTTATTGGTTCGAACTCATCCATGAGATTCTGATACTTTGACTGCTCTAAGTTTTTTGCATAAAGGTATATTTTATCAAAGTACAATAAATTGTAAATCATATGCATCAGTGTATTTGTTTTTCCCGAACCAGAAGGTCCGCAAATAAGCATTCGGAAGCATCGATCAGGCATAAAATCATATAATTGTTTGAAATTGGATGTGACTTTATCGTCAGTATCATAATTCGGTATTTTCATTTTTATATTATATGGGTATATTGTTTCAATAACATGGTGTATAACATGGTGTTCAACACGGTGTAAAACGTTATTTTTTATATATGAATTTCCATTTTTATGTAACGTAACAATATAACAATAAATGAGTTTACTTAGGTGGAAAGAACTCGCAAAGAGTAAATCTGAATTAGGGACCAAGATCAATTATGTCCATAATGCAATTGAAAAGCATGATATTGATCAGCAGACCAGTCAACAGGGATTTTCAAAAGTATTCAAACCAATTACAAGTAAATTAGATGATGTTATTGATAGTAATCAGGTTTTAAGGTTGCCAAGGAAAAAACGACCACTGAAGAAAGGAGAAGTTCCTGATTACGGCATTGATATAGAGGATGAAGTTCCAGATATGAATCTTGGTGATCTATTTGAACAACCTGTTTTGCCACAGCAAGAAAAACAACTGATGCCAAAACCGCCAACATATGAAGAATCTTTGCAAGATATTCTGGAAGGAAAAAAAGATATTTATGTTGATCCTCAGTACTTCCCTCAGGAACCACAATTACCACCAGAATATGATGACGACGATGAGATAGATTATGGATTAGATGATGAAGACATGGACAATGAGATATTGAATGATCTTGGTCTTCAAAATTATGATTCTGTTGAAAAGGTACTAAATCAACAAGAAATGACTGAACAAAAAAACAAAAAATATCTCAATAAGATCATCAATGAAGCTAAAATAAAAAGAAATCAATGAAAAGGTTACAAATCTCATATCACAAAACAATATAAATCAGGAGAAATTTCAGATTCAGAAAGGCAAGTGCTAAACAAAAGAATGGACAACGCAAGAGCTGCTTTAAATGAATACATAAATCATTATGAAAATAAAATCAAAACAATGAAAGGTTCTGGTATGAAAAAACGAAAAGGTGGTAATGTTATATTTTTCAACAAACCGAAAGAACTTATAAAAAAATTGGATTTAATTGTTGGTGAGATATCAGCAGGTAATACCAGCATTGACATGCGAAATATAGGTGTTTCTATATTGGACACATTATTAAAAATGTCGACAATCAATAGATCACAATATGGTAAATTATACAAACAATATTTCAAAATTTAATGTAACTTCATTATATAATGCAACGAGAGATAGTTTTATCATCTTATAGTGTAAAAAATCAAGGGGATAACAAACCAGAAGATTTCACAACAAATTTTACCAGACCTATAATTCTAGACAATAATAAGCAATATGTTATTGGTCTTAACAGAGTCATTAACATGTCATTCACTTGGTTCAATGTCAATGCTGGATACAAAAATCAATTAATTAAATATAGCTCAGATAATGGTTCAACTTTTAAAAACATTACCTTTCCAGCTGGGGTATGGAATTATACAGATTTCAACAAATACATAACAAATCTAACAAAAACTGGTGATACGTATCCGATAACTCTTGAATTCGATGATACAACATTCAGGGTCACGGTTACATTAGCTAATAATTACCGACTTGATTTAAGAGCAAGTAATTTCAATGAACTAATCGGTTTTGACAAAAAGATATTAGCAAGTGGAACACATATTGGATCAAGAGTGCCAAATCTCAGTCAAGACACAGACATACTCAATATTCATTGCGATTTAATCAACAAATCGCTTGTAGACGGTAAAGAAACAGACATCATTTATTCATTCTCAACCAGTGTACTAACTCCAAGTTACTCCTTCACCCTCGAACCACTACGAGTCACATTTAATCCAGTTAATAAAATCACAATTTCATCAATCAGAATCTGGATAACCGATGGAAAAAGAAGATTAGTGGATCTAAATGGGGCGGAGACAGCTTTTTCACTAATTTTAAAAAGCATGGAATAATATAACATAAAAGTATAAATGAAACCGTATGAATTCAAGAGGTTTTATCATCCAAAACTTGGTAGATTTGTTTTTCGACATAAAGGGTCTGGACTTATCGTTGATAATATTTTTAAACCGTTAAAGAGTGTGGCATCATCTGTTTTCAAGAAATTTGCTAAGCCAATGGCAAAGAAGGCATTAGAATCAGGGGTTTCACATGCAGGTGATAAACTTGGTAAGGCGGCGGCAGAAAAGTCAGGAGACCTAATAATGAAAAAATTGGCCAATTTGAGAAAAGGAGCTACAACACAAGGGGCAATTGTTCCATCCTTACCCATTAAACAGCAAGATGAAAGTACTGATATGATCCTCAATAGATTGATATCAGGATCTGGAAGAAGGCGCAGAGTCTTCGAATAAATAACATGATAGCGAAATTATATAATATAATAGTATAAATGGCTTTTAGAACAAGTGAATTTTTACAAAGAAATGAGTTGGTGCGTTTCCAACTTGATGATGTAATTAGGGCCCCAGCCAATGGCCAACATCAGGAGAAAAATGGATATACATTTACGATCAATGATCGATCGAGTTTTTATGATTGGTACAATGCTTATTTTGAGGTGCAGTTCCAGGTACAAAAATTGGCTGATGGTGCAGCCTATGGTGGAGATCGTATAACAGTTATTAATGGATCTCATTCATTGATTTCTCATATGATGATTAAAAGCGCTGGTAAAATTGTGTACGATACTGACAATTTACACAAGGTAGTTTTTGTTAAGAATTTACTGGAATATTCTGATGATTACTCAAGAAGTGTAGCCAAGAATAGTCTTTGGTATTTAGATACAAATCATCTGATAGCTAATGCTAATCAGAATGCAGGATTTGAGGCTAGACGACTTTTAACGACCGGGAATTCTGATGTCAATAGAATCATACCTCTTAATCGTTACAGTTTTTTTGAAGAGTTAGAGGGTAAGATGCTGGTACCAATGCAGCTTGAATTTACTTTAAAGCTGCCGGATGATACAGAAATACTTCAAAAACTTGATGCAGTTGATGATGGAAGGGTTGTCATTAACAGGTTTCTACTATGGGCTCCAAAACTGACTCCAAAAGACAGTCTATATGACAAGTTCGTCAGTTCTTTTTTGAAACAAGGTAAATGGACGTATCTCAGAGAAATGTATCAAATGTCAAGTCCGAGGAATGGTAGTGGATTCTTCCAGATTTCTTCTAGTATCGACAATGTCAAAGCAATTTTTGTATACCTACAACGAGCTAAAACAAGGAATGAAGCGGCAAATCCATATGAATTTGACACCTTTAATATAAATGCCGATCGTGCAAATGGTAGTTATTTGACAACATGCAGATTAGAATATGGAAATGGTGTCTTTTATCCCGAAGCTGAATATGATTCTGAAAGCAAAGTAAGAATCTTCAACGATTTGATGTCTTATGCAATGAGGAAAAATGATTACAACACTGGCACACAACTCAATCTGGCTAATTACAACTCTCTTTATCCTCTAATCTATTTCGATCTATCATATCAGGCAGAAAAAGTAACAAGAGATCCTAAACAGTTGATTTTTAGGTATAAACTAAATGCTAATAGTGCTGGAGACAGTGCTTTCAGCGTACATGCTATCGTTTTATATGAAGAAACAGTCGTAATTGACAAGATCGGAAATGAACTGGTCATAGTGTAAGCCCACAAATGAAATGATTCCTATTTATTTGTATATGTTTTGCAACTGGAATTATATAACATATATTATATGACTGAACTTTACGAAATCAACGTAAGACTTTCAGATAATCAGAAAAAGAATCTGAGTAATGCTTACCATAAAAGGGAAACAATTGTTCTAAGACTGACAAATGATTCTCTTAATGGAAACGACACTCTTTATGTTCCAGCAATGGTAAAAAAAAGATTACAAAAAAATCGCAAATTGAACAAAGGAATGGATATAAAACTCGCCAAGACGAATATCAGGAAACAAGTTGGCGGAAGTCTTTTGAGTACCGTATTGTCACTTGGTATGAGAGCATTACCAGCAATTGGTAAAACCCTTGGGTTGAGTGCTCTTGGCGGTTTAGCAGAAGCCGGAGCTAAAAAATTGATTGGATCTGGTCAAAAAGGCGGTGCTTTACCATTACCCATGATGATACCTTTCAATGCAATCAATCAACTGATGCCATATGTGAACATGTTTACAACAAAACAGCAAAGAGACATATTGAATGCAGCTCAAACAGGATCTGGCGTTAAAATAACACCGACTAAAACACAATCAGGTGGATTTTTAGGCACTCTGTTAGCTAGCATTGGAATTCCTTTGGCTTTGGATCTTGTGAAAAAGATGACTGGAAAAGGAGCACCGAGGGTAGGTAGACCACCTTGGACGAAAAATGGTACAGGAGCACCTAGAATGGGAATGCCCCCTCCATTTTTTAGTTATCCACCATATGTGACTGGTTATGGTAAAAAAAAAAAAACCTCGACCAAAAAAGGAAAGGGACTACTATTGGGAAAAAACAGTCCATTCAATGGCATACCCATTTTGGGGGCAATATTGTGAAACCAAAATTTCACAAAAACATACCTATATCCAATCACGATCTAATAAAATGGTGTAAATATTTGAATATACCAATCAATGATGTTCTGTCAAGGGATGAAAATGTTCCACATAACCATAAACAGGCGTTATTCATCTACAATCTTGAACCAGCTTATATGTTAGGATCTCACTGGGTAGCCACTTATGTTAAGGATAATGTAATCAATTATTTTGATAGTTTTGGTATGCCTCCGTTTCAAGAAATGGTCAATCATGCCAAAAAGAAAAATTTAACTCTATTGCACCAAAACAATTAGATACAAAACATACAAACAACAACTTGTGGGTATTTCTGTTTATACTTTCTAATGAAATGAATAATGGTAATTCATATTATGATTTATTACAAGTGTTCGACATAAATGATACAATGAAAAATGAGAGATTCATCGAACATTATTTCAGAAATATCTAACTTATATATATTATGAAATCATATTGTGTTAAACAAAAGAAAGTGACTGAATGTGTTGAACCTTCAGGTTACAAAACAGCTAAAAATGGCAGACTAATGTTCTTTTGCACATGTGCTGAATGCGGCATCACTAAAACTCGATTCGTTAAAAAACAGGGAAACTAAACAGCCCGTTGGGAGCGGGCTTACTCAGTGATATTGCTAATACAGGAACTGAATTGTTCCTAACAAAAGGAGTACCTTATCTTGGCAAAAAAGCAGTTGAAATGGGTAGATATTATGGTTCCGAATTAATGAGAGATCCAAAGTTGCAGAAAAAAGCAATCGATTATGGTTTGAGAAAAATGAATCCTCTACTTCATAAAGTTGGATCAGAAGCTCTCGATCAATTGTCAACGAAAATAAGACCGAATAAAAAATACACAACAAACAGAAAAGATCTAGACGGTGGTGCTCTTGATATTCACAAAGCTATTGGTAAACTGCCAAAACCAAAAAGCGGATGGACGCTTCCTGGGCATCATTACACAGGACCTTACAATGATTTGGAAAATCAACTGAAGTATGACCCAAAAACTGGTGAAATACTAGAAATATATGATATGCCCACTGGAAAAACTGATGCGATCGCAATGCAGCATGATGTCGATTATTCCGTCTGTAAGGATGATAGAAAATGTAAAAACAAAGCAGACCGGAAAATGGTACAAGCTTTAGACAACGTACCGTATAATGAAAGACAATGGGGGCATTGGTTGGCAAGAAATGTTATCAATACAAAGCAGAAACTAGGTCTCGGAGTTCCAAAAAACGGAAAAAGCCGTCGGGTAAAGAAAACTGGCAAGATAAATTAGCAGATGAATTACATGCATCCATAAGACGCAACTTTACTCGGAGGCGTGTAATCGTAAATCATATTGATGAAATATGGGCAAGTGATCTAGTTGAAATGCAACAGTTTAGCAAATGGAACAAGGGTTATCGGTATCTTCTTATGGTTATTGATGTTTTCAGCAAATACGGTTGGATTGCCCCATTGAAGGATAAAAAAGGTGAATCTGTCACTGAAGCATTTAAAACAATATTCAAGGAAGGTAGAAGACCGCAGTATCTATGGGTTGATAAGGGAAAGGAGTTCTATAACAAAAACTTAAAAGACTTGCTAGAGAAAAATGGGATACATATGTACTCCACTGAAAATGAGGAGAAATCCTCAGTGGTTGAAAGGTGGAATAGAACAATTAAATCCAAAATGTGGAAACAGTTCACTGTTCAAGGTAATACAATGTATCTCGATATGCTACCAAAAATATTGAAACAGTATAATAATACCAAACATTCAAGCATAAAGATGACACCTACTGAAGCTAGCAAAAAGAGCAATGAAGGAACCGTTTACTTCAATCTATATGGTGATACAGAAACATTGAAGCAGAAACCTAAATTCAAAACAGGTGATAAGGTTCGAATATCCAAGTATAAACGGAATGTGTTTGACAAGGGTTACACACCAAATTGGACAGAAGAAGTATTTACAGTTGATAAAATCCAATACACTAATCCAATAACATACAAACTAAAAGATCTAAGAGGTGAAGAAATACAAGGCAGTTTTTATGAACCTGAATTATTAAAAGCAAAGCAGGATATTTTCCGTATTGATAAAGTGATTAGAAGAGACTATAAAAAGAAACAAGCTTTGGTAAAATGGAAGGGATACAGTGATGAATTCAACAGTTGGATACCATTGAAAGACATTGAAAACATATGAATTGTGGTGAAACAAACGCGCATAAATACTTATAAAAAAAATAAATATATATACTTATATTATATGGACAAGTTTGAAAATGAAGAAAAATTTGGTTTCTATTATGAGAGCGATCAGGATTCCCATCTGTCGGATTCTGACTGAGTACCATCCTCACCGGAAAGTTTTTCATCACAAGAAAGCGAATCGGATTTTAGTTGCCCAAGTTCGCCAGAATCTTTTTCGTCACAAGACAGTCAAAAATCTGTATAATGTATAAATATATGGCCTTCAAAGGTGCCGAGATTGTAAAATCATTATGCCTAAGACGTTTGGCAACAGAAGAAATTTGCGACATAATAAGCAACAATGCTGCATACATTCATTTTGTTCGCACAATAGAGTTTCCGTACTTAAAACATTTTTTGGACCATGATATTCAAGAAAAACAAGCAATCAAGCAAGCATTCGATAAAACAAACGCAAAAATGTCATTGTTGATAAATGAGTACGAAAGATACAAAAATTTCTTATCCCCCGTGAGGATGGTCAGAGAATAAAACACATAAACAAAAAAAACATATAGTCATATAATATGGAAGATCGAAGACCAGTTGGCCGTCCCAGATTTTATACTGCAGAAGAAAGAAGACGAAATAAAAATGATTATATGATTCATAAAGAGTGGTATTGTAAAATATGCAACAATGGTAAAAACTACACTCTAGCAGGCAAACATTGTCACCTCAAAACAAAAAAACATTTTAAAAATTCATTTACTTACAACACAGGATATATTTATGACGAACATGAAAACAGCAGCAATTAATTTATTTATATCACTTCTCTTTACACAGTTAAATACATACTCCAGTATGTGTTCAACTATAAAAAAAATTATAAAAATTAAATATATATGGAAAACAAAAGACAAAAAATGACTCCTGAAGAAAGACGAATGAAAACAGCATGGTATTGCGAAATTTGCAACAATGGAAAAAACTACACAACAGCTGGAAAAACCAATCATTTGAAAACCCAAAAACATCAAATGAAAGAAGAAATAGAACATCTCTGGTCTAAAGTGAGACCTCTTTTGAAAAAGAAAGATCTTAATGAATTATCAATCCATATGTCATTTTATCATATGGGTGTTCGATAAAATAAACGCACAATATTTCTTACTTAAAGAAATATTACCTATAGATATATATAGAGATGCAAAATAATATCTCGACTTATTGTATGAACAAGAGTGATCTTGAAAAACTGAGTAATCAGAATTGATAAAATTGATTATAAAACAAAATACAAAACCAGTGCCCGCACCAAGGACAAAAACAAGACCGATCCCAAAACCAAAAAAGAGTGTAAAAGAACTTGTTGACTATTTTGAGAGGCAGAGACTACCAGCTCCTCCGTCTGAATGGTTACAAGAAATAGAACAATTAAACAGACCAGTGCCCGCTCCCCGAACCAAAAGGCCTGTTGCTGCTCCACGGACCAAAATACCGGTTGCCGCTCCAAGGATGATAAAAAAACCAGTTCCGGCACCAAGGACTATAATACAAGAAACAAACAAAGCTTTAAAAGGGTTCACAAAGTCTTATGAAATCAACATAAAAAACAACAAAGACCCACTCATGCAACTGCAAAACACAAGAAAGGCTGTTGCCATCCATATTGAAAAAATGTTAAAATCAATGACAGGTCTAAAGTTTGTTGAAACACTGAGGGTCACATTTGAAAAACAACCAGGGCGTGAAGAAAAAATTATGAAAACAGCGTATTTCAACAGTCAACCCCAAACAATAACAAATGACACACAAATTGAACTAGCTTTATCTTTGTCAAAACAAGCCATACTAAACAAGATTGCAGTTTGGATTTCAGAGGGATCTGGTTGGACTATTCAATCTGTTGAAAATCATTATATCAATGTGGTAAAATATGAACCAATGAAAGGATCTTCTTATATAAAACTACCCACAGAACTCAGAAACAGTGCAAAGGGATTGATCAACATGAAAAATGAGGATAATGAATGCTTCAGGTGGTGCCACATAAGACATCTTAATCCTCAAGACAAATACCCACAGAGAATCAAAAAATCAAATAAAGCATTCATTGAAAATTTAAATTATTCAGGAATTGAATTTCCAGTGACTACCAAACAGTACAACAAAATAGAAAAGCAAAATGAAATTAACATCAATGTTTTCGGTTATGAAAACAAACAAAAATATCCCATTTATGTGTCAAAAGAAAAGTATGAAGATTGCATGAATCTGCTTCTTATAACAGAAAATGAAAACAAGCATTATGTATTAATCAAAGATTTCAACAAGTTCATGTATGATATAACAAAGCACGAAAAGAGAAAACATTTTTGCATGTATTGTCTTCAGCATTTCACTTCTGAAAGAGTGTTGAATAATCATAAAGAAAACTGTATCCAATTAAATGGAGCACAAGCAATTAAAATGCCAACAAAAGATGACAACATACTAAAATTCAATAATGCCCACAAACAAATACCAGTTCCATTTGTAATATATGCAGATTTTGAAGCCATAACTGAAAAAATTCATGGATGTCAACCCAATGATGACAAATCATACACAGAGGCTTATCAGAGACACACAGACTGTGGTTATGGATATAAGGTTGTGTGTTGTTATGATGATAAATACACAAAACCAGTACAAATTTATAGAGGTGAAAAAGCTGTTTACAAATTTATGGAAGCCATGCTGGATGAAGTCAAATACTGCAAGAAGATTATGAAAAAATATTTCAATAAACCATTGAGAATTACTGAAGATGATGAAAAAGAATTTCAAAAAGCTAATGAATGTCATATCTGCAATAAAAAATACAATGAAAATGATGTGAGAGTTAGAGACCATTGCCATATCACAGGTAAATACAGAGGATCAGCTCACCAAGATTGCAATCTTAACTTTCGAATAACTGAGAAAATACCAGTCATATTTCACAATCTCCGTGGGTATGACAGTCATTTTATAATGCAAGAGATCGGTGAAATAGTTAAAGAGCATCAATACAGAAATAAGAAAGGTGAAAAGTGTCAAATGAACATCAATGCAATTCCTAATAACATGGAGAAATACATGGCTTTCATGCTTGGTAATCATCTGACCTTTATTGATAGTTTCCAATTTATGAGCTCAAGTCTTGATAAACTAGTGAGCAACCTACCAAAAGAAGCATTAAAATATACCTCTCAAACGTTCAAAAACGAAAAACTTGATTTGATGAGCAAAAAGGGAGTATACCCATATGACTTTATGGACAGTTT
Organism: Montipora capitata; assembly: GCA_949126865.1. Lineage (NCBI taxonomy): Eukaryota > Metazoa > Cnidaria > Anthozoa > Scleractinia > Acroporidae > Montipora > Montipora capitata. The sequence continues at coordinate 15,958,013 of OX421447.1, forward strand.
CGAAAAATTCAATGAAAAGCTACCATCGAAAGAAGACTTCTACAGCATCTTGAATGATGAACATATAACTGACAAAGATTATCAACATGCTCAGACTGTATGGGATGCATTTTCTCTTGAAAATATGGGTGAATACCATGACTTATATCTCAAGTCTGACATCCTTCTATTAGCGGATGTATTTGAAAACTTCCGAAAGACCTGCCTGCAATACTATAAACTTGATCCATGTCATTATTTTACATCTCCTGGTTTGTCATGGGATGCTATGCTAAAAATGACTGATATCAAATTAGAGCTTATGATTGATATTGATATGTTTCAATTCATCGAAAAGGGCATGCGTGGTGGTACATCATACATAGCAAATCGATGCGGCAAAGCTAATAATAGATACATGAAAACATATGACGAAAAAGCACCCTCAAAATATATTATGTATCTGGATGCCAATAATCTGTATGGTTGGGCTATGTCACAATACCTACCAACTGGTGGTTTTAAATGGTTGGCTAAAAACCAGATTGATAAGATAAACCTAGCCAAGTATAAAGAAGATAGCAATAAAGGTTTAATATTAGAAGTTGATTTGGAATATCCCAAAGAATTACACGATCTACATAATGATTATCCGCTAGCAGCCGAAAAGGTCAAAGTCAACAAAGATATGCTTTCTAATTATTGCCAAGAAATAGCCAACAAATTTAATGTATCAACTGGTTTAGTTCATAAACTGATACCTACATTAAGCAACAAAGAAAAGTATGTTCTTCATTATAGGAACCTACAATTGTACACCGATCTTGGTTTGAAAATAACTAAAGTCCATCGAGTACTAGAGTTCAATCAGTCACCATGGTTGAAAGAATACATTGATTTCAACACACAGAAGAGAACCAATGCCAAAAATGCTTTTGAGAAAGACTTCTTCAAGCTTATGAATAACAGTGTATTTGGGAAAACAATGGAAAATATTAGAAAGCGAGTAGATGTTAGATTAGTAACTGATGAAAACAAACTGTTAAAAATGGCTGCTAAACCAACATATGTTAGTAGCAAGATCTTTAATGAAAATCTAGTGGCAGGGCATAAAATCAAAGAAACACTAACCCTAAACAGGCCGGCATATGTGGGTATGTGTATCCTAGATCTTAGTAAGACACTAATGTATGATTTCCACTACAATTATATCAAACAAAAATACGGCAGCAAAGCGAAATTATTATTCACAGACACAGACAGCTTGACCTATGAAATTGAAACCAGTGATGTGTACCAAGACTTTTGGAATGATAAAGATAAATTCGACAACAGTGACTATCCAGAAGACAGTCCATATTTCAACAAAGAGAATAAAAAAGTTATAGGCAAATTCAAAGACGAAGTGTCAGGAGTTCCAATTCGTGAATTCATCGGATTGAGATCAAAAATGTATTCATATATGAAAGACAATGACAAAGGCGGAAAGACAGCAAAGGGAATCAAGAAAAATATTATTAAGAAGAACATCACTCATGAAAATTATAAAAACGTACTGTTCAAAAATGAACAAATGCATCACACCATGAAAACAATCAGAAGCAACTTACATCAACTTGGAAGCTATGAGCTTAATAAAGTGTCATTATCTTGCTTCGATGATAAGCGCTACATTCGCAGCAATGGTGTGACAAGTTATGCATATGGACATTATAAAATATAAAAAGTTGGCTGCTGACGTCACGGCACAGCAGTGCCGGTCTACATAAATAATTTCACAAATTTGAAAAGTTTCACTGAAAAATTACACAATTGTGGAGTAAAAATGTGAAGCTTGTGGTTGGTTAAAAATCACGGGGAAACCCCCTTTCTTTATTTCCGAGAATGTCATGCTTTGTGATTTTTCTAAGAAAGTCACGCATTTTAAATAACATATAGTTCCAAAATAAATTTTGCGTTGGATCCATTCTGCCTCGCCACGGCATAGATTCGCAGAAATATAAAACATATATATTTCCAAGAATATGAGACTGAAAATACGAGATCAAAAATCGGTAGCCATTAAATGTAAAGTAGTATGGAGTTGGATTGGTATGAGATCAAAAATATGGAAGCCATTAAATGTAAAGTAGTATGGAGTTGGATTGGTATGAGATCATTTTTGCAAAAATGATCTCGTACCATCAACTCCTATACTACTAACGATAAGAACTTATTTTTTCTCAACTGTTTGTAGATAATCTTTTGGCTTATTTTGATGTTTCTCAATGACGTCATTCATATGATATTTAACAGTTCCCATGGGTTAGCCATTATGATGACCTCAAGAGGATTTTGTTACTTAATGGCTACCCTATGTTGATCCGTGATCTTAAGCCAGCCTTAAATGAAGGCGTTGGCAGTGAGAAACTTTATCTCTATTATTAGGATATTCTTGTCATTTTATGTCAATCAATTTCGTTAGTTCCCAGTCCGTACAGTTGTATTTTTGAATTGAAATTTATCTGTAACTGAATAATAATCACTTCTGATGATGTATGTTGTAACATACGAAACGTTATAAAAGTTGTGCATTTCAAGCAAATGTTTGTAACCGCTGTTTGCGTTTTATTCCTATTGAAACTAAAATGGCCCAAGTCAAAAGAAAATGAAGTTTATTTCGGAAGCCAACAAAGATTTCTTTAACTACCTGGTTAATCCATTTTATTGCTATGACTTACTAGTGCGAAGATTGTTTACATGAAACTCACGCTTTTTGCGAATTTTGAGTGTCATGAAATTACATCATTTGCGTGACAATATATCCCTTTACTCTAAAGGTAAATTAAAGGTAAAGTATCGTATTTATTCGATTAACCGCATAACCTCGAATAAGCGCCCACTCTGAAAGTAGAAAAAGTTAATTAGCGCCCAGCCTAGAAAAAGCGCCCACCCCCACCACCCCATCCCAAAGGACAAAATCGCCTGGCATCCATCCAGCAAGCCCTAACAGCTTCTCGCGCGACTGACCCATTTGCGGACGTTACGCTGTCGATGTCGAGGAGGCAGCACCAGAAAGTTCACTTATTGAGCTGAGTGACGATGACATTGAAGCTGATTGAGAATTATGATAGCTAAAGAGACTTCTGCGAAGACCGAACAATGAGTTGTTAGTTCTGAGCATACGTAAACCGAACAATGAACAGTTAAATTTATATGCTTTAATATTTTGTCATGTTTTCTTACAAAATAAACTTTTTACTTACTGAACATGGTGAAAATTTAATAAGCGCCCAGCCTCGAATAAGCGCCCACCCCTGAAAGTCCAAAAATTAAATAAGCGCCCTGGGCGCTTAATCGAATAAATACGGTAACTTTATTTAACGTCGGTAGTTCCTTCGGCTACGAGGCTGGTATCAATGGAAGCCGACGGTGCACCGTTTACACCCCTCCCTCTGTCAGTGCTCCCTTTTACGGGTATTTAAAGCTATAGCTACACGGATAAGAGGAAAGTCTTAACAGACGTTTAAGTCACCGAGGATCGAACCAGGGACCTCTCGCTCCGAAAGCCGCGCACTAGCCAACTGAGCCACGACTTCTCCTACTCTAACACAAAAACATTCAATCTTGGGTGAAACAGTCAACTGCTTCGGAACCAGGACACCAAAATTTGGAATTGAACCGAGGAAGTTGGGAGTTATGATGAGAGGCCATTCTATCGACATGAGAAGGACCCCACTTATCTACTATCAGGCGAAAAAGGTCTTGGAGATAGCGACCAATCGTCTGGGTCGACAATACGACTTAAATAGTCAGCCA
>OX421447.1:15966789-15991789 GCA_949126865.1 Montipora capitata
TTCAAGCGGCAAGTCGTCAAGCTTTGCCTCCTTGATGAGGCCGAACGTAGTGTATAGACTAAAGTCGTATACAGGGGTGGCTATGTTGCCGACTGCCCTTAGGTCGGCGGACTCTTCTAAAATAGGACTTAGTTCCCGGCAGACTAGAGACAAAAACATGTGTTTGAGAGATCCGCCATCTTGTTGTGTTATCGAGTAGTGCTCGGATCGCTAGTTGAAAATTTGCTGTTCTTGCTCGTTGCCTTAGTTTTATTTTGTTTGGAAAACCTCCACCACACTCGGGCTTGAGTTGGGGATACTGCTCGAACATATTTCATAATTTGTGCTTGTGTTCAGCTATTTGGATTAACCCAGGTTTTTACCATATTTTCGTGATTGTTAGGCACACTTTTTGAGGACTGTTTGACGGAGAAATAAGCAAGATTATTCGTTACTATTCATTAGATCGGTAAGTTTCTCTTCATTTTTTTCTTCCTGATTTTCCTGCCTTATTGTCTTCACCGTAATTCATCTTGCATCAAAATGTTGAATGCCATCTTTTAATTTTTTGTCTGTTAGTAGAGGAGTCGCTTGCAACACCACTGTAGTGTATCAAGAGAGTATGAAGGTAAGAGAGGTAATCCCTCATATTGGCCCTATTCCCATCGTAATCCCTCTTAAGTTATTTTTAGATCTCCTGCGAGATCCGGTATTCCCACAAGGGTTAACTGATAGCCAATCATATGTCCCCATTTTCACGTACGACGCGAATCATTGCGTGGCAATTCGCTCAGCTGTCAACATTGGTAAAAATGGGGACAAATGATTGGCTATCAGTTAACCCTCGTGGGTATACCGGATCTCGCAGGAGATCTAAAAATAACTTTATAGGGATTACGATGGGAATAGGGCCAATATGAGGGATTACCTCTCTTACCTTCATACTCTCTTGAGTGTATAGATAATTTAATTGATCAGAGTACTGTACTCTTACTTTACAAACCCTTGAATGTCTTAGTAAAATTATTACACAGTAAATGTACTTCAGGAAGATCTATAACACTTAGTCTACCTTGTAACTACTAATACATGATGTGAAATTACAGCTCTTCAGTAGAAGTAGAAATTACAGTATCTTTGTACCACTATCAACATAACCTTGTTGAAACTACGGTGCACATACAGCAATGAACTGAGTTACTTGTCTGAGTTTAGTACTTAAATGACGACACTGCAACCACTACACTGATCTCCAGTTTACTCCAATGAACACACTACACCACTATATTGACCTCTGCAGCCTAGTTGTTGATCTGAACCCAACTTACATACAAATTATTTGTAAGTAGCTTGTAAGTATTAACAGTATTTCAAATAATTTTGTTGCATTTTCTATTTACAGTTTGTAAACGTTGTCATGGTAATCATGATATTTCATCTCAGGAAAGTAAGATGTATTTCCCCTTGAAAATGCAGAGGACACTCATGTGCTGTGATCATCAGTGCTCGAATGACATCTATTTCAGTCCAGTGATGATAAGAAGTGCTAGAGACATAAAATTCCTTCAAATGGAAATTCAATTCCTGTTAATTACTTTTGCTTCACCTAAGTTACAGAACATAACTACCGGTATATACTAGATACCCATAATGCCAAGGCAATATCCTTGTGATATTATAGTCTTGTGGCTGCTTTACGTTCATTTTAGTTTTAAGTTTCTGAAAAGTAACTAATAAAACAAAATAAATGGTTATTTTACGCCCATAAATGCTATAAAATTAAATGCAACTGACCCTCCAGTAATGTTCAAGCAACAACTGTCAAAATGTAATTCAAAGAAACAAGTCTCAATCATTTAATATTTAACAATATTTTTTTCCTTGCTATTTTCACGCCAATGTGAAGTGTTCTATAGTTTTGTGGTTTAAAGATAATTATGAAGTTTGTGTAATATATTTTAGGGCTTAAAGAGAGGTGTAGATCCAATAGCTGACTTTGTGGCTTCTACGTTTTCATCTTTGGGGTGTGACACCTACAAAACCTAAGTTGGCATTTAGTGTTAACCTGATGGAGCTCCTTCACACTTTGAATCTCGAATGTCAAGTGACATTAATATTGAAGGACTTTCGTGATGCTCACCAGACTATGGGAGATGATTTTATTGCTTTTCCAGTAAGGTCCAATTAATAGCTTTTTTAAAAGTTTTGAACTGTAACTTGTCCTGTCTTTTGCAGTAACTTATTTCTAAGTAGCATTATAGCAATTGGCACTAGCTTTTGTTAATGATTTTACTGCATGCCCTCAGTTTGTGCAGATTTTAACAGCAGTATCACTGACCATCACCATTAGTCCAGTGCCAGTCTGGGCGTGGCTACTGCTTTTGTAGCATATGAATGAACTCTCCAAGACCTGCAGTGTTTGATAAGCAATGCCAAGTTTGTGAGGTCTTAAAATTTTATTAGGTAGTACAAACATTAAATTCCCTTGTTTTTCCGAACATTCGTTTGCATGTACTGAGGGCAACATGTAATACGACACCTGTCCTTGCCAATGGGGAGATTTAGTATCATGTTTACAGCAAATGTCAGGCTAAAATTTACATTTTGCCAAAAGTCAAAGAAAGTTGTTTGATTTTAGCTCAATTCTTGCCTGTTGTCTACACAGTTATATGAAGTAACTTCCCAGAAGAGAGAGACAAGTTAGAATATGAGAAATTTACTGTGAAAAGTGGCAGCCTTTCACAAAAGCTTTCACTTTGAATCCAAAACATATGTTAAGAAGTTTATCAGAGTACTACTTTAAAAACTATTATGCATCTAAATGCATGAACTCGCTTGCCCCGCCATACCTTTCACTACCATGCAATTAAATTGTGGAATAACTTATGCAGCAGCCTAAAACAAGAACCCATCCTCAAGGGGTTGAAGGCATCCTTATTGCAAATGTTGAAAAATGATTTTTTTTGTTTTTGTTACTTTTATTTATAAATCACTATAATCTAAAATCTAGACATGTAATAGGTTTATGCCATTTTGAACCTTTAAATGACTATTGAAAAGCCCTAAGGGCAATATTGCTTCATTAAAGTTTGTATGTATCATAAGTTGAGCTGCTATGTGGTTTGAAGTATGTTATTGTATTCTGTTATCTTCGGCCATAGACAGGCTACAATCAGTGACACAATGTTGGTACACCGACGGGATTAATCGAGTATCCCTCCCTCTCCCACCTTTCAATGTTGCTTAGAAACTAAAACGTACTGAACAGTTAGTTTGGGTGCATTGCGCTATGCAACATTGAACGGGGGAAATGGGGTGGGTGTTCCAACGACTTATGACCGTGATTGTATTATTGAATAAAGTATCGAATAACCTTAACTTAATCATGTCACGTTGCTGTACGTCTGAAGATATCCAGTGTGTATTCTTTTGATGTTGTAATGAATTTGCGCAACCATTTTATGAAAATTGTTGTGTGGCCTTTAGAAGCACTGAATACCACTGGTAAGGAACTAAATTTTTGTAAAGTTCATGTTTTCTTAAATAAACTTTAGTTCATTTTAACGCATAGCAACGCATCATGCTATTGTACGTAGCAACGCTTCGCGTCACATCGCAGGTGGTCTGAGATTTGATTACAGTAATGAAAATTGGCTTTCAAACATAGAAAACATGGATAGCGCTGTAGTTGAACAGTCATCACAAGTAGAATTAGGAGTAAGAGAAGTAAGACGTGTCTACCTTATAACGTATAGTCAAGCTGATACTACTAAAGTATCTTCTCGACAGCGTTTTGCTGAAATTGTCTTAGAGGCCTTTCAGTTACGACAAGTTTCCAACGAATCAACAGTTCAGCAATGGGCGTGTTGTCTCGAGCTCCATCAAACAGGGGGAATTCATTTCCATATGGCCATTAAACTTCGAAGACCAAGACGATGGTTGTCGGTTCGGCAGTTTATTCATACACGATACGGAATTAATGTCCATTTCTCGAATCGTCATGTGAACTATTACACTGCATGGAGTTATGTTATCAAGGAGGATAACGATGTTGTGATGTCTTCCAATCACCCTGATCTTTGGAACACACCTCCACCCGCGACAACAGCTGCTAGCGAGGCTATAGCTGCAGAAAGGGAACACGAACAAGAAATTGAAGGGCAAGAGTCCGGCGAAGAAAGCTCTGAAACAAGATCATCTTCTAAAAAGCGAAAACGACCACCGCGTCTTACCATGTTTGACGCTTCCGAAATTGCTGTCTCCAAAGGTATCAAAACATACTTGGAACTCCTTGCACTTGCCAAGAGACAGAAAATGGAAGGGAAAACAGATCTGGCACAGTTCATTGTCAACCGAGGGAAAAAAGCAGTGGAAGAAGCAATCAGGACGGGGTGGGAGATTGAAAAATCTGAGGAGACGTTAAGGCGTCAGCGAATGTCGCGTATGGAAATTCTCCAAGAAGCTTTCGAAGGAAATTGCGCAGAAAATTGTGACGGCCGTTGGTTGCATATTGCACTGAATATTCTTCAACGAAATTGCATTGCGCGAGATGATTTCTCTGCAGCTATGCGCGAACTATTGGAAAAAGGAAGAGGAAAATATCGTAATATTTTTCTCAAAGGCCCAGCCAATTGTGGAAAAACATTTCTATTGAATCCATTGACAGTTATTTATAGAACATTTTTAAACCCAGCGAGCACAACATTTGCTTGGGTAGGCGCAGAGTTAGCCGAAATAATATTTTTAAATGATTTTCGCTGGTCTGCTCAAGTGTTACCATGGCAAGATATGTTGCTATTGTTGGAGGGACAGCCAGTTCACTTTTCGGCGCCCAAGACACATTATGCGCAAGACATAGTCTTCGAGAAGGACACTCCAATTTTCTGTACTTCTAAAAGTGAAATCGTTGCAATTAAAGGGGGTGTGGTAGATGATATAGAAACTCAAATGATGTCCGTAAGATGTCTTTACCATGTATGCTCAGATACCGGAGTCGGAGCAAGTCGTTTTGAGCCCTTGCGGGAAATGTTTCGCTAAACTAATACTAGAATGAACAATTATGACATTGATTTAGTGTACCATTAATTTGCCACGTTTTATTACTCTGCGTGCAGCCTTCTCCTAAATACTATACCAAAATCACTAGTAAATTACAAACGCAATATACTAAAAGCAATGAGTAAATACTTATTTTCCTTAATTTAAAAAAAAAAAAAAAAAGATTACATACCTAACTGAAGTGTAGCACTTCAGTGTACATTATAATGATTTCCGCTGTATACTGTTACGCAATAAACAACGGGTTACCATTGTAACCCGATGAGTTTTTAAAAAGTTATCACAGTACTTGACTTTATCAATTTCGACGGGTTACAATGGTAACCCGTTCAAAACAGATTACAACCTTTTCTCACTCCCTCATGTGTTGATCTTGTTTTAGGCTGTACATCATTATATTAAGATACTTCAACATTACATTGCTAATTCACATTAGGAGATATCTTTATCTATTAAGAAAATTTGTATCCTGTTTAATATTTAATGCGGCAACCTTTGTTATCAATAATCTGTTGAAGGCGCTGCGGCATTGAAGCGATAGTTTTGTTTATTATATTAACTGGAATACTGTAAATAGTGCGTATTACCCTGGCTTTGAATTCTTCGAAGGTTTCTTTAGTTATTTTTAGTTGTAAGGCATCATCCTTCAGTCTTACTCTCACTAAATGAAAGAAATTCTCGATAGGGTTAAGGTCTGGACTTCTGGGAGGAATTTCAATTAGAGACATATCACAGTTACAATTCTCCATCGCTCTTTTTGCAGCTCTACTGTTTTGTGAAGGATCCCCATCTTGCAGCCACAACCTACTTCCATTTTTGTTCGCCTTGAGGAATAATGAGTTGAAATGCTTTTCAATAAAAGTAGCGAAAAAATTACCCGTTAGGTGATCATATGACTCACAAAGAACTACCCCCTCACTATAGGTTATAGCTACAAAAAGCTTCACTAGCTTACTACCAGTTCCTTCCTTACTGCCCTTTGCTGTGCATCCGAACGTTAATCCTTCGCCCCGTTTTCTCCAAATTCTTGCTTTAGGTGCCGTTGCCACTTTTAATGGGTTCGTTTTGAAAGCGAATGAGACCCCATCCAAGTAAAATGCCACTTGCCTCGTCCAAACGTCGCCATCATAAATTGTTTTCATTACATTGCAAAATGTAACTCGCCTTGGCATATCATCTTTAGTCAATAGTCCTTTCTTTCGCGTCTGCAAATAGTGGAATCCTTGGCGTTGAAGTAAGCGGTTCACTGTTCTCTCGGAAACCTCTTCACTGCTCACCCCACTTTCCCGCATTAAATCTCTGAGAGAAAAACTGTGATTTTCATTTCTCAGTTTCCTGACGTTTCGAATCAGGAGACGTTGTTGCAGGGCAGTTAGTTTTTGCGGGCGTCCTGTTCTTTTTGGGCAAGATGAAATTCTCCGGATTCCCCCTTTTAAAATCCTACAAGCTGAAGTCGGTGAAATTCCGCATGCCCTTGCTATGGCTCTAAGGCTCATATCGGTGTTCCTTCGTAGTTGAAAGACTGTCGCTCTAATCTCAGCGGAGACATATCCTCTAAAAACCATCTTAAGAAATCAAAATCTTTGGTTAATAAGCTGAATACTATGGGAATAGCATATACCCCTATTACTTTTATTCTTTAATTAAGAGGCGAAAAACGTGGCATGTTGACACAGCCATCTTTACGCGAACGTTCCAGTACTGACTGCCATGTATCGTTACATGAAATTTACACCTTATCACGTAGAGACAATCAGTGACACAATGTTGGTACACCGACGGGATTAATCGAGTATCCCTCCCTCTCCCACCTTTCAATGTTGCTTAGAAACTAAAACGTACTGAACAGTTAGTTTGGGTGCATTGCGCTATGCAACATTGAACGGGGGAAAGGGGGTGGGTGTTCCAACGACTTATGACCGTGATTGTAGGTAACAAAACAATACAATGTTCCCTACCGAGTTTTTTCGCTTATCCATAGAAGAGGCCCTTCCAGGAGGGAAGGGGGGTTTGCCTCCTTGATCCTTTAAATATTTGCTTGTGTTCCGTTGTTCCCAGCTTTTTGACCCCTAAAATTGTTTTTGTTCCCTTGTTCCCTAAAATATTCCGACATTGTTCCCTGTCCCCCAGTTCAAATTAGCCATGCTCCCTTGTTCCCCAAAACCCCTGGGAGGGCCTCAGAGAACCCCAATGTAAAAAGTAAATGAGGCCGAAAGGATTGTTTTAAAAAGTGAAGGAAGTAGACAAACAGATAAATTTGGTTTTCTCAAACATGTTGATAGATGTTGAATTACCACTGTGAACGATTTGGAAAGCTGAAGTTTCGACCATTTGCCCTTTGTTAGAGCAAAATCAAATCGTTTTGCTCTGAAAAATGGCTAACACTCAAAATGTCAGCTTTCCAAATCATTCGACCTCTATCAACCAAATTTCCCTGTTTCACTCTCCCACCGACCCAGCACCACTAGAAATTTGTTTACTGAGACAAACAGATAACTTGTTTTCTCATATAACTAATGCTGTGCCGTTATGGAACAGAATACGTTCCCCCTATCCTGGAGAAAACCAGCCTGTGGGTATGGCTTAGGTGATTCATGACCACCCTTTGGTCAATCCAGGTCCAAGAGATCGGGTCATTCCTTCACAGCCTACCTGACCGGCCAGTTGTGGCAAGTTGACCATGTAAAAGCACTAGCCTCCAGTCAACCTGTGAATGAGAGGTCCCTACATGACTTGAGACCCAACTTGGGACAGACCTCTGACAGGGATAGGTCCTGACGATTCACCTTCAAAGAGTGTAGGTTCAAGAGGCCTCTTCATGACTCATGAACCGACTTCCTCCATACTATATACCAATAAAGCCTTTCAGGTCTGCCCTTGCTGACTACAAAAAATTCACTCCAAAATCTTATACGTAAGCCCAGCTCAAACATAGCACGTAAGTGTGGTTTTAGGTGGCCCATCAACACCACACGGTCAGGGAGGAAAGCATTTATGCTAGTGTTAGCCACATTCCAAAATTGTCCATTATGGTATCCCAGGCCTTCGGGAATGTGCAACGACATTGAAACTTACATTGCTCTATAGGACTCGTCGGAGGGTTGGTGTCTGAGGGGACACTTTCCCAGCGGGGACCAAGATGCCAGATTTTTTTGCCGTTTGCATGCACAGCCTGTGGACTACGTGCAGAGGCCAAACGAGTGATGCAGTCGTATAGCCCTTGGCAGCCTGCATCGAATTGCTCAGGTTTCTGGTGAACTCCTGTAAGTAAGGCTGGCCTTTCAGGGAAGTGCCATGCAGATGACAAGTGTTGTCTTCCTATATAGTAAAAAAACACCACTGAGTGAGGACACGTATCTGGGTCCTGGAAATCTGGTCCTCAAGGCACTGGACAAATGCTTGGCAAAGTGCTAGAGTTAGGGTTAGTGTAGTGGGATGACCATTGTCGGTGTGAATTCAATAGACCAGTGCTCAGAGAAGGTTTGTACCGTACATATCCACTGTCTTTCATGGGACTGTCATGGGTGTGGTCAGATAGCCCCTATCAAAGTGCATTAGCATTTATGGTTGGTCTCCAGGGAGAGCTAACATCAGGGGGAGTTTGGCAGTTTCTTGTAGGTATGCCAGGTCTTCCAGGTTGCACTCTGCCACTCCCAGGCACAATCAAGTGGGGCATCCCGTGGTGCAAGTCGCACACCCTGGGAAGGCTCTACACCCTATCAAAAACACCTTTTTTGACCATAACTTCCCCCCCCTACCCGCCCAACCCGTGATCCTCCAGACCCAACTAGGATTGTCTGCCAGTGTGAAACGCACCTGCCTGCCAAATGTCAGCATCATACCTTAAAAGCGAGGGTCACAATACATCAACACTTATCTAGCCTACTTCTGAAGACTCCCAAGTCCTGTAAGTGTGTACAACTCTCACCCCATTTGACAGGCCAAGTAACCCTATAAAGTCAAAAGTAAAGCTATCCCATCATATCATATATCGCTAGAAAGGCTTCGTCGAGCTTTACCACGTGACGAAATTTGGAAATCCTGTATCGTGTTGGGTTTCCTGTGCAACGTTTTAACTGCATAGCATTCCTACCTTTTATTTCCCTGGGACCTGGGACCAAACTCAGTCAACGTGAAGAGGACACTTTGCCCCACCCATAGATACCACTTTCGCCCTGAGCCGAATCGACCCGCGGACGCTACGACTATAGTACATCTATGACATTGAGAAACTCACTTCACGGAGCCGTTTAAAACGTAATAAGTGATTAAAATATGCATAAATCTTTGAAATTAGGCCAATTTTGAAAATTTATTTTCACTCTAGATCACCCGCCATAACAATACCCGTACAAAGGTACCCTAAATTAACTTCACGGAGCCGTTTAAACGTAAAAGTCCATTGAAATACGCTTAAAACTGCTTTTTTTACGGTCTAACGCTTGGTGAGAAAATAGATCTATGAAATTAAGCCAGTTTTTAACATTGATTTTCACTCTAGATTACCCGGCATAAAAATGCCCGCAAAAACTATAGTATAGTACATTTATAACATTGAGAAATTCACTTCACGGAGCCATATAAAACGTAATAAGTGATTGAAGTATGCTAAAAACTGCTTTATCCACGGTTTAAGAATCAGCGAGAACTTAAATCTCTGAAATTAAGCCATTTTGAAAATCGATTGTAACTCTAGATTACCCGGCATAACAATACCCGCAAAGATTATACTATAGTACAATTATGAGATTGAGAAAATCACTTCACGGCGCCGTTTAATTAAAACGTAATGAGCCATTGAAATACGCTTAAAACTGCTTTATCTACGGTCTAATGCTTGGTGAAACAATAGAGCTTTGAAATTTGGCCTATTTTGAACATCGATTTTCACTCTAGATTACCCGGCACAACAATGCCTGCAAAAAGTATACTATAGTACGTTTATGACATTGAGAAATTCACTTCACGGAGCCGTTTAAAACGTAATAAGTGATTGAAATATGCTTAAAACCGCTTTATCCACGGTTAAAGACTTGGTGAGAAGTTAAATCTCTAAAATTAGGCCATTTTGAAAATTGATTTTCACACTAGATCTAGATTACCCGGCATAACAATGCCCGCAAAGATTATACTATAGTACAATTATATTATGACATTGAGATATTTACTTCACAGGCCGTTTAAAACGTCATAACCCATTGAAATACGCTTAAAGCTGCTTTATCTACGGTCTAACGCTTGGTGAGAAAATAGATCTGTGAAATTAGGCCAATTTTGAACATCGATTTTCACTCTAGATTACGCGGCATAAAAATGCCCGCAAAAAGTACGCTATAGTAACTTCGTGACATTGAGAAATTAACTTCACGGAGCAGTTTAAAACGTAATAAGTGATTGAAATATGCTTAAAACTGCTTTATCCACGGTTAAAGACTTGGTGAGAAGTTAAATCTCTGAAATGTGGCCATTTTGAAAATTGATTTTCACTCTAGATTACCCGGCACAACAATGCCCGCAAAAAGTATACTATAGTACATTTACGACATTGAGAAATTCACTTCACGGAGCCGTTTAAAACGTAATAAGTGATTGAAATATGCCTAAAACTACTTTATCCACGGTTAAAGCCTTGGTGAGAAGTTAGATCTCTAAAATTAGGCCAATTTTGAACATCAATTGTCATTCTAGATTACCCGGCATAAAAATGCCCCCCAAAAAGTATACTACAGTAAATTCATGACATTAAGAAATTCACTTCACGGAGCCGTTTAAAACGTAATAAGCGATTGAAATATGCTTAAAACTGCTATAACTACAGTTAAAGACTTGGTGAGAAGTTACATATTTGAAATTAGGCCATTTTGAAAACTGATTTTCACGCTAGATTTACGGCGGGCATAAAAATGCCCGCAAAGAGTAGCCTATAGTGCATTTATGACATTGAGAAATTCACTTCACAGAGCCGTTTAAAACGTAATAAGCGATTGAATTGTGTCAAAACTGCCTTATCCACGGTTTTTTAAGGCTTGGTGAGAAGTTAAACCCCTGAAATTAGGCCATATACTGAGTTTAGTACATGTTATGACATTGCGAAATTCACTTCACGGAGCCGTTATAGTCTTTAAAGCGTAACAAGGGATTGTAATTTTTGTTAAATTGATTTAACTATAATTGTTTGCACTTTTTAGGCTTAAATGCCGTTGTAATTTTCATTTTTCGCTTAGAAATTTTACAATTCGCTTCGGTTAGGTTCGTATTGAATTGTGGGGAACATACTATAGTATACTTTCGACGGGTGATACCCGCGTACTACGGTGCATTTTCAGCGGGTGTCACCCACAGGAGTCGGGAGAATCGGGTGGCCCGAAAACATGTGAACTGTTCAAATGGAATGAAGCACTTGGCCCATAAACAAGCGAAACGACGACATGAATTACTTCAAGCCCGAAAACATACTGACTGCGCAATTGAATCGTATCATCACCCATCAACATGCAAACCGAGGGAATAAACTTTAGCCAGAAAACATGTAACCCGCCATATTCAATTGCACCTGAGACCATTTACATGCAAACTTACCAATTGGATGGCACTTCGGCATAAAAACATGCGACAGGTTCAAAAAAAATTTTGTCCAACATCATCTATCGTAGAAAACGCCTTTGACAAATCCTTCCATAACGCATTACTTAAATTTGGTTCTCATTTCTTGTGGAAAAAAATGGCAGAGAGTTGTGATTTTTATCGTTTCGATTCGCCATAATGTTTCTTGAGTTGCAACGTGGTAGGAAAAATCCGCATAATTAAGGCTCATCTAAAATTCAAACGAAAATGCTCCAGAATTCTACAACCTACTTTGTTTTTCTTTAAATATAAAATATTAATTTCCTAATAGAAACTGTACCACAGTTGTAACGTCAAGCTCTTATGTGTGGTTTGAAACCTGGTTCTTTGAACAAGAAACTTCGCTCCTGAGTAAACGTTTACGTAAACACGGATGGCATGCTGTAGTCTATCTCTTTCTCTCTGTCTCTTTCCACTGTATCTCTATCTCTCCCTTTTTTTGAGTAGAGCAGGCATAAGCTAGGATGAATTTTCTGTGAGAGTTAGCCATCAAAAAAGGGTTGGATCGATTTGTCGGAGGGAAAAGCAACGCCCAGGTTAGTAAGTCTCTTTTTGATCATTTCTGACTCAAAAACCCCTACGTTATTTGAGATTCCAAGGATAATTGCATGAGATTCTATGATAACCAATCTCCTTTGCTAAAGGTATTTTTTTCTTCTTTCCGTGACACCTTCTTATTTTATTTTTCCACCATTTTCAAACCACTTTACTTGACTTTCAGCTGTAGAAAAATCAGTCGAGTACAAATGGAAAAGCTTATAAAATCTCTTAAATTTCAGTTTCTTGAGAGGTGTGTGTCAGTGCAGTGAACTTACTTGATACTGTGACTTGTTAATCACCTGGAATGAGAAAAAATGCTATGGTCTCGCTGTCTTTCAAACTGACAATTAATTTTCTCAACACGATGACCTTAGCTGGCACAGTGGTACCAGGTAACAGCAACTATTGCAAGTGGCACGCATAGGTGGAGGTAAACTTTTCAGGCTGGCATATTGAAAGCTGCCGAGATGAGTAAACAAACTTATTTTGGTAGCTAGTTGAAGCAAGACGACATTAGAGTGGGTTTTTAGGCAAGGTAATTTTTTCTTCTTGTAAACAACATTTTACTTTGACATGTGCCAATAGACAAGATATGCATAATTATTTTGGGATGTCGAAATCGAGATGTTTAGTTAATGCCGAAATTTTGCAGAAATTTAAAATATATATTTCTGACGGGTAGAAGTAAACTTCATTTTAGATGAAAATTCTTTGTAGGCTAAAAGTTGTTGAGATGGTAAAAGAACTTGAATTTGAAATTTGATGATCTCGAGATCGAGATGTTTAATGCCGAAATTTTGCAGAAACTTGAAATATAAATTCTTGACGAGTAAAAGTAAATTTCATTTTAGTTAAAAATTCTTTGTAGACTGAAAGTTGCTGAGATGGTAAAAGAACTTGAAATTTAAAATTTGATAAGATAATTTGGTAGCTAACAAAAACCAAGACCAACTAACACCAGAAAGGTCACGAAATTACCTTCAAATAATTTTCCGGGAAAATTGTTGTGATTTTCATCCAAGCCAAAATATTCGCGGGAAAATCAAGAGGTAAGCATCAACATCGCTCACGCAAATGAACCTACCAGATGCTATCAAGTGACGCGCTCATAATTTGTTTTCTCTCTTTGTACATCACCCGCGATACAGAATTATTTGACAAACGTATTAAACCTTGAGAATTACCAGTGCTCTTCTAGAGTGAAAAAAAAAAGAAAGAAAAAGCCAAGAAAGGAACTCTGCATTGACTTTGATTTTCAAACAGATCACCTACTGCCGGATTCCATCGCGACTCTTTGCACACTTTACTACCTCTCGCTCATTATTTCGTACTTTCCCTTTAAATCTATTTCTGAAAGCTTGGGAAAGCGAACTGCCATTTTCACGCAAGAGCGTGGTTTCAACTACGCATGAGCAGAATATTATTTGCAGCAAAACACTTATTTGTAGACAGTTATTTGCAGGTCACGTGGTGGGCTATCGGCAAATGAAAAGGAAGGAAAAAGTCCATTGAATGATAAAAGCAATGATCGTGCAACAAAATTCCTTTCAAGAAAAATTGTAAACAATGGCAACTTCTGCAAAAGTAAAATTAGTAAAGCAATTAATTAATTAATAAGAGATTAGGACGCATAGACACTCAAATATCGCTAGGAAGGAATGGACTTGCGGTATTTTCATTAGCCCTTCAAAATTAAACTCGGAAACGGAAACATGCCCCAATCCACTTTTTACTTTGCTGAAAGTATGTCTGCATTATCGAAAAGGAGTTTTCGTGAAAAAATTATGAGCGCCTGCTACAGACTAAGTAAATATTAGTCGTAATTTATCTCGTAACATTTATATAAATGATTGAATGATTAAATAATTGACACATACGACAAAGTGCCCCACGGGAAGCAGTTGGTTAATTGAAGCCTCAAGCGCAACCAATCAGTGCAGAGAATTTCACTAATCACCAATGTAAGAATAAATTCAGCTTCAGCACGGAAGCGCTCCCAGAATAGCCACGCCAGATCCGTGTTGAGATTAAAGTCCAGCATTCACCTTTGTGGAAGTTAAGAGCCTCATAAATTGCCTTTTTTCTCATCTATACTTGACACAGCTTAGGTTGTCGTAAAAAGGAATTAATAATATTGTAAAAGAACGCAACTAAGGAAAGGAAATCATCTCTACTCTCAATTTATCGCACCTCGATAACCAAAGCTTACTCTTCGAGGGTTGCAAAAATAAGCGAAAAGTGACAGCATTCTGTGCGCTAATTGTATAATTTCTAATAGACCACCAGAATGTAGATTGAAAACGAAAAGATCTGACAACTTTTCGTGAGAAGCCGGGCAGCATATCCGCCATAAATGTATGCCTTCTGACTGAAAGACCAAAAGGCTTGGCGCATGAGGTTTTGGATTCTCTCTTCCTAACTTTACCAAAAGATAAACAATTTTCATCGACCATTTATTCTGAGGAACTCTGCTAAAAAAAAAAAAAAAGAAGAGAGCATTCTCCGACTGGTGAGGCAGAGCTGAGTAAATGATAACTTTTTTCAATTTATAATTGTAAATAATAGCGGAGCACCATGGGTAAGATTTTTTGGGAAATCTATCGATGCAAGAAATTTTGAGTGGTATACCAGAGTCATATAAACGGGATTTTCAATCACGTTTACTCGAACGAGGCTACCCACGCGAGCTAGTTGATAAAACACTGGCAGAGGTAGCTTTTTCATCGCGAAATGAAGCTTTAAAAAACAAAACAAAGACATCCAAAAACATTCTACTGTTCCCTAACCTTCAACCCAGCTGTACCTAAACTCAAAGAGATCCTTATGAAAAACTGGTTTCTAATTTCTAACGTCCCTAAACTTGCGCGCATTTTTCCTAATGCTCTTATTGTCGCCTACGGGAAGGACAAATCACTCAAGGACTTTCTAATCAGAGCGTCAATTCCTTCTCAAACGGAAAACCATCTAAACCTAGCAAACCCTAGGAACACACAGGTTTCCGGAACATTCCGCCACGAAGCATTACTAAACCGTGACACACCTACTACCTTTTAGAATCGCAAAATAGAAAGACCACGAGCTCTTAGACCACCTCAAGTCAGAGCCCCATTTCTTTCGTCTATAAAAACTGAACGGAGTTATATACGGTAAGGAGGGTGACAATACCACAACTACTCCAGAATTCTACAACCTACTTTGTTTTTCTTTAAATGTAAAATATTAATTGTCCTACTACAAACTTTACTACAGTTGTAATGTCAAGCTCTAAGTTATGTGTGGTTTGAAACCTGGTTCTTTGAACCTGAGTAAACGTTTACATAAACACGGATGGCATGCTGTAGTTTATCTCTTTCTCTGTTTCTCTCCACTGTATCTCTCTCTCCCTTTTTTTGAATAGGGCAGGCATAAGTTAGGATAGATTTTCTGCGAGAGTTAGCCATCAAAAAAGGGGTGGATCGATTTGTCGGAGGGGGAGGGGGGGGGGGGGAAAGCAACGCCCAGATTAGTAAGTCTGTTTTTGATCATTTCTGACTCAAAAACCCCTACGTTCTTTGAGATGCCAAGGATAAGTGAGATTCTACGATAACCAATCTCGTTTGTAAAGGTTTTTTTTTCTTCTTTCCATGAAACCTTCTTATTTTATTTTTCTACCATTTTCAAACCGCTTTAGTTGACTTTAAGCTGTAGAAAAATCAGTCGAGTACAAACTGAAAAGCTTATAAAATCTGTGTGTTTGTTTGTTTGTTTGTTTGTGAACTTTATTTCAACACGGTATATTCATCAGTTATTAATTCATATGTAATTACATAATTAAACTAGATAGATGATAGATAGATAGATAGATAGATAGATAGATAGATAGATAGTTTATTCACCTTAAAAACTTGCAGCCAAAAGCTGAATTGCGATAAGGCTTACAAATACAAAATTTACAACTGCGATTAACTACAAACTAATTATAGGACTTATACTACATAAAAATTGTTAAGAATCACACATTAAAAGCATGCGTCAAATTCCTATATACAATAAGAAAGACATTTATATCTAGTTCTCAGCTACTATGAACAAAACTTAAAAGAAAACTATTCTTGCATCTTTCAGTTTTACATTTCGGACGAATAAATGTTCTTTTTTCTCTCAGATAGTAGCTTGGTTGGTATCTACTTGGAAGTAGTTTGTGAAGACTGTGAGATTGATTTGCACATATTTCATCGAACAACTTTGCTGCAATTGACTCTCTTCTATCATACAGTGTTGGAAGTCCAGACAGCTCTAGAGCCTTAGCATACGATAGTTCGGGGTAAATAATCTTCATAGCGCGTTTTTGAAGTCTTTCTTGGTCTTCGCTTAGATAACTTGGTAGAGCGCGATGAAAAACTGGGCTGCCGTACTCCAGTATAGAGCGAATACATGTAATGTAAAATAGAAGAAGCTCTCTTGTGGCTACATCCGATTTCTTAAGGTGTCTAAGAAAATATAATCTTGTTGAAACTTTCCTAACTAGTTCTGACACATGGACATTCCATTTTAAATCACTGCTTATATTGAGTCCTAATAATTTCACACTGTTCACAGTCTTTAGGGTCTGACGGTTCACCCAAATAGGGTCAAACTCTGGTTCGTTTTTTGCAAAGCTAATCCTAAGCTCTTTGCATTTTCTTTCGTTTAACTGAAAACCGTCATTCCTTGCTTGGATAGCAAGATCGTCTACCATTTGCTGGATACAGCTCTTTTGCCCTTTAGTTATTACCTCAGAGATTGTGGTATCATCCACATATTTCCACATCTCTGCCTCTCCTGCTTTCAAATCATTAATCATTATTAAGAATAACCACGGCCCAAGCTTTGTCCCCTGTGGAACACCGGCCGGAATGTAACGCCATTCGGAGAGGCAGTCTTGGGCAAGTTTCACTCTCTGTCTCCTATCCGATAAAAAGTCAACAATCCAGCATAATATGGGGTTCGGAATATCGTAATCTGAAAGTTTACGCACTAAGATATTATGGTCAATAAGATCGAACGCCTTACGGAAATCAAATAAAACCGCTCTAATCGCGGCCGAGTTCCCATCAGAGCTGACGTGCCAGTTATGAATCATGCTGACAAGGGCGTGCGTAGAGCATGATTTAGGTATTGTCCCATATTGCCTTTTGTCGATTTTTTTAATAGTCCAAGCATTTTAGCGAATAAAAGTGGTCAACCTATCACTAATTGCAACAGAAAGTTTCTCTACGGTTTTATAACCAGAAATATATCCTCTACAACATATCAAAAGTCTAGAACAATCTAAGGAGAACAAGGGGAGAAAAATCTATTATTTATATGGATACTGTGATGCTGACCATGAAAACGAGGCTATATAAACAGTTATCTTTTGCAGGCTGTTACATAAATCAAAACGTTAGGAAAACCTTGTAATTGTCTTTATTGATTGAAAAAATATTGTCTTAACATTTTGAGACCGTTTAAAAATAATAACCGCGGACCATTAGTTACTGCAGGCTCAATTCAATATGGCCGCCTCCACGTGGGATTTGCTGTGTACAGGTGAGTCCTTTTCTTACTTGTTTTGACTTGCTTTTCAATGTTTTAAATATTGATGGTAATTTGAATAGAATGTTAAGCACAATAAAACACACATTTGCAAATTAGATAACCTTTTTGCAGAGAAAAGTAGAATTATATTTTTGGTTTCACTACAGTGTATGTAAGTTCGTAAGCTTGTTAGCAGTTTAAATACAACAATTTTCTGCACTTATAACGAAATAAATCGTAAGCATCATGTGAATTTGAATCGTTTATTCTTCGAATTCATGAAAGATGATGACTATTGGCCAGGACAAGCTGCATAATAGCCCTATTTCGCAATTAAGTTATCATATTAAGATAACAATAGAGACCATCGAGGCACTTCAGTTCGGGCACAAGCCACAAAATACCATATTTTTTCTGGAGTTCGTGAAACTATTTTAGTATAAAAATGGTTTTAAAATGTACAAGAACTAAACTTCTTTTAGTTTACATTGTTTATATGCTGTGCAAGATTGTAATTGTTGATGCAACCATATTAAGGTTATAACAGGTATTTTAAAGTTATAAATGTACAAAAGAAGTATTGAAGTGAAGTATTTTGGTGACCTATAAGTAGATTTTTTACTTAAAAACGTACTTAAATTTGACAAACCGAATTTATGATGGCAAGAACAGACTCGGATTTCGAATTCAGTGTTGTAACTAGACTCGCTGAAGTTTTATTAGTTCAATCAATCTTGGAATATTTATGATTTCAGATAATCTTAAACTTAATCTGTGATGGATGGAAAAGCCAATTGCATAATCTGTAAAGAGCCACTCGACCAAGGGCCTGACTCCGCTATAGTTACGCTAGGAGAGAAAGGCAGTGCAAGTGTTAACAGAGCAAGTTTAGAGCGTAATGATAGTACTATCTGCACCGTACCTGGGCAACAGGTTCACCAATATTGCCGCAAAATCTATTGCAACCCTAACAAAATAGCCCAAGCAAAAAGAGAGGCCGCCCAAACCCCAGACACAAGTATTTCCCACTCCAAACGCCGTTCAGCGGAAAAGAGCTTCAGTTTCAGCAGTGATTGCTTTTTCTGTGGAACGCCTGTCAATGTTGTGGAGCAAGGGGAAAAAAGAGAGGTATTTAGTGTAACAACCCTAGACATGAAGGATACTATATTGGCGACATGTTGTGAAAGACAAGATGCATGGAGTGACATTGTACAGGCCAGAATTATGCACGTACATGATTTACCTGCCGCTGATGCAGTGTATCATCAAACATGTAGCGTCAATTTCCGCACAGGGAAGCAAATTCCAAAGATGTTTGTGACTGAACCTACGCACAAGAAGAAAAAAGTTGGCCGACGTTTGGACAAAATCCAGCTGTAAATCAAGGAACTGATATTCCCAGCCATACTTCTGAGTTTGTTCAATATGTTGCAGATAATGTTGATCATAACATAAGAACCTTGGACGGCAACGATACGTTCCATGGCATGGGGATCATAGCCGCTGTTACCCCCGGAACAACGCAGAGCCAACTTGTTCCAAGGAGACAAGTTAATGCAGAAGATATTTCCACAGTAGGATGCATCCAAATACAGCACCAGGGCTTAGCAAACCAGGAAATAGAGATAAAGTACAATGACATAGTTATCCAGAAAGCCCTCGATCCAACAGCCAATCTTGATATTCTACGGAAGAGGTCACTCTTATTTGGTTTCTCTCGACCAGCTTGGTCTGGTATGATGCAGTATGTTCATCGTGGTAACCACCCGGGTCAGTCCTCTGTGACATTCCTCCCAATGATTGACATGAGTTCAAGTGACCCTACTTGCATCTTCTCCACATTGAAGTTTGTAACTGAACATGCACGCAAGCATAACGTAACACCAATTATTACTTTTGATCAACCACTGTGGTGGAAGGCTTTGAATATCATTATGTCTGAACCTTTGGGAAGTGACCTTCGTGAAATAGTCCTGCGTCTTGGTGGATTCCATACTGAGATGAGTTTTCTCGGCTGCATTGGCAATCTCATGGCAGGATCTGGATTAAAAGAGCTTTTAGAGATGATTTATGCACCAAACGCAGTGGAGCACATCTTTACTGGTAAAGCTATCGCTCGAGCAGTGCGTGCACATCTTCTTGTAGATGCAGCTCTTAACACACTCATGCTATCCAAAGCTCTGACAGTTCCCATTTCAGGAATGCAAGATACGCCAAATGAGTCAGCGGCAGCTGAAGATGAAGATGAAGATGAAGATGTTGCATCAAATACGCCATCTACTGCAGATCCCAGACAGAATCCTGACCTTCAGGAAGCTCGTGCCCTGTATGATGAGTTAATAAACAAAAAAAAGTCAGCAGAAGAAATTAGTGCAGCTGATGTTCTAGACAGAATAAAAGGCCATCTCCAACAACAGAGGGATTTCATGAAGGACGACCGCACAGCATCGCTCTGGCTGCAGTATATGGATATGGTAGACATCCTTCGCATGTCATAAAGGCTGAGCGAACCGGTAATTGGAGACTCCATCTACAAGCTTTGTCAGAGATGCTTCCCTATCTGGCTGCCTCAGGGCACAATCTGTATGCTAAAAGTGCCAGATTGTACTTGCAATCCATGAACAGCCTTGAGAGTGAACATCCAGATGTATACAGGAAATTTGAAGCTGGGTTCCATGTAGTTAGAAGAAGCAACCGCATGTGGGCAGGACTCTCGACAGATCTTGTGATTGAACAAGTGCTAATGAGATGCGTTAAAAAAAGTGGTGGTCTTACAAGAGGACGTGGGATGACGGAAAGACAGCGACTGACTTGGTTGCTCTCCATGCCTGCCTGTGCCGAGATGAATCGTGTCATGTTGGACCTCACCGGTGTAAGTTAGAGCACAGGCGAGCAGAACAAGGATATGACCAAGTCCAGGCAAGCCCGCGACATGAAGGACACCCGGAGTTTGCTCTTTTCTCTAGCAGAAAGAAACCCTTTCACACCTCATCAAGATCTGATGAACATCATGAATGGCGTCCATGCTGACAGTTCCGTGAATGTGGAAAATGCTAAGGAGATCGGACAGACCATCTTAGAATCCATGACAGGAAAATCAGCTGTGGAATTCAAGTTCAAAAGAAGTAATCAGGTCATCACACTTAGTACAAAGTCATCTGTTAAAATTGATGGAGAGAAGATCCAGGTGGATCCGCAGCTGTTGTTTCAGCGTCTGATTATTGCCAGTAAATCACTGGATGACATGGAAGCCATGTTCCAGCATGAGCTATGTAGCTATCCAACAGCTCTATTTGATTCCTCGTTAATGCTGCTTCAGCCACAAAAGCCAGTACTAGCAGATGCTATCTGGGCCAAGCTGCCTTTCGATCCTGCTGGGCCAACCGGTGAAGTCCAATATGTGTTGGATGGTGGTGCGCTTCTTCATCGGATCCCTTGGCCACGTGGATTCCCTACGTATAGGGACATCTGTGATTTGTACTGCAACTACGTGACTCGGAAGTATGGTGCAGCAATTGTTGTCTTTGATGGTTACATTAGCAGTTCCACAAAGGATATGACACAGCAGAGGCGAGCAGGAGGGAAAACAGGGACAACCGTCACATTTTCTGATTATATGAAAGTTACCATGAAGAAAGATCACTTCTTGTCAAATTCAAGCAACAAGCAATCCTTCATCAATATGCTGAGCAGCTATCTGCAGAAGAGAAATTGCCAAACACGTCACTCCCAAGCAGATGCTGATCTCCTCATAGTACAGACATCTGTGGAAAGTGCAAGAAGGATAAACACCGTGCTTGTCGGGGATGACACCGATCTTCTTATCCTATTGTGCTATCACACGGAATTGGATGCATTTGAGTTATTCTTTCAGCCTGAGCCAAAGGCCAATTCGATAAAACGGCGGGTCTGGAACATGAAAGTGCTGAAGGAGAAGCTTGGTCAAGAGGTATGCAGCAACATGCAATCCTTGGATGTGATACCACTTCTCGCCTCTATGGTATTGGTAAGGGCGTCTCACTGAAGAAGTTCTTCGCCAGCCAGCATTTTCGAGATCAAGCACAAGTGTTCAACAAAACATCTGCCTCCAAGGAGGATGTTGTCGCAGCGGGTGAAAAGGCACTGGTTTGTGTTTACAATGGCAAGTCTGACGAAGGACTGGATTCTCTTCGATACCGACGGTACTGCGAAAAGGTAGCCACCAACACTTCGCAAGTTCAGCCACAGAGCTTACCTCGTACATCAGCAGCAGCGAGATATCACAGCCTACGTGTGTACTTTCAAGTCCAACAGTGGAAGGGGGTTGGAGAAACCATGTCAGGAGAAGAATGGGGATGGAAGGCCAGTGAAAGATTGCTTCTTCCTATCATGACACACTTACCTCCAGCACCTCAAGCCCTCCTTCAAATTGTGAGATGCAACTGCTCCACAGACTGCAGCAGCCTTAGATGTACCTGCAGAAAACACAACCTAGAGTGTTCCACTGCTTGTGGTCAGTGTAGAGGCTCAGGTTGCACCAACTCTGTCCAGTGAAAGTGAAGATGATGACGATGATGATGATGTATGATTCATGCATTCTTCCAAATTGACACTGTCTACTAAGGTGTCTAGATTATAGCTTTACTTTATTTCAATTAAGCCGGTGATGTTTCCATCAGCGAAAAGTAAACGAGGAAAGCTGTTTTGTATTTAGTCTTGTTCCCATGCTGATCTTTAAAGGCTTATTTGTAAAATTAGAAACGTACTAGGGAAAAGGATTATAATTCGTGATTCATTTGTCCTGCCCAGTTGAATTAGAACTTGTGAGGATGTCTGGATCATTATCTTTCTTGTTTGAATGACATTAGTAAATTTGCGATAAAAGAAATACATTTAAGAGTAGGTTATTGTATGTAGCCTCGTTTTCATGCTATACCAATAGAGGTATGATGTATAAGTAAAAAATTAAGTCACTTCCCCTTCATAGATTTTTCTAGACTTTTGATATGTTGATCGGGACACTTTTCTGATATGGATAGTGAAGAAATAAATTCTGTTGCAATTTGTGATGGGTCTTATCAATATATTGACTGGACTATAAGCACGGCGGGCATCACAAAGTCATGAACAACATAATCTTCTGCAAACTTTGAAAGAATAGGCGTGAGGGAGATAGGGCGAAGGTGCTTGTTGACGTCTTGGATAGGTCTTTGTTTGGGGACAGGGACAATATCTGCCTCTTTCCAAGATAAAGGCAACCGGCCTTCGCGAAAGGAAGAATTCATGATATCCATGATGGGTGGCGCCAAAAGATCTGCATTCTCCTTAAGAAGCCATCCGGGAATACCGTCCGGTCCTTGTGCCTTGGCTGGATTAATAGAGCATAACTTTCTAAAGATAGAAAACTCTGATAGCGGTGGAAAATCATCATTCATAGTTCTGCTCGAAGACACAAAGGCGTCCCCTCTAAATGGATTGTGGGTAAGCGGTACAAAGACCTCCATTGGGGCTAGGAAAGTTGTGTTAATGTGGTTTGCAAGATCATCTGCTGATAGACCACGAGCACCTTCTAAGTGATGAACGGACTTAAAAATATTATCACGTGACCCAGAGGGCCCTTCCATTCCACTGAGTCTCTTGATTTCGCCCCACCACTTAGCTGGGGAACACCCCTTTAGGTGTTGCACTTTACATTCGTAGTACTTCGCGCGGCATCTTTTGCGTTCTCGGTTAACAAGGTTTCTCAGGTGGTTAAACTCCGCTCGGTCTCCTCGGCCTAGGGCCTTTTGTCGCTTTCGAATCAAGTTCTTAAGAGTGGAATTTATCCAAGGTGGTTCCGTTCGATGAACAATTTTAGGCTTCATCGGCAAAACGAAATCAAGGCCAGTTTTGATGATCTTTTGTAACATCGACACCTTTTCTTCGCAAGTTGTCATAGCTCTGATCAGCGCAGTAACATCGACTTCATTGAGATACGTTCGCATTGCAAGACGGTTATTAGGTCGTAGGTCCCTTGAAATAACAGTATGCATTGATTGCGATGCCTTAGCCCTTTGCTTTGGCTGTACTTCAACTGAGCTATGATCTGAAAGACCAAAAGCGGGACGTTCAACCGGAGTGTCGTAGTAATCCTGAAGGTTGGTGAGAATTTTATCGAGAGTGTTTTGCCCACGAGTAGGGAAATGTACAATCTGCTTCAGGTTGAAGTTTGATTTGAGCCTTGCGTCGTTCAGATGGTTGAAGTCGCCGAGTACCAAAAGACCGCAATTTGGGTATTTAGACTCCAAGTCCATTAAACATTTAGTCAAATAGTCCAACATCATAGAATTTGTTGCTTGTGGTGGGTGGTAAACAACTCCAGCAATAATGCTTGAGATGCCCCTTGGGAGACGAGTCGGGCGCAATTTAATCCACAAAACCTCAAAAGAACCATTTTCGTCCTCGAGATCCCCCAGAATAGTATAAGGGATCGACGCTTTTATATACATACACACCCCGCCGTGTATTGCTTAAACTAACTATATATAACTAACAATATCCAATCCTACATCTAATCCAAAACCATAAAAACTGCTTTACATGAATGCCGTGTCTAAAATACAAAAATTACTCAAGAGGATAAAATGAGTTGAGTAGATGACTAAAGTCACTTAAAGATTCTGCCCGCCGCAGATCAGAAGGTAAACTGTTCCAAAGTACCGCACCACTGTAACTAAAGCTGTTTTTCAAGAAGTTGGTGCGGGGCAATGGAACAGCAAGTTTGTTTACTGAGTCCCTCAATAGATATTCAGTTACATCAGAACGGTTAACAAACAGCTCACTTAGATACTCAGGTGTAAGACCATTTAAGGATTTAAATACCATAATAGCTTTCTGTATTTCACGCTGAGAACTTAATTTTCTCCACCAAAGTTTACTAAATAAATCTTCAACATCAGTGTCATAACTGGAAAAAGTTAAAATTCGGGCAGCACGATTTTGTAGCTTCTGCAATTTATTTGAAAGCGTTAAGTTGCAGTTTCCCCACACAACACTGCAATAGTCAAAGTGTGGCCTCACTAAGACATTGAAAATAATCTTCAGAATTTCAAAAGGGACAAAAGAGCGGATTCGTTTTATAGCGCCAACACCAGAGGCAACTTTCTTAATTAACTTCTCAATGTGAGAGCCCCAAGAGAGATTTTCATCTATATAGACACCTAAGGATTTTGCAGTAGATACTTGATTAATAGGAACACCGCCAATGGTAAGATGTGGAGGTCTCGGTAAAGTATTTAATCGC
>OX421447.1:15996789-16036789 GCA_949126865.1 Montipora capitata
TTTGAAAGCATTTCAGTGCTTTCTGTGAGCCAAGTCGAACATACACATAATTTGGTACAAGAAAAGGTGTGATTTCCATCCTTTCGCTTTTTAAAGTACGCTAGAACTATCCTGGAACCGATTTCGAAATAATTTGCCTCAATCACCCATATTTCGGTCGACACATGACATCTAAAGCACGCGCAACATGTACGAAATTAGCTGTTGTTTACCAATGAGAAACAGACATAACCTCTCCTTTAACTGCGATCGCATGCCATTTAAAGGGAACATCCACTTTCCGAAAAATCCATTCTTAGCAAACATTGTTATACAAAGATACATTTTCATAGAAGTCCATTCGTAACATTACTTATTGCTTTCGGGCTAGTCTGCTGCCAGAGAAGCGATCGGTAACGCTTACTAGCAAGTCTTCTAAGTGACGTGTCGGGTACAGGCTAATTCCATGTTCTTTGGAATGACTGACTGAACACAATGATCAAAAGAAAGCACCCGATTGTGTTAAATCCTTTGCGAGATTTGTTTTACAATGAGATACAAAAGTGAACAAATTTGTACTGGCTACACATTATGACATTTATATGAAACGGTCTACACGGTCTACCACAACTTTTCACTGAGAAAATAATATGATATCATATTTCTTGCTGTTGCGATGGTAGACCGTGCTTGGATGGTAGACCGTTGGTAAATGGAATAGACGATATGTACAGGATTTCTAACTGTGTGAGCTTTATTACGAATCACCTGGTAATGTATTGGATTGATTAGAAAAGAAAGTACTAGTTGAATTGTGCTGTTTCCTCGAAGATACGATTTTCAACTGTAACGCCACCATCCCGGCTGACGTCACCAAGAAACACAATAAGTGGTATTGTGTTACATAATACGAGCCATGTGGAACTTTCGGAGCATCAGATCTGCAGTGCAAAATACTTTGCTCGCTTTAGTATTTGGTACGGAGTCTTCTGTTAGCGATGATAAGTCCAAACACTCGAAAATCGATGCTACCGTATGTCAATAATTCACATCCTTTCGTGTTTGGTACAATGTGCTTTGCACTTCGCGTGCAAACTTCTGAAATGTTTCAGAGCTTATACCATATTTAATGATTGTTTCTTTAGTTCCTGCTTTTCTACGTTGAAACGTTTCCCTATAGGATTCAAATCCCGACTGGCAAAATTATTGCAATCAATCAGACAACAAGTTGCAAAAATAGTGGAGACACTTCACCTTCTTGGGGCGTTATTAATTTCCCTATTATCTCTCAAACTGCAGCCCCCCTCCCCCCCTTATCAGTGTTGCTAGCGAGACAAAAAAATGTTGGGAACTTAAGCAGTCAACATTGAAAGGGGGAGAGGGGAGAGGAAGTGGGAAAGGTTTAAATTCTAGATACGCCGAGTATTGGAAGTTAGAAAAGGTGTTTTTTAATGAAAGTGTCTCAACAATTTTGCAACTTGTTGTCTGAGTTGGTTGTCACTGTATTGGCGTACGGTCACTTTGTTTATTGGAACGGGAAGGCGTCTATCGTTTGCGTTTAATATGGTGTTTCCAAAAAAAAGGGTTTAATTCTCTGATCTGCTGTGAATGGAAAATGGCCAGCGATAAACTGGATTTTGGCGGGGTTTCCGTATGACGTAATTTGAAAGCATTTCAGTGCTTTCTGTGAGCCAAGTCGAACATACACATAATTTGGTACAAGAAAAGGTGTGATTTCCATCCTTTCGCTTTTTAAAGTACGCTAGAACTATCCTGGAACCGATTTCGAAATAATTTGCCTCAATCACCCATATTTCGGTCGACACATGACATCTAAAGCACGCGCAACATGTACGAAATTAGCTGTTGTTTACCAATGAGAAACAGACATAACTTCCCCTTTAACTGCGATCGCATGCCATTTAAAGGGAACATCCACTTTCCGAAAAATCCATTCTTAGCAAACATTGTTATACAAAGATACATTTTCATAGAAGTCCATTCGTAACATTACTTATTGCTTTCGGGCTAGTCTGCTGCCAGAGAAGCGATCGGTAACGCTTACTAGCAAGTCTTCTAAGTGACGTGTCGGGTACAGGCTAATTCCATGTTCTTTGGAATGACTGACTGAACACAATGATCAAAAGAAAGCACCCGATTGTGTTAAATCCTTTGCGAGATTTGTTTTACAATGAGATACAAAAGTGAACAAATTTGTACTGGCTACACATTATGACATTTATATGAAACGGTCTACACGGTCTACCACAACTTTTCACTGAGAAAATAATATGATATCATATTTCTTGCTGTTGCGATGGTAGACCGTGCTTGGATGGTAGACCGTTGGTAAATGGAATAGACGATATGTACAGGATTTCTAACTGTGTGAGCTTTATTACGAATCACCTGGTAATGTATTGGATTGATTAGAAAAGAAAGTACTAGTTGAATTGTGCTGTTTCCTCGAAGATACGATTTTCAACTGTAACGCCACCATCCCGGCTGACGTCACCAAGAAACACAATAAGTGGTATTGTGTTACATAATACGAGCCATGTGGAACTTTCGGAGCATCAGATCTGCAGTGCAAAATACTTTGCTCGCTTTAGTATTTGGTACGGAGTCTTCTGTTAGCGATGATAAGTCCAAACACTCGAAAATCGATGCTACCGTATGTCAATAATTCACATCCTTTCGTGTTTGGTACAATGTGCTTTGCACTTCGCGTGCAAACTTCTGAAATGTTTCAGAGCTTATACCATATTTAATGATTGTTTCTTTAGTTCCTGCTTTTCTACGTTGAAACGTTTCCCTATAGGATTCAAATCCCGACTGGCAAAATTATTGCAATCAATCAGACAACAAGTTGCAAAAATAGTGGAGACACTTCACCTTCTTGGGGCGTTATTAATTTCCCTATTATCTCTCAAACTGCAGCCCCCCTCCCCCCCTTATCAGTGTTGCTAGCGAGACAAAAAAATGTTGGGAACTTAAGCAGTCAACATTGAAAGGGGGAGAGGGGAGAGGAAGTGGGAAAGGTTTAAATTCTAGATACGCCGAGTATTGGAAGTTAGAAAAGGTGTTTTTTAATGAAAGTGTCTCAACAATTTTGCAACTTGTTGTCTGAGTTGGTTGTCACTGTATTGGCGTACGGTCACTTTGTTTATTGGAACGGGAAGGCGTCTATCGTTTGCGTTTAATATGGTGTTTCCAAAAAAAAGGGTTTAATTCTCTGATCTGCTGTGAATGGAAAATGGCCAGCGATAAACTGGATTTTGGCGGGGTTTCCGTATGACGTAATTTGAAAGCATTTCAGTGCTTTCTGTGAGCCAAGTCGAACATACACATAATTTGGTACAAGAAAAGGTGTGATTTCCATCCTTTCGCTTTTTAAAGTACGCTAGAACTATCCTGGAACCGATTTCGAAATAATTTGCCTCAATCACCCATATTTCGGTCGACACATGACATCTAAAGCACGCGCAACATGTACGAAATTAGCTGTTGTTTACCAATGAGAAACAGACATAACTTCCCCTTTAACTGCGATCGCATGCCATTTAAAGGGAACATCCACTTTCCGAAAAATCCATTCTTAGCAAACATTGTTATACAAAGATACATTTTCATAGAAGTCCATTCGTAACATTACTTATTGCTTTCGGGCTAGTCTGCTGCCAGAGAAGCGATCGGTAACGCTTACTAGCAAGTCTTCTAAGTGACGTGTCGGGTACAGGCTAATTCCATGTTCTTTGGAATGACTGACTGAACACAATGATCAAAAGAAAGCACCCGATTGTGTTAAATCCTTTGCGAGATTTGTTTTACAATGAGATACAAAAGTGAACAAATTTGTACTGGCTACACATTATGACATTTATATGAAACGGTCTACACGGTCTACCACAACTTTTCACTGAGAAAATAATATGATATCATATTTCTTGCTGTTGCGATGGTAGACCGTGCTTGGATGGTAGACCGTTGGTAAATGGAATAGACGATATGTACAGGATTTCTAACTGTGTGAGCTTTATTACGAATCACCTGGTAATGTATTGGATTGATTAGAAAAGAAAGTACTAGTTGAATTGTGCTGTTTCCTCGAAGATACGATTTTCAACTGTAACGCCACCATCCCGGCTGACGTCACCAAGAAACACAATAAGTGGTATTGTGTTACATAATACGAGCCATGTGGAACTTTCGGAGCATCAGATCTGCAGTGCAAAATACTTTGCTCGCTTTAGTATTTGGTACGGAGTCTTCTGTTAGCGATGATAAGTCCAAACACTCGAAAATCGATGCTACCGTATGTCAATAATTCACATCCTTTCGTGTTTGGTACAATGTGCTTTGCACTTCGCGTGCAAACTTCTGAAATGTTTCAGAGCTTATACCATATTTAATGATTGTTTCTTTAGTTCCTGCTTTTCTACGTTGAAACGTTTCCCTATAGGATTCAAATCCCGACTGGCAAAATTATTGCAATCAATCAGACAACAAGTTGCAAAAATAGTGGAGACACTTCACCTTCTTGGGGCGTTATTAATTTCCCTATTATCTCTCAAACTGCAGCCCCCCTCCCCCCCTTATCAGTGTTGCTAGCGAGACAAAAAAATGTTGGGAACTTAAGCAGTCAACATTGAAAGGGGGAGAGGGGAGAGGAAGTGGGAAAGGTTTAAATTCTAGATACGCCGAGTATTGGAAGTTAGAAAAGGTGTTTTTTAATGAAAGTGTCTCAACAATTTTGCAACTTGTTGTCTGAGTTGGTTGTCACTGTATTGGCGTACGGTCACTTTGTTTATTGGAACGGGAAGGCGTCTATCGTTTGCGTTTAATATGGTGTTTCCAAAAAAAAGGGTTTAATTCTCTGATCTGTAATTTGAAAGCATTTCAGTGCTTTCTGTGAGCCAAGTCGAACATACACATAATTTGGTACAAGAAAAGGTGTGATTTCCATCCTTTCGCTTTTTAAAGTACGCTAGAACTATCCTGGAACCGATTTCGAAATAATTTGCCTCAATCACCCATATTTCGGTCGACACATGACATCTAAAGCACGCGCAACATGTACGAAATTAGCTGTTGTTTACCAATGAGAAACAGACATAACCTCTCCTTTAACTGCGATCGCATGCCATTTAAAGGGAACATCCACTTTCCGAAAAATCCATTCTTAGCAAACATTGTTATACAAAGATACATTTTCATAGAAGTCCATTCGTAACATTACTTATTGCTTTCGGGCTAGTCTGCTGCCAGAGAAGCGATCGGTAACGCTTACTAGCAAGTCTTCTAAGTGACGTGTCGGGTACAGGCTAATTCCATGTTCTTTGGAATGACTGACTGAACACAATGATCAAAAGAAAGCACCCGATTGTGTTAACTCCTTTGCGAGATTTGTTTTACAATGAGATACAAAAGTGAACAAATTTGTACTGGCTACACATTATGACATTTATATGAAACGGTCTACACGGTCTACCACAACTTTTCACTGAGAAAATAATATGATATCATATTTCTTGCTGTTGCGATGGTAGACCGTGCTTGGATGGTAGACCGTTGGTAAATGGAATAGACGATATGTACAGGATTTCTAACTGTGTGAGCTTTATTACGAATCACCTGGTAATGTATTGGATTGATTAGAAAAGAAAGTACTAGTTGAATTGTGCTGTTTCCTCGAAGATACGATTTTCAACTGTAACGCCACCATCCCGGCTGACGTCACCAAGAAACACAATAAGTGGTATTGTGTTACATAATACGAGCCATGTGGAACTTTCGGAGCATCAGATCTGCAGTGCAAAATACTTTGCTCGCTTTAGTATTTGGTACGGAGTCTTCTGTTAGCGATGATAAGTCCAAACACTCGAAAATCGATGCTACCGTATGTCAATAATTCACATCCTTTCGTGTTTGGTACAATGTGCTTTGCACTTCGCGTGCAAACTTCTGAAATGTTTCAGAGCTTATACCATATTTAATGATTGTTTCTTTAGTTCCTGCTTTTCTACGTTGAAACGTTTCCCTATAGGATTCAAATCTCGACTGGCAAAATTATTGCAATCAATCAGACAACAAGTTGCAAAAATAGTGGAGACACTTCACCTTCTTGGGGCGTTATTAATTTCCCTATTATCTCTCAAACTGCAGCCCCCCTCCCCCCCTTATCAGTGTTGCTAGCGAGACAAAAAAATGTTGGGAACTTAAGCAGTCAACATTGAAAGGGGGAGAGGGGAGAGGAAGTGGGAAAGGTTTAAATTCTAGATACGCCGAGTATTGGAAGTTAGAAAAGGTGTTTTTTAATGAAAGTGTCTCAACAATTTTGCAACTTGTTGTCTGAGTTGGTTGTCACTGTATTGGCGTACGGTCACTTTGTTTATTGGAACGGGAAGGCGTCTATCGTTTGCGTTTAATATGGTGTTTCCAAAAAAAAGGGTTTAATTCTCTGATCTGTAATTTGAAAGCATTTCAGTGCTTTCTGTGAGCCAAGTCGAACATACACATAATTTGGTACAAGAAAAGGTGTGATTTCCATCCTTTCGCTTTTTAAAGTACGCTAGAACTATCCTGGAACCGATTTCGAAATAATTTGCCTCAATCACCCATATTTCGGTCGACACATGACATCTAAAGCACGCGCAACATGTACGAAATTAGCTGTTGTTTACCAATGAGAAACAGACATAACCTCTCCTTTAACTGCGATCGCATGCCATTTAAAGGGAACATCCACTTTCCGAAAAATCCATTCTTAGCAAACATTGTTATACAAAGATACATTTTCATAGAAGTCCATTCGTAACATTACTTATTGCTTTCGGGCTAGTCTGCTGCCAGAGAAGCGATCGGTAACGCTTACTAGCAAGTCTTCTAAGTGACGTGTCGGGTACAGGCTAATTCCATGTTCTTTGGAATGACTGACTGAACACAATGATCAAAAGAAAGCACCCGATTGTGTTAACTCCTTTGCGAGATTTGTTTTACAATGAGATACAAAAGTGAACAAATTTGTACTGGCTACACATTATGACATTTATATGAAACGGTCTACACGGTCTACCACAACTTTTCACTGAGAAAATAATATGATATCATATTTCTTGCTGTTGCGATGGTAGACCGTGCTTGGATGGTAGACCGTTGGTAAATGGAATAGACGATATGTACAGGATTTCTAACTGTGTGAGCTTTATTACGAATCACCTGGTAATGTATTGGATTGATTAGAAAAGAAAGTACTAGTTGAATTGTGCTGTTTCCTCGAAGATACGATTTTCAACTGTAACGCCACCATCCCGGCTGACGTCACCAAGAAACACAATAAGTGGTATTGTGTTACATAATACGAGCCATGTGGAACTTTCGGAGCATCAGATCTGCAGTGCAAAATACTTTGCTCGCTTTAGTATTTGGTACGGAGTCTTCTGTTAGCGATGATAAGTCCAAACACTCGAAAATCGATGCTACCGTATGTCAATAATTCACATCCTTTCGTGTTTGGTACAATGTGCTTTGCACTTCGCGTGCAAACTTCTGAAATGTTTCAGAGCTTATACCATATTTAATGATTGTTTCTTTAGTTCCTGCTTTTCTACGTTGAAACGTTTCCCTATAGGATTCAAATCCCGACTGGCAAAATTATTGCAATCAATCAGACAACAAGTTGCAAAAATAGTGGAGACACTTCACCTTCTTGGGGCGTTATTAATTTCCCTATTATCTCTCAAACTGCAGCCCCCCTCCCCCCCTTATCAGTGTTGCTAGCGAGACAAAAAAATGTTGGGAACTTAAGCAGTCAACATTGAAAGGGGGAGAGGGGAGAGGAAGTGGGAAAGGTTTAAATTCTAGATACGCCGAGTATTGGAAGTTAGAAAAGGTGTTTTTTAATGAAAGTGTCTCAACAATTTTGCAACTTGTTGTCTGAGTTGGTTGTCACTGTATTGGCGTACGGTCACTTTGTTTATTGGAACGGGAAGGCGTCTATCGTTTGCGTTTAATATGGTGTTTCCAAAAAAAAGGGTTTAATTCTCTGATCTGTAATTTGAAAGCATTTCAGTGCTTTCTGTGAGCCAAGTCGAACATACACATAATTTGGTACAAGAAAAGGTGTGATTTCCATCCTTTCGCTTTTTAAAGTACGCTAGAACTATCCTGGAACCGATTTCGAAATAATTTGCCTCAATCACCCATATTTCGGTCGACACATGACATCTAAAGCACGCGCAACATGTACGAAATTAGCTGTTGTTTACCAATGAGAAACAGACATAACCTCTCCTTTAACTGCGATCGCATGCCATTTAAAGGGAACATCCACTTTCCGAAAAATCCATTCTTAGCAAACATTGTTATACAAAGATACATTTTCATAGAAGTCCATTCGTAACATTACTTATTGCTTTCGGGCTAGTCTGCTGCCAGAGAAGCGATCGGTAACGCTTACTAGCAAGTCTTCTAAGTGACGTGTCGGGTACAGGCTAATTCCATGTTCTTTGGAATGACTGACTGAACACAATGATCAAAAGAAAGCACCCGATTGTGTTAAATCCTTTGCGAGATTTGTTTTACAATGAGATACAAAAGTGAACAAATTTGTACTGGCTACACATTATGACATTTATATGAAACGGTCTACACGGTCTACCACAACTTTTCACTGAGAAAATAATATGATATCATATTTCTTGCTGTTGCGATGGTAGACCGTGCTTGGATGGTAGACCGTTGGTAAATGGAATAGACGATATGTACAGGATTTCTAACTGTGTGAGCTTTATTACGAATCACCTGGTAATGTATTGGATTGATTAGAAAAGAAAGTACTAGTTGAATTGTGCTGTTTCCTCGAAGATACGATTTTCAACTGTAACGCCACCATCCCGGCTGACGTCACCAAGAAACACAATAAGTGGTATTGTGTTACATAATACGAGCCATGTGGAACTTTCGGAGCATCAGATCTGCAGTGCAAAATACTTTGCTCGCTTTAGTATTTGGTACGGAGTCTTCTGTTAGCGATGATAAGTCCAAACACTCGAAAATCGATGCTACCGTATGTCAATAATTCACATCCTTTCGTGTTTGGTACAATGTGCTTTGCACTTCGCGTGCAAACTTCTGAAATGTTTCAGAGCTTATACCATATTTAATGATTGTTTCTTTAGTTCCTGCTTTTCTACGTTGAAACGTTTCCCTATAGGATTCAAATCCCGACTGGCAAAATTATTGCAATCAATCAGACAACAAGTTGCAAAAATAGTGGAGACACTTCACCTTCTTGGGGCGTTATTAATTTCCCTATTATCTCTCAAACTGCAGCCCCCCTCCCCCCCTTATCAGTGTTGCTAGCGAGACAAAAAAATGTTGGGAACTTAAGCAGTCAACATTGAAAGGGGGAGAGGGGAGAGGAAGTGGGAAAGGTTTAAATTCTAGATACGCCGAGTATTGGAAGTTAGAAAAGGTGTTTTTTAATGAAAGTGTCTCAACAATTTTGCAACTTGTTGTCTGAGTTGGTTGTCACTGTATTGGCGTACGGTCACTTTGTTTATTGGAACGGGAAGGCGTCTATCGTTTGCGTTTAATATGGTGTTTCCAAAAAAAAGGGTTTAATTCTCTGATCTGTAATTTGAAAGCATTTCAGTGCTTTCTGTGAGCCAAGTCGAACATACACATAATTTGGTACAAGAAAAGGTGTGATTTCCATCCTTTCGCTTTTTAAAGTACGCTAGAACTATCCTGGAACCGATTTCGAAATAATTTGCCTCAATCACCCATATTTCGGTCGACACATGACATCTAAAGCACGCGCAACATGTACGAAATTAGCTGTTGTTTACCAATGAGAAACAGACATAACCTCTCCTTTAACTGCGATCGCATGCCATTTAAAGGGAACATCCACTTTCCGAAAAATCCATTCTTAGCAAACATTGTTATACAAAGATACATTTTCATAGAAGTCCATTCGTAACATTACTTATTGCTTTCGGGCTAGTCTGCTGCCAGAGAAGCGATCGGTAACGCTTACTAGCAAGTCTTCTAAGTGACGTGTCGGGTACAGGCTAATTCCATGTTCTTTGGAATGACTGACTGAACACAATGATCAAAAGAAAGCACCCGATTGTGTTAAATCCTTTGCGAGATTTGTTTTACAATGAGATACAAAAGTGAACAAATTTGTACTGGCTACACATTATGACATTTATATGAAACGGTCTACACGGTCTACCACAACTTTTCACTGAGAAAATAATATGATATCATATTTCTTGCTGTTGCGATGGTAGACCGTGCTTGGATGGTAGACCGTTGGTAAATGGAATAGACGATATGTACAGGATTTCTAACTGTGTGAGCTTTATTACGAATCACCTGGTAATGTATTGGATTGATTAGAAAAGAAAGTACTAGTTGAATTGTGCTGTTTCCTCGAAGATACGATTTTCAACTGTAACGCCACCATCCCGGCTGACGTCACCAAGAAACACAATAAGTGGTATTGTGTTACATAATACGAGCCATGTGGAACTTTCGGAGCATCAGATCTGCAGTGCAAAATACTTTGCTCGCTTTAGTATTTGGTACGGAGTCTTCTGTTAGCGATGATAAGTCCAAACACTCGAAAATCGATGCTACCGTATGTCAATAATTCACATCCTTTCGTGTTTGGTACAATGTGCTTTGCACTTCGCGTGCAAACTTCTGAAATGTTTCAGAGCTTATACCATATTTAATGATTGTTTCTTTAGTTCCTGCTTTTCTACGTTGAAACGTTTCCCTATAGGATTCAAATCCCGACTGGCAAAATTATTGCAATCAATCAGACAACAAGTTGCAAAAATAGTGGAGACACTTCACCTTCTTGGGGCGTTATTAATTTCCCTATTATCTCTCAAACTGCAGCCCCCCTCCCCCCCTTATCAGTGTTGCTAGCGAGACAAAAAAATGTTGGGAACTTAAGCAGTCAACATTGAAAGGGGGAGAGGGGAGAGGAAGTGGGAAAGGTTTAAATTCTAGATACGCCGAGTATTGGAAGTTAGAAAAGGTGTTTTTTAATGAAAGTGTCTCAACAATTTTGCAACTTGTTGTCTGAGTTGGTTGTCACTGTATTGGCGTACGGTCACTTTGTTTATTGGAACGGGAAGGCGTCTATCGTTTGCGTTTAATATGGTGTTTCCAAAAAAAAGGGTTTAATTCTCTGATCTGTAATTTGAAAGCATTTCAGTGCTTTCTGTGAGCCAAGTCGAACATACACATAATTTGGTACAAGAAAAGGTGTGATTTCCATCCTTTCGCTTTTTAAAGTACGCTAGAACTATCCTGGAACCGATTTCGAAATAATTTGCCTCAATCACCCATATTTCGGTCGACACATGACATCTAAAGCACGCGCAACATGTACGAAATTAGCTGTTGTTTACCAATGAGAAACAGACATAACCTCTCCTTTAACTGCGATCGCATGCCATTTAAAGGGAACATCCACTTTCCGAAAAATCCATTCTTAGCAAACATTGTTATACAAAGATACATTTTCATAGAAGTCCATTCGTAACATTACTTATTGCTTTCGGGCTAGTCTGCTGCCAGAGAAGCGATCGGTAACGCTTACTAGCAAGTCTTCTAAGTGACGTGTCGGGTACAGGCTAATTCCATGTTCTTTGGAATGACTGACTGAACACAATGATCAAAAGAAAGCACCCGATTGTGTTAAATCCTTTGCGAGATTTGTTTTACAATGAGATACAAAAGTGAACAAATTTGTACTGGCTACACATTATGACATTTATATGAAACGGTCTACACGGTCTACCACAACTTTTCACTGAGAAAATAATATGATATCATATTTCTTGCTGTTGCGATGGTAGACCGTGCTTGGATGGTAGACCGTTGGTAAATGGAATAGACGATATGTACAGGATTTCTAACTGTGTGAGCTTTATTACGAATCACCTGGTAATGTATTGGATTGATTAGAAAAGAAAGTACTAGTTGAATTGTGCTGTTTCCTCGAAGATACGATTTTCAACTGTAACGCCACCATCCCGGCTGACGTCACCAAGAAACACAATAAGTGGTATTGTGTTACATAATACGAGCCATGTGGAACTTTCGGAGCATCAGATCTGCAGTGCAAAATACTTTGCTCGCTTTAGTATTTGGTACGGAGTCTTCTGTTAGCGATGATAA
This sequence comes from Montipora capitata, assembly GCA_949126865.1. NCBI lineage: Eukaryota > Metazoa > Cnidaria > Anthozoa > Scleractinia > Acroporidae > Montipora > Montipora capitata. The sequence continues at coordinate 16,008,976 of OX421447.1, forward strand.
GTCCAAACACTCGAAAATCGATGCTACCGTATGTCAATAATTCACATCCTTTCGTGTTTGGTACAATGTGCTTTGCACTTCGCGTGCAAACTTCTGAAATGTTTCAGAGCTTATACCATATTTAATGATTGTTTCTTTAGTTCCTGCTTTTCTACGTTGAAACGTTTCCCTATAGGATTCAAATCCCGACTGGCAAAATTATTGCAATCAATCAGACAACAAGTTGCAAAAATAGTGGAGACACTTCACCTTCTTGGGGCGTTATTAATTTCCCTATTATCTCTCAAACTGCAGCCCCCCTCCCCCCCTTATCAGTGTTGCTAGCGAGACAAAAAAATGTTGGGAACTTAAGCAGTCAACATTGAAAGGGGGAGAGGGGAGAGGAAGTGGGAAAGGTTTAAATTCTAGATACGCCGAGTATTGGAAGTTAGAAAAGGTGTTTTTTAATGAAAGTGTCTCAACAATTTTGCAACTTGTTGTCTGAGTTGGTTGTCACTGTATTGGCGTACGGTCACTTTGTTTATTGGAACGGGAAGGCGTCTATCGTTTGCGTTTAATATGGTGTTTCCAAAAAAAAGGGTTTAATTCTCTGATCTGCTGTGAATGGAAAATGGCCAGCGATAAACTGGATTTTGGCGGGGTTTCCGTATGACGTAATTTGAAAGCATTTCAGTGCTTTCTGTGAGCCAAGTCGAACATACACATAATTTGGTACAAGAAAAGGTGTGATTTCCATCCTTTCGCTTTTTAAAGTACGCTAGAACTATCCTGGAACCGATTTCGAAATAATTTGCCTCAATCACCCATATTTCGGTCGACACATGACATCTAAAGCACGCGCAACATGTACGAAATTAGCTGTTGTTTACCAATGAGAAACAGACATAACCTCTCCTTTAACTGCGATCGCATGCCATTTAAAGGGAACATCCACTTTCCGAAAAATCCATTCTTAGCAAACATTGTTATACAAAGATACATTTTCATAGAAGTCCATTCGTAACATTACTTATTGCTTTCGGGCTAGTCTGCTGCCAGAGAAGCGATCGGTAACGCTTACTAGCAAGTCTTCTAAGTGACGTGTCGGGTACAGGCTAATTCCATGTTCTTTGGAATGACTGACTGAACACAATGATCAAAAGAAAGCACCCGATTGTGTTAAATCCTTTGCGAGATTTGTTTTACAATGAGATACAAAAGTGAACAAATTTGTACTGGCTACACATTATGACATTTATATGAAACGGTCTACACGGTCTACCACAACTTTTCACTGAGAAAATAATATGATATCATATTTCTTGCTGTTGCGATGGTAGACCGTGCTTGGATGGTAGACCGTTGGTAAATGGAATAGACGATATGTACAGGATTTCTAACTGTGTGAGCTTTATTACGAATCACCTGGTAATGTATTGGATTGATTAGAAAAGAAAGTACTAGTTGAATTGTGCTGTTTCCTCGAAGATACGATTTTCAACTGTAACGCCACCATCCCGGCTGACGTCACCAAGAAACACAATAAGTGGTATTGTGTTACATAATACGAGCCATGTGGAACTTTCGGAGCATCAGATCTGCAGTGCAAAATACTTTGCTCGCTTTAGTATTTGGTACGGAGTCTTCTGTTAGCGATGATAAGTCCAAACACTCGAAAATCGATGCTACCGTATGTCAATAATTCACATCCTTTCGTGTTTGGTACAATGTGCTTTGCACTTCGCGTGCAAACTTCTGAAATGTTTCAGAGCTTATACCATATTTAATGATTGTTTCTTTAGTTCCTGCTTTTCTACGTTGAAACGTTTCCCTATAGGATTCAAATCCCGACTGGCAAAATTATTGCAATCAATCAGACAACAAGTTGCAAAAATAGTGGAGACACTTCACCTTCTTGGGGCGTTATTAATTTCCCTATTATCTCTCAAACTGCAGCCCCCCTCCCCCCCTTATCAGTGTTGCTAGCGAGACAAAAAAATGTTGGGAACTTAAGCAGTCAACATTGAAAGGGGGAGAGGGGAGAGGAAGTGGGAAAGGTTTAAATTCTAGATACGCCGAGTATTGGAAGTTAGAAAAGGTGCTTTTTAATGAAAGTGTCTCAACAATTTTGCAACTTGTTGTCTGAGTTGGTTGTCACTGTATTGGCGTACGGTCACTTTGTTTATTGGAACGGGAAGGCGTCTATCGTTTGCGTTTAATATGGTGTTTCCAAAAAAAAGGGTTTAATTCTCTGATCTGCTGTGAATGGAAAATGGCCAGCGATAAACTGGATTTTGGCGGGGTTTCCGTATGACGTAATTTGAAAGCATCTCAGTGCTTTCTGTGAGCCAAGTCGAACATACACATAATTTGGTACAAGAAAAGGTGTGATTTCCATCCTTTCGCTTTTTAAAGTACGCTAGAACTATCCTGGAACCGATTTCGAAATAATTTGCCTCAATCACCCATATTTCGGTCGACACATGACATCTAAAGCACGCGCAACATGTACGAAATTAGCTGTTGTTTACCAATGAGAAACAGACATAACCTCTCCTTTAACTGCGATCGCATGCCATTTAAAGGGAACATCCACTTTCCGAAAAATCCATTCTTAGCAAACATTGTTATACAAAGATACATTTTCATAGAAGTCCATTCGTAACATTACTTATTGCTTTCGGGCTAGTCTGCTGCCAGAGAAGCGATCGGTAACGCTTACTAGCAAGTCTTCTAAGTGACGTGTCGGGTACAGGCTAATTCCATGTTCTTTGGAATGACTGACTGAACACAATGATCAAAAGAAAGCACCCGATTGTGTTAAATCCTTTGCGAGATTTGTTTTACAATGAGATACAAAAGTGAACAAATTTGTACTGGCTACACATTATGACATTTATATGAAACGGTCTACACGGTCTACCACAACTTTTCACTGAGAAAATAATATGATATCATATTTCTTGCTGTTGCGATGGTAGACCGTGCTTGGATGGTAGACCGTTGGTAAATGGAATAGACGATATGTACAGGATTTCTAACTGTGTGAGCTTTATTACGAATCACCTGGTAATGTATTGGATTGATTAGAAAAGAAAGTACTAGTTGAATTGTGCTGTTTCCTCGAAGATACGATTTTCAACTGTAACGCCACCATCCCGGCTGACGTCACCAAGAAACACAATAAGTGGTATTGTGTTACATAATACGAGCCATGTGGAACTTTCGGAGCATCAGATCTGCAGTGCAAAATACTTTGCTCGCTTTAGTATTTGGTACGGAGTCTTCTGTTAGCGATGATAAGTCCAAACACTCGAAAATCGATGCTACCGTATGTCAATAATTCACATCCTTTCGTGTTTGGTACAATGTGCTTTGCACTTCGCGTGCAAACTTCTGAAATGTTTCAGAGCTTATACCATATTTAATGATTGTTTCTTTAGTTCCTGCTTTTCTACGTTGAAACGTTTCCCTATAGGATTCAAATCCCGACTGGCAAAATTATTGCAATCAATCAGACAACAAGTTGCAAAAATAGTGGAGACACTTCACCTTCTTGGGGCGTTATTAATTTCCCTATTATCTCTCAAACTGCAGCCCCCCTCTCCCCCTTATCAGTGTTGCTAGCGAGACAAAAAAATGTTGGGAACTTAAGCAGTCAACATTGAAAGGGGGAGAGGGGAGAGGAAGTGGGAAAGGTTTAAATTCTAGATACGCCGAGTATTGGAAGTTAGAAAAGGTGCTTTTTAATGAAAGTGTCTCAACAATTTTGCAACTTGTTGTCTGAGTTGGTTGTCACTGTATTGGCGTACGGTCACTTTGTTTATTGGAACGGGAAGGCGTCTATCGTTTGCGTTTAATATGGTGTTTCCAAAAAAAAGGGTTTAATTCTCTGATCTGCTGTGAATGGAAAATGGCCAGCGATAAACTGGATTTTGGCGGGGTTTCCGTATGACGTAATTTGAAAGCATCTCAGTGCTTTCTGTGAGCCAAGTCGAACATACACATAATTTGGTACAAGAAAAGGTGTGATTTCCATCCTTTCGCTTTTTAAAGTACGCTAGAACTATCCTGGAACCGATTTCGAAATAATTTGCCTCAATCACACATATTTCGGTCGACACATGACATCTAAAGCACGCGCAACATGTACGAAATTAGCTGTTGTTTACCAATGAGAAACAGACATAACCTCTCCTTTAACTGCGATCGCATGCCATTTAAAGGGAACATCCACTTTCCGAAAAATCCATTCTTAGCAAACATTGTTATACAAAGATACATTTTCATAGAAGTCCATTCGTAACATTACTTATTGCTTTCGGGCTAGTCTGCTGCCAGAGAAGCGATCGGTAACGCTTACTAGCAAGTCTTCTAAGTGACGTGTCGGGTACAGGCTAATTCCATGTTCTTTGGAATGACTGACTGAACACAATGATCAAAAGAAAGCACCCGATTGTGTTAAATCCTTTGCGAGATTTGTTTTACAATGAGATACAAAAGTGAACAAATTTGTACTGGCTACACATTATGACATTTATATGAAACGGTCTACACGGTCTACCACAACTTTTCACTGAGAAAATAATATGATATCATATTTCTTGCTGTTGCGATGGTAGACCGTGCTTGGATGGTAGACCGTTGGTAAATGGAATAGACGATATGTACAGGATTTCTAACTGTGTGAGCTTTATTACGAATCACCTGGTAATGTATTGGATTGATTAGAAAAGAAAGTACTAGTTGAATTGTGCTGTTTCCTCGAAGATACGATTTTCAACTGTAACGCCACCATCCCGGCTGACGTCACCAAGAAACACAATAAGTGGTATTGTGTTACATAATACGAGCCATGTGGAACTTTCGGAGCATCAGATCTGCAGTGCAAAATACTTTGCTCGCTTTAGTATTTGGTACGGAGTCTTCTGTTAGCGATGATAAGTCCAAACACTCGAAAATCGATGCTACCGTATGTCAATAATTCACATCCTTTCGTGTTTGGTACAATGTGCTTTGCACTTCGCGTGCAAACTTCTGAAATGTTTCAGAGCTTATACCATATTTAATGATTGTTTCTTTAGTTCCTGCTTTTCTACGTTGAAACGTTTCCCTATAGGATTCAAATCCCGACTGGCAAAATTATTGCAATCAATCAGACAACAAGTTGCAAAAATAGTGGAGACACTTCACCTTCTTGGGGCGTTATTAATTTCCCTATTATCTCTCAAACTGCAGCCCCCCTCTCCCCCTTATCAGTGTTGCTAGCGAGACAAAAAAATGTTGGGAACTTAAGCAGTCAACATTGAAAGGGGGAGAGGGGAGAGGAAGTGGGAAAGGTTTAAATTCTAGATACGCCGAGTATTGGAAGTTAGAAAAGGTGTTTTTTAATGAAAGTGTCTCAACAATTTTGCAACTTGTTGTCTGAGTTGGTTGTCACTGTATTGGCGTACGGTCACTTTGTTTATTGGAACGGGAAGGCGTCTATCGTTTGCGTTTAATATGGTGTTTCCAAAAAAAAGGGTTTAATTCTCTGATCTGCTGTGAATGGAAAATGGCCAGCGATAAACTGGATTTTGGCGGGGTTTCCGTATGACGTAATTTGAAAGCATTTCAGTGCTTTCTGTGAGCCAAGTCGAACATACACATAATTTGGTACAAGAAAAGGTGTGATTTCCATCCTTTCGCTTTTTAAAGTACGCTAGAACTATCCTGGAACCGATTTCGAAATAATTTGCCTCAATCACCCATATTTCGGTCGACACATGACATCTAAAGCACGCGCAACATGTACGAAATTAGCTGTTGTTTACCAATGAGAAACAGACATAACCTCTCCTTTAACTGCGATCGCATGCCATTTAAAGGGAACATCCACTTTCCGAAAAATCCATTCTTAGCAAACATTGTTATACAAAGATACATTTTCATAGAAGTCCATTCGTAACATTACTTATTGCTTTCGGGCTAGTCTGCTGCCAGAGAAGCGATCGGTAACGCTTACTAGCAAGTCTTCTAAGTGACGTGTCGGGTACAGGCTAATTCCATGTTCTTTGGAATGACTGACTGAACACAATGATCAAAAGAAAGCACCCGATTGTGTTAAATCCTTTGCGAGATTTGTTTTACAATGAGATACAAAAGTGAACAAATTTGTACTGGCTACACATTATGACATTTATATGAAACGGTCTACACGGTCTACCACAACTTTTCACTGAGAAAATAATATGATATCATATTTCTTGCTGTTGCGATGGTAGACCGTGCTTGGATGGTAGACCGTTGGTAAATGGAATAGACGATATGTACAGGATTTCTAACTGTGTGAGCTTTATTACGAATCACCTGGTAATGTATTGGATTGATTAGAAAAGAAAGTACTAGTTGAATTGTGCTGTTTCCTCGAAGATACGATTTTCAACTGTAACGCCACCATCCCGGCTGACGTCACCAAGAAACACAATAAGTGGTATTGTGTTACATAATACGAGCCATGTGGAACTTTCGGAGCATCAGATCTGCAGTGCAAAATACTTTGCTCGCTTTAGTATTTGGTACGGAGTCTTCTGTTAGCGATGATAAGTCCAAACACTCGAAAATCGATGCTACCGTATGTCAATAATTCACATCCTTTCGTGTTTGGTACAATGTGCTTTGCACTTCGCGTGCAAACTTCTGAAATGTTTCAGAGCTTATACCATATTTAATGATTGTTTCTTTAGTTCCTGCTTTTCTACGTTGAAACGTTTCCCTATAGGATTCAAATCCCGACTGGCAAAATTATTGCAATCAATCAGACAACAAGTTGCAAAAATAGTGGAGACACTTCACCTTCTTGGGGCGTTATTAATTTCCCTATTATCTCTCAAACTGCAGCCCCCCTCTCCCCCTTATCAGTGTTGCTAGCGAGACAAAAAAATGTTGGGAACTTAAGCAGTCAACATTGAAAGGGGGAGAGGGGAGAGGAAGTGGGAAAGGTTTAAATTCTAGATACGCCGAGTATTGGAAGTTAGAAAAGGTGTTTTTTAATGAAAGTGTCTCAACAATTTTGCAACTTGTTGTCTGAGTTGGTTGTCACTGTATTGGCGTACGGTCACTTTGTTTGTTGGAACGGGAAGGCGTCTATCGTTTGCGTTTAATATGGTGTTTCCAAAAAAAAGGGTTTAATTCTCTGATCTGCTGTGAATGGAAAATGGCCAGCGATAAACTGGATTTTGGCGGGGTTTCCGTATGACGTAATTTGAAAGCATTTCAGTGCTTTCTGTGAGCCAAGTCGAACATACACATAATTTGGTACAAGAAAAGGTGTGATTTCCATCCTTTCGCTTTTTAAAGTACGCTAGAACTATCCTGGAACCGATTTCGAAATAATTTGCCTCAATCACCCATATTTCGGTCGACACATGACATCTAAAGCACGCGCAACATGTACGAAATTAGCTGTTGTTTACCAATGAGAAACAGACATAACCTCTCCTTTAACTGCGATCGCATGCCATTTAAAGGGAACATCCACTTTCCGAAAAATCCATTCTTAGCAAACATTGTTATACAAAGATACATTTTCATAGAAGTCCATTCGTAACATTACTTATTGCTTTCGGGCTAGTCTGCTGCCAGAGAAGCGATCGGTAACGCTTACTAGCAAGTCTTCTAAGTGACGTGTCGGGTACAGGCTAATTCCATGTTCTTTGGAATGACTGACTGAACACAATGATCAAAAGAAAGCACCCGATTGTGTTAAATCCTTTGCGAGATTTGTTTTACAATGAGATACAAAAGTGAACAAATTTGTACTGGCTACACATTATGACATTTATATGAAACGGTCTACACGGTCTACCACAACTTTTCACTGAGAAAATAATATGATATCATATTTCTTGCTGTTGCGATGGTAGACCGTGCTTGGATGGTAGACCGTTGGTAAATGGAATAGACGATATGTACAGGATTTCTAACTGTGTGAGCTTTATTACGAATCACCTGGTAATGTATTGGATTGATTAGAAAAGAAAGTACTAGTTGAATTGTGCTGTTTCCTCGAAGATACGATTTTCAACTGTAACGCCACCATCCCGGCTGACGTCACCAAGAAACACAATAAGTGGTATTGTGTTACATAATACGAGCCATGTGGAACTTTCGGAGCATCAGATCTGCAGTGCAAAATACTTTGCTCGCTTTAGTATTTGGTACGGAGTCTTCTGTTAGCGATGATAAGTCCAAACACTCGAAAATCGATGCTACCGTATGTCAATAATTCACATCCTTTCGTGTTTGGTACAATGTGCTTTGCACTTCGCGTGCAAACTTCTGAAATGTTTCAGAGCTTATACCATATTTAATGATTGTTTCTTTAGTTCCTGCTTTTCTACGTTGAAACGTTTCCCTATAGGATTCAAATCCCGACTGGCAAAATTATTGCAATCAATCAGACAACAAGTTGCAAAAATAGTGGAGACACTTCACCTTCTTGGGGCGTTATTAATTTCCCTATTATCTCTCAAACTGCAGCCCCCCTCTCCCCCTTATCAGTGTTGCTAGCGAGACAAAAAAATGTTGGGAACTTAAGCAGTCAACATTGAAAGGGGGAGAGGGGAGAGGAAGTGGGAAAGGTTTAAATTCTAGATACGCCGAGTATTGGAAGTTAGAAAAGGTGCTTTTTAATGAAAGTGTCTCAACAATTTTGCAACTTGTTGTCTGAGTTGGTTGTCACTGTATTGGCGTACGGTCACTTTGTTTATTGGAACGGGAAGGCGTCTATCGTTTGCGTTTAATATGGTGTTTCCAAAAAAAAGGGTTTAATTCTCTGATCTGCTGTGAATGGAAAATGGCCAGCGATAAACTGGATTTTGGCGGGGTTTCCGTATGACGTAATTTGAAAGCATCTCAGTGCTTTCTGTGAGCCAAGTCGAACATACACATAATTTGGTACAAGAAAAGGTGTGATTTCCATCCTTTCGCTTTTTAAAGTACGCTAGAACTATCCTGGAACCGATTTCGAAATAATTTGCCTCAATCACCCATATTTCGGTCGACACATGACATCTAAAGCACGCGCAACATGTACGAAATTAGCTGTTGTTTACCAATGAGAAACAGACATAACCTCTCCTTTAACTGCGATCGCATGCCATTTAAAGGGAACATCCACTTTCCGAAAAATCCATTCTTAGCAAACATTGTTATACAAAGATACATTTTCATAGAAGTCCATTCGTAACATTACTTATTGCTTTCGGGCTAGTCTGCTGCCAGAGAAGCGATCGGTAACGCTTACTAGCAAGTCTTCTAAGTGACGTGTCGGGTACAGGCTAATTCCATGTTCTTTGGAATGACTGACTGAACACAATGATCAAAAGAAAGCACCCGATTGTGTTAAATCCTTTGCGAGATTTGTTTTACAATGAGATACAAAAGTGAACAAATTTGTACTGGCTACACATTATGACATTTATATGAAACGGTCTACACGGTCTACCACAACTTTTCACTGAGAAAATAATATGATATCATATTTCTTGCTGTTGCGATGGTAGACCGTGCTTGGATGGTAGACCGTTGGTAAATGGAATAGACGATATGTACAGGATTTCTAACTGTGTGAGCTTTATTACGAATCACCTGGTAATGTATTGGATTGATTAGAAAAGAAAGTACTAGTTGAATTGTGCTGTTTCCTCGAAGATACGATTTTCAACTGTAACGCCACCATCCCGGCTGACGTCACCAAGAAACACAATAAGTGGTATTGTGTTACATAATACGAGCCATGTGGAACTTTCGGAGCATCAGATCTGCAGTGCAAAATACTTTGCTCGCTTTAGTATTTGGTACGGAGTCTTCTGTTAGCGATGATAAGTCCAAACACTCGAAAATCGATGCTACCGTATGTCAATAATTCACATCCTTTCGTGTTTGGTACAATGTGCTTTGCACTTCGCGTGCAAACTTCTGAAATGTTTCAGAGCTTATACCATATTTAATGATTGTTTCTTTAGTTCCTGCTTTTCTACGTTGAAACGTTTCCCTATAGGATTCAAATCCCGACTGGCAAAATTATTGCAATCAATCAGACAACAAGTTGCAAAAATAGTGGAGACACTTCACCTTCTTGGGGCGTTATTAATTTCCCTATTATCTCTCAAACTGCAGCCCCCCTCTCCCCCTTATCAGTGTTGCTAGCGAGACAAAAAAATGTTGGGAACTTAAGCAGTCAACATTGAAAGGGGGAGAGGGGAGAGGAAGTGGGAAAGGTTTAAATTCTAGATACGCCGAGTATTGGAAGTTAGAAAAGGTGTTTTTTAATGAAAGTGTCTCAACAATTTTGCAACTTGTTGTCTGAGTTGGTTGTCACTGTATTGGCGTACGGTCACTTTGTTTGTTGGAACGGGAAGGCGTCTATCGTTTGCGTTTAATATGGTGTTTCCAAAAAAAAGGGTTTAATTCTCTGATCTGCTGTGAATGGAAAATGGCCAGCGATAAACTGGATTTTGGCGGGGTTTCCGTATGACGTAATTTGAAAGCATTTCAGTGCTTTCTGTGAGCCAAGTCGAACATACACATAATTTGGTACAAGAAAAGGTGTGATTTCCATCCTTTCGCTTTTTAAAGTACGCTAGAACTATCCTGGAACCGATTTCGAAATAATTTGCCTCAATCACCCATATTTCGGTCGACACATGACATCTAAAGCACGCGCAACATGTACGAAATTAGCTGTTGTTTACCAATGAGAAACAGACATAACCTCTCCTTTAACTGCGATCGCATGCCATTTAAAGGGAACATCCACTTTCCGAAAAATCCATTCTTAGCAAACATTGTTATACAAAGATACATTTTCATAGAAGTCCATTCGTAACATTACTTATTGCTTTCGGGCTAGTCTGCTGCCAGAGAAGCGATCGGTAACGCTTACTAGCAAGTCTTCTAAGTGACGTGTCGGGTACAGGCTAATTCCATGTTCTTTGGAATGACTGACTGAACACAATGATCAAAAGAAAGCACCCGATTGTGTTAAATCCTTTGCGAGATTTGTTTTACAATGAGATACAAAAGTGAACAAATTTGTACTGGCTACACATTATGACATTTATATGAAACGGTCTACACGGTCTACCACAACTTTTCACTGAGAAAATAATATGATATCATATTTCTTGCTGTTGCGATGGTAGACCGTGCTTGGATGGTAGACCGTTGGTAAATGGAATAGACGATATGTACAGGATTTCTAACTGTGTGAGCTTTATTACGAATCACCTGGTAATGTATTGGATTGATTAGAAAAGAAAGTACTAGTTGAATTGTGCTGTTTCCTCGAAGATACGATTTTCAACTGTAACGCCACCATCCCGGCTGACGTCACCAAGAAACACAATAAGTGGTATTGTGTTACATAATACGAGCCATGTGGAACTTTCGGAGCATCAGATCTGCAGTGCAAAATACTTTGCTCGCTTTAGTATTTGGTACGGAGTCTTCTGTTAGCGATGATAAGTCCAAACACTCGAAAATCGATGCTACCGTATGTCAATAATTCACATCCTTTCGTGTTTGGTACAATGTGCTTTGCACTTCGCGTGCAAACTTCTGAAATGTTTCAGAGCTTATACCATATTTAATGATTGTTTCTTTAGTTCCTGCTTTTCTACGTTGAAACGTTTCCCTATAGGATTCAAATCCCGACTGGCAAAATTATTGCAATCAATCAGACAACAAGTTGCAAAAATAGTGGAGACACTTCACCTTCTTGGGGCGTTATTAATTTCCCTATTATCTCTCAAACTGCAGCCCCCCTCTTCCCCTTATCAGTGTTGCTAGCGAGACAAAAAAATGTTGGGAACTTAAGCAGTCAACATTGAAAGGGGGAGAGGGGAGAGGAAGTGGGAAAGGTTTAAATTCTAGATACGCCGAGTATTGGAAGTTAGAAAAGGTGTTTTTTAATGAAAGTGTCTCAACAATTTTGCAACTTGTTGTCTGAGTTGGTTGTCACTGTATTGGCGTACGGTCACTTTGTTTATTGGAACGGGAAGGCGTCTATCGTTTGCGTTTAATATGGTGTTTCCAAAAAAAAGGGTTTAATTCTCTGATCTGTAATTTGAAAGCATTTCAGTGCTTTCTGTGAGCCAAGTCGAACATACACATAATTTGGTACAAGAAAAGGTGTGATTTCCATCCTTTCGCTTTTTAAAGTACGCTAGAACTATCCTGGAACCGATTTCGAAATAATTTGCCTCAATCACCCATATTTCGGTCGACACATGACATCTAAAGCACGCGCAACATGTACGAAATTAGCTGTTGTTTACCAATGAGAAACAGACATAACCTCTCCTTTAACTGCGATCGCATGCCATTTAAAGGGAACATCCACTTTCCGAAAAATCCATTCTTAGCAAACATTGTTATACAAAGATACATTTTCATAGAAGTCCATTCGTAACATTACTTATTGCTTTCGGGCTAGTCTGCTGCCAGAGAAGCGATCGGTAACGCTTACTAGCAAGTCTTCTAAGTGACGTGTCGGGTACAGGCTAATTCCATGTTCTTTGGAATGACTGACTGAACACAATGATCAAAAGAAAGCACCCGATTGTGTTAAATCCTTTGCGAGATTTGTTTTACAATGAGATACAAAAGTGAACAAATTTGTACTGGCTACACATTATGACATTTATATGAAACGGTCTACACGGTCTACCACAACTTTTCACTGAGAAAATAATATGATATCATATTTCTTGCTGTTGCGATGGTAGACCGTGCTTGGATGGTAGACCGTTGGTAAATGGAATAGACGATATGTACAGGATTTCTAACTGTGTGAGCTTTATTACGAATCACCTGGTAATGTATTGGATTGATTAGAAAAGAAAGTACTAGTTGAATTGTGCTGTTTCCTCGAAGATACGATTTTCAACTGTAACGCCACCATCCCGGCTGACGTCACCAAGAAACACAATAAGTGGTATTGTGTTACATAATACGAGCCATGTGGAACTTTCGGAGCATCAGATCTGCAGTGCAAAATACTTTGCTCGCTTTAGTATTTGGTACGGAGTCTTCTGTTAGCGATGATAAGTCCAAACACTCGAAAATCGATGCTACCGTATGTCAATAATTCACATCCTTTCGTGTTTGGTACAATGTGCTTTGCACTTCGCGTGCAAACTTCTGAAATGTTTCAGAGCTTATACCATATTTAATGATTGTTTCTTTAGTTCCTGCTTTTCTACGTTGAAACGTTTCCCTATAGGATTCAAATCCCGACTGGCAAAATTATTGCAATCAATCAGACAACAAGTTGCAAAAATAGTGGAGACACTTCACCTTCTTGGGGCGTTATTAATTTCCCTATTATCTCTCAAACTGCAGCCCCCCTCTCCCCCTTATCAGTGTTGCTAGCGAGACAAAAAAATGTCGGGAACTTAAGCAGTCAACATTGAAAGGGGAAGAGGGGAGAGGAAGTGGGAAAGGTTTAAATTCTAGATACGCCGAGTATTGGAAGTTAGAAAAGGTGTTTTTTAATGAAAGTGTCTCAACAATTTTGCAACTTGTTGTCTGAGTTGGTTGTCACTGTATTGGCGTACGGTCACTTTGTTTATTGGAACGGGAAGGCGTCTATCGTTTGCGTTTAATATGGTGTTTCCAAAAAAAAGGGTTTAATTCTCTGATCTGCTGTGAATGGAAAATGGCCAGCGATAAACTGGATTTTGGCGGGGTTTCCGTATGACGTAATTTGAAAGCATTTCAGTGCTTTCTGTGAGCCAAGTCGAACATACACATAATTTGGTACAAGAAAAGGTGTGATTTCCATCCTTTCGCTTTTTAAAGTACGCTAGAACTATCCTGGAACCGATTTCGAAATAATTTGCCTCAATCACCCATATTTCGGTCGACACATGACATCTAAAGCACGCGCAACATGTACGAAATTAGCTGTTGTTTACCAATGAGAAACAGACATAACCTCTCCTTTAACTGCGATCGCATGCCATTTAAAGGGAACATCCACTTTCCGAAAAATCCATTCTTAGCAAACATTGTTATACAAAGATACATTTTCATAGAAGTCCATTCGTAACATTACTTATTGCTTTCGGGCTAGTCTGCTGCCAGAGAAGCGATCGGTAACGCTTACTAGCAAGTCTTCTAAGTGACGTGTCGGGTACAGGCTAATTCCATGTTCTTTGGAATGACTGACTGAACACAATGATCAAAAGAAAGCACCCGATTGTGTTAAATCCTTTGCGAGATTTGTTTTACAATGAGATACAAAAGTGAACAAATTTGTACTGGCTACACATTATGACATTTATATGAAACGGTCTACACGGTCTACCACAACTTTTCACTGAGAAAATAATATGATATCATATTTCTTGCTGTTGCGATGGTAGACCGTGCTTGGATGGTAGACCGTTGGTAAATGGAATAGACGATATGTACAGGATTTCTAACTGTGTGAGCTTTATTACGAATCACCTGGTAATGTATTGGATTGATTAGAAAAGAAAGTACTAGTTGAATTGTGCTGTTTCCTCGAAGATACGATTTTCAACTGTAACGCCACCATCCCGGCTGACGTCACCAAGAAACACAATAAGTGGTATTGTGTTACATAATACGAGCCATGTGGAACTTTCGGAGCATCAGATCTGCAGTGCAAAATACTTTGCTCGCTTTAGTATTTGGTACGGAGTCTTCTGTTAGCGATGATAAGTCCAAACACTCGAAAATCGATGCTACCGTATGTCAATAATTCACATCCTTTCGTGTTTGGTACAATGTGCTTTGCACTTCGCGTGCAAACTTCTGAAATGTTTCAGAGCTTATACCATATTTAATGATTGTTTCTTTAGTTCCTGCTTTTCTACGTTGAAACGTTTCCCTATAGGATTCAAATCCCGACTGGCAAAATTATTGCAATCAATCAGACAACAAGTTGCAAAAATAGTGGAGACACTTCACCTTCTTGGGGCGTTATTAATTTCCCTATTATCTCTCAAACTGCAGCCCCCCTCTCCCCCTTATCAGTGTTGCTAGCGAGACAAAAAAATGTCGGGAACTTAAGCAGTCAACATTGAAAGGGGAAGAGGGGAGATTAAGTGGGAAAGGTTTAAATTCTAGATACGCCGAGTATTGGAAGTTAGAAAAGGTGTTTTTTAATGAAAGTGTCTCAACAATTTTGCAACTTGTTGTCTGAGTTGGTTGTCACTGTATTGGCGTACGGTCACTTTGTTTATTGGAACGGGAAGGCGTCTATCGTTTGCGTTTAATATGGTGTTTCCAAAAAAAAGGGTTTAATTCTCTGATCTGCTGTGAATGGAAAATGGCCAGCGATAAACTGGATTTTGGCGGGGTTTCCGTATGACGTAATTTGAAAGCATTTCAGTGCTTTCTGTGAGCCAAGTCGAACATACACATAATTTGGTACAAGAAAAGGTGTGATTTCCATCCTTTCGCTTTTTAAAGTACGCTAGAACTATCCTGGAACCGATTTCGAAATAATTTGCCTCAATCACCCATATTTCGGTCGACACATGACATCTAAAGCACGCGCAACATGTACGAAATTAGCTGTTGTTTACCAATGAGAAACAGACATAACCTCTCCTTTAACTGCGATCGCATGCCATTTAAAGGGAACATCCACTTTCCGAAAAATCCATTCTTAGCAAACATTGTTATACAAAGATACATTTTCATAGAAGTCCATTCGTAACATTACTTATTGCTTTCGGGCTAGTCTGCTGCCAGAGAAGCGATCGGTAACGCTTACTAGCAAGTCTTCTAAGTGACGTGTCGGGTACAGGCTAATTCCATGTTCTTTGGAATGACTGACTGAACACAATGATCAAAAGAAAGCACCCGATTGTGTTAAATCCTTTGCGAGATTTGTTTTACAATGAGATACAAAAGTGAACAAATTTGTACTGGCTACACATTATGACATTTATATGAAACGGTCTACACGGTCTACCACAACTTTTCACTGAGAAAATAATATGATATCATATTTCTTGCTGTTGCGATGGTAGACCGTGCTTGGATGGTAGACCGTTGGTAAATGGAATAGACGATATGTACAGGATTTCTAACTGTGTGAGCTTTATTACGAATCACCTGGTAATGTATTGGATTGATTAGAAAAGAAAGTACTAGTTGAATTGTGCTGTTTCCTCGAAGATACGATTTTCAACTGTAACGCCACCATCCCGGCTGACGTCACCAAGAAACACAATAAGTGGTATTGTGTTACATAATACGAGCCATGTGGAACTTTCGGAGCATCAGATCTGCAGTGCAAAATACTTTGCTCGCTTTAGTATTTGGTACGGAGTCTTCTGTTAGCGATGATAAGTCCAAACACTCGAAAATCGATGCTACCGTATGTCAATAATTCACATCCTTTCGTGTTTGGTACAATGTGCTTTGCACTTCGCGTGCAAACTTCTGAAATGTTTCAGAGCTTATACCATATTTAATGATTGTTTCTTTAGTTCCTGCTTTTCTACGTTGAAACGTTTCCCTATAGGATTCAAATCCCGACTGGCAAAATTATTGCAATCAATCAGACAACAAGTTGCAAAAATAGTGGAGACACTTCACCTTCTTGGGGCGTTATTAATTTCCCTATTATCTCTCAAACTGCAGCCCCCCTCTCCCCCTTATCAGTGTTGCTAGCGAGACAAAAAAATGTCGGGAACTTAAGCAGTCAACATTGAAAGGGGAAGAGGGGAGAGGAAGTGGGAAAGGTTTAAATTCTAGATACGCCGAGTATTGGAAGTTAGAAAAGGTGTTTTTTAATGAAAGTGTCTCAACAATTTTGCAACTTGTTGTCTGAGTTGGTTGTCACTGTATTGGCGTACGGTCACTTTGTTTATTGGAACGGGAAGGCGTCTATCGTTTGCGTTTAATATGGTGTTTCCAAAAAAAAGGGTTTAATTCTCTGATCTGCTGTGAATGGAAAATGGCCAGCGATAAACTGGATTTTGGCGGGGTTTCCGTATGACGTAATTTGAAAGCATTTCAGTGCTTTCTGTGAGCCAAGTCGAACATACACATAATTTGGTACAAGAAAAGGTGTGATTTCCATCCTTTCGCCTTTTAAAGTACGCTAAAACTATCCTGGAACCGATTTCGAAATAATTTGCCTCAATCACCCATATTTCGGTCGACACATGACATCTAAAGCACGCGCAACATGTACGAAATTAGCTGTTGTTTACCAATGAGAAACAGACATAACCTCTCCTTTAACTGCGATCGCATGCCATTTAAAGGGAACATCCACTTTCCGAAAAATCCATTCTTAGCAAACATTGTTATACAAAGATACATTTTCATAGAAGTCCATTCGTAACATTACTTATTGCTTTCGGGCTAGTCTGCTGCCAGAGAAGCGATCGGTAACGCTTACTAGCAAGTCTTCTAAGTGACGTGTCGGGTACAGGCTAATTCCATGTTCTTTGGAATGACTGACTGAACACAATGATCAAAAGAAAGCACCCGATTGTGTTAAATCCTTTGCGAGATTTGTTTTACAATGAGATACAAAAGTGAACAAATTTGTACTGGCTACACATTATGACATTTATATGAAACGGTCTACACGGTCTACCACAACTTTTCACTGAGAAAATAATATGATATCATATTTCTTGCTGTTGCGATGGTAGACCGTGCTTGGATGGTAGACCGTTGGTAAATGGAATAGACGATATGTACAGGATTTCTAACTGTGTGAGCTTTATTACGAATCACCTGGTAATGTATTGGATTGATTAGAAAAGAAAGTACTAGTTGAATTGTGCTGTTTCCTCGAAGATACGATTTTCAACTGTAACGCCACCATCCCGGCTGACGTCACCAAGAAACACAATAAGTGGTATTGTGTTACATAATACGAGCCATGTGGAACTTTCGGAGCATCAGATCTGCAGTGCAAAATACTTTGCTCGCTTTAGTATTTGGTACGGAGTCTTCTGTTAGCGATGATAAGTCCAAACACTCGAAAATCGATGCTACCGTATGTCAATAATTCACATCCTTTCGTGTTTGGTACAATGTGCTTTGCACTTCGCGTGCAAACTTCTGAAATGTTTCAGAGCTTATACCATATTTAATGATTGTTTCTTTAGTTCCTGCTTTTCTACGTTGAAACGTTTCCCTATAGGATTCAAATCCCGACTGGCAAAATTATTGCAATCAATCAGACAACAAGTTGCAAAAATAGTGGAGACACTTCACCTTCTTGGGGCGTTATTAATTTCCCTATTATCTCTCAAACTGCAGCCCCCCTCTCCCCCTTATCAGTGTTGCTAGCGAGACAAAAAAATGTCGGGAACTTAAGCAGTCAACATTGAAAGGGGAAGAGGGGAGAGGAAGTGGGAAAGGTTTAAATTCTAGATACGCCGAGTATTGGAAGTTAGAAAAGGTGTTTTTTAATGAAAGTGTCTCAACAATTTTGCAACTTGTTGTCTGAGTTGGTTGTCACTGTATTGGCGTACGGTCACTTTGTTTATTGGAACGGGAAGGCGTCTATCGTTTGCGTTTAATATGGTGTTTCCAAAAAAAAAGGTTTAATTCTCTGATCTGCTGTGAATGGAAAATGGCCAGCGATAAACTGGATTTTGGCGGGGTTTCCGTATGACGTAATTTGAAAGCATTTCAGTGCTTTCTGTGAGCCAAGTCGAACATACACATAATTTGGTACAAGAAAAGGTGTGATTTCCATCCTTTCGCCTTTTAAAGTACGCTAGAACTATCCTGGAACCGATTTCGAAATAATTTGCCTCAATCACCCATATTTCGGTCGACACATGACATCTAAAGCACGCGCAACATGTACGAAATTAGCTGTTGTTTACCAATGAGAAACAGACATAACCTCTCCTTTAACTGCGATCGCATGCCATTTAAAGGGAACATCCACTTTCCGAAAAATCCATTCTTAGCAAACATTGTTATACAAAGATACATTTTCATAGAAGTCCATTCGTAACATTACTTATTGCTTTCGGGCTAGTCTGCTGCCAGAGAAGCGATCGGTAACGCTTACTAGCAAGTCTTCTAAGTGACGTGTCGGGTACAGGCTAATTCCATGTTCTTTGGAATGACTGACTGAACACAATGATCAAAAGAAAGCACCCGATTGTGTTAAATCCTTTGCGAGATTTGTTTTACAATGAGATACAAAAGTGAACAAATTTGTACTGGCTACACATTATGACATTTATATGAAACGGTCTACACGGTCTACCACAACTTTTCACTGAGAAAATAATATGATATCATATTTCTTGCTGTTGCGATGGTAGACCGTGCTTGGATGGTAGACCGTTGGTAAATGGAATAGACGATATGTACAGGATTTCTAACTGTGTGAGCTTTATTACGAATCACCTGGTAATGTATTGGATTGATTAGAAAAGAAAGTACTAGTTGAATTGTGCTGTTTCCTCGAAGATACGATTTTCAACTGTAACGCCACCATCCCGGCTGACGTCACCAAGAAACACAATAAGTGGTATTGTGTTACATAATACGAGCCATGTGGAACTTTCGGAGCATCAGATCTGCAGTGCAAAATACTTTGCTCGCTTTAGTATTTGGTACGGAGTCTTCTGTTAGCGATGATAAGTCCAAACACTCGAAAATCGATGCTACCGTATGTCAATAATTCACATCCTTTCGTGTTTGGTACAATGTGCTTTGCACTTCGCGTGCAAACTTCTGAAATGTTTCAGAGCTTATACCATATTTAATGATTGTTTCTTTAGTTCCTGCTTTTCTACGTTGAAACGTTTCCCTATAGGATTCAAATCCCGACTGGCAAAATTATTGCAATCAATCAGACAACAAGTTGCAAAAATAGTGGAGACACTTCACCTTCTTGGGGCGTTATTAATTTCCCTATTATCTCTCAAACTGCAGCCCCCCTCTCCCCCTTATCAGTGTTGCTAGCGAGACAAAAAAATGTCGGGAACTTAAGCAGTCAACATTGAAAGGGGAAGAGGGGAGAGGAAGTGGGAAAGGTTTAAATTCTAGATACGCCGAGTATTGGAAGTTAGAAAAGGTGTTTTTTAATGAAAGTGTCTCAACAATTTTGCAACTTGTTGTCTGAGTTGGTTGTCACTGTATTGGCGTACGGTCACTTTGTTTATTGGAACGGGAAGGCGTCTATCGTTTGCGTTTAATATGGTGTTTCCAAAAAAAAGGGTTTAATTCTCTGATCTGCTGTGAATGGAAAATGGCCAGCGATAAACTGGATTTTGGCGGGGTTTCCGTATGACGTAATTTGAAAGCATTTCAGTGCTTTCTGTGAGCCAAGTCGAACATACACATAATTTGGTACAAGAAAAGGTGTGATTTCCATCCTTTCGCTTTTTAAAGTACGCTAGAACTATCCTGGAACCGATTTCGAAATAATTTGCCTCAATCACCCATATTTCGGTCGACACATGACATCTAAAGCACGCGCAACATGTACGAAATTAGCTGTTGTTTACCAATGAGAAACAGACATAACCTCTCCTTTAACTGCGATCGCATGCCATTTAAAGGGAACATCCACTTTCCGAAAAATCCATTCTTAGCAAACATTGTTATACAAAGATACATTTTCATAGAAGTCCATTCGTAACATTACTTATTGCTTTCGGGCTAGTCTGCTGCCAGAGAAGCGATCGGTAACGCTTACTAGCAAGTCTTCTAAGTGACGTGTCGGGTACAGGCTAATTCCATGTTCTTTGGAATGACTGACTGAACACAATGATCAAAAGAAAGCACCCGATTGTGTTAAATCCTTTGCGAGATTTGTTTTACAATGAGATACAAAAGTGAACAAATTTGTACTGGCTACACATTATGACATTTATATGAAACGGTCTACACGGTCTACCACAACTTTTCACTGAGAAAATAATATGATATCATATTTCTTGCTGTTGCGATGGTAGACCGTGCTTGGATGGTAGACCGTTGGTAAATGGAATAGACGATATGTACAGGATTTCTAACTGTGTGAGCTTTATTACGAATCACCTGGTAATGTATTGGATTGATTAGAAAAGAAAGTACTAGTTGAATTGTGCTGTTTCCTCGAAGATACGATTTTCAACTGTAACGCCACCATCCCGGCTGACGTCACCAAGAAACACAATAAGTGGTATTGTGTTACATAATACGAGCCATGTGGAACTTTCGGAGCATCAGATCTGCAGTGCAAAATACTTTGCTCGCTTTAGTATTTGGTACGGAGTCTTCTGTTAGCGATGATAAGTCCAAACACTCGAAAATCGATGCTACCGTATGTCAATAATTCACATCCTTTCGTGTTTGGTACAATGTGCTTTGCACTTCGCGTGCAAACTTCTGAAATGTTTCAGAGCTTATACCATATTTAATGATTGTTTCTTTAGTTCCTGCTTTTCTACGTTGAAACGTTTCCCTATAGGATTCAAATCCCGACTGGCAAAATTATTGCAATCAATCAGACAACAAGTTGCAAAAATAGTGGAGACACTTCACCTTCTTGGGGCGTTATTAATTTCCCTATTATCTCTCAAACTGCAGCCCCCCTCTCCCCCTTATCAGTGTTGCTAGCGAGACAAAAAAATGTCGGGAACTTAAGCAGTCAACATTGAAAGGGGAAGAGGGGAGAGGAAGTGGGAAAGGTTTAAATTCTAGATACGCCGAGTATTGGAAGTTAGAAAAGGTGTTTTTTAATGAAAGTGTCTCAACAATTTTGCAACTTGTTGTCTGAGTTGGTTGTCACTGTATTGGCGTACGGTCACTTTGTTTATTGGAACGGGAAGGCGTCTATCGTTTGCGTTTAATATGGTGTTTCCAAAAAAAAGGGTTTAATTCTCTGATCTGCTGTGAATGGAAAATGGCCAGCGATAAACTGGATTTTGGCGGGGTTTCCGTATGACGTAATTTGAAAGCATTTCAGTGCTTTCTGTGAGCCAAGTCGAACATACACATAATTTGGTACAAGAAAAGGTGTGATTTCCATCCTTTCGCTTTTTAAAGTACGCTAGAACTATCCTGGAACCGATTTCGAAATAATTTGCCTCAATCACCCATATTTCGGTCGACACATGACATCTAAAGCACGCGCAACATGTACGAAATTAGCTGTTGTTTACCAATGAGAAACAGACATAACCTCTCCTTTAACTGCGATCGCATGCCATTTAAAGGGAACATCCACTTTCCGAAAAATCCATTCTTAGCAAACATTGTTATACAAAGATACATTTTCATAGAAGTCCATTCGTAACATTACTTATTGCTTTCGGGCTAGTCTGCTGCCAGAGAAGCGATCGGTAACGCTTACTAGCAAGTCTTCTAAGTGACGTGTCGGGTACAGGCTAATTCCATGTTCTTTGGAATGACTGACTGAACACAATGATCAAAAGAAAGCACCCGATTGTGTTAAATCCTTTGCGAGATTTGTTTTACAATGAGATACAAAAGTGAACAAATTTGTACTGGCTACACATTATGACATTTATATGAAACGGTCTACACGGTCTACCACAACTTTTCACTGAGAAAATAATATGATATCATATTTCTTGCTGTTGCGATGGTAGACCGTGCTTGGATGGTAGACCGTTGGTAAATGGAATAGACGATATGTACAGGATTTCTAACTGTGTGAGCTTTATTACGAATCACCTGGTAATGTATTGGATTGATTAGAAAAGAAAGTACTAGTTGAATTGTGCTGTTTCCTCGAAGATACGATTTTCAACTGTAACGCCACCATCCCGGCTGACGTCACCAAGAAACACAATAAGTGGTATTGTGTTACATAATACGAGCCATGTGGAACTTTCGGAGCATCAGATCTGCAGTGCAAAATACTTTGCTCGCTTTAGTATTTGGTACGGAGTCTTCTGTTAGCGATGATAAGTCCAAACACTCGAAAATCGATGCTACCGTATGTCAATAATTCACATCCTTTCGTGTTTGGTACAATGTGCTTTGCACTTCGCGTGCAAACTTCTGAAATGTTTCAGAGCTTATACCATATTTAATGATTGTTTCTTTAGTTCCTGCTTTTCTACGTTGAAACGTTTCCCTATAGGATTCAAATCCCGACTGGCAAAATTATTGCAATCAATCAGACAACAAGTTGCAAAAATAGTGGAGACACTTCACCTTCTTGGGGCGTTATTAATTTCCCTATTATCTCTCAAACTGCAGCCCCCCTCTCCCCCTTATCAGTGTTGCTAGCGAGACAAAAAAATGTCGGGAACTTAAGCAGTCAACATTGAAAGGGGAAGAGGGGAGAGGAAGTGGGAAAGGTTTAAATTCTAGATACGCCGAGTATTGGAAGTTAGAAAAGGTGTTTTTTAATGAAAGTGTCTCAACAATTTTGCAACTTGTTGTCTGAGTTGGTTGTCACTGTATTGGCGTACGGTCACTTTGTTTATTGGAACGGGAAGGCGTCTATCGTTTGCGTTTAATATGGTGTTTCCAAAAAAAAGGGTTTAATTCTCTGATCTGCTGTGAATGGAAAATGGCCAGCGATAAACTGGATTTTGGCGGGGTTTCCGTATGACGTAATTTGAAAGCATTTCAGTGCTTTCTGTGAGCCAAGTCGAACATACACATAATTTGGTACAAGAAAAGGTGTGATTTCCATCCTTTCGCTTTTTAAAGTACGCTAGAACTATCCTGGAACCGATTTCGAAATAATTTGCCTCAATCACCCATATTTCGGTCGACACATGACATCTAAAGCACGCGCAACATGTACGAAATTAGCTGTTGTTTACCAATGAGAAACAGACATAACCTCTCCTTTAACTGCGATCGCATGCCATTTAAAGGGAACATCCACTTTCCGAAAAATCCATTCTTAGCAAACATTGTTATACAAAGATACATTTTCATAGAAGTCCATTCGTAACATTACTTATTGCTTTCGGGCTAGTCTGCTGCCAGAGAAGCGATCGGTAACGCTTACTAGCAAGTCTTCTAAGTGACGTGTCGGGTACAGGCTAATTCCATGTTCTTTGGAATGACTGACTGAACACAATGATCAAAAGAAAGCACCCGATTGTGTTAAATCCTTTGCGAGATTTGTTTTACAATGAGATACAAAAGTGAACAAATTTGTACTGGCTACACATTATGACATTTATATGAAACGGTCTACACGGTCTACCACAACTTTTCACTGAGAAAATAATATGATATCATATTTCTTGCTGTTGCGATGGTAGACCGTGCTTGGATGGTAGACCGTTGGTAAATGGAATAGACGATATGTACAGGATTTCTAACTGTGTGAGCTTTATTACGAATCACCTGGTAATGTATTGGATTGATTAGAAAAGAAAGTACTAGTTGAATTGTGCTGTTTCCTCGAAGATACGATTTTCAACTGTAACGCCACCATCCCGGCTGACGTCACCAAGAAACACAATAAGTGGTATTGTGTTACATAATACGAGCCATGTGGAACTTTCGGAGCATCAGATCTGCAGTGCAAAATACTTTGCTCGCTTTAGTATTTGGTACGGAGTCTTCTGTTAGCGATGATAAGTCCAAACACTCGAAAATCGATGCTACCGTATGTCAATAATTCACATCCTTTCGTGTTTGGTACAATGTGCTTTGCACTTCGCGTGCAAACTTCTGAAATGTTTCAGAGCTTATACCATATTTAATGATTGTTTCTTTAGTTCCTGCTTTTCTACGTTGAAACGTTTCCCTATAGGATTCAAATCCCGACTGGCAAAATTATTGCAATCAATCAGACAACAAGTTGCAAAAATAGTGGAGACACTTCACCTTCTTGGGGCGTTATTAATTTCCCTATTATCTCTCAAACTGCAGCCCCCCTCCCCCCCTTATCAGTGTTGCTAGCGAGACAAAAAAATGTTGGGAACTTAAGCAGTCAACATTGAAAGGGGGAGAGGGGAGAGGAAGTGGGAAAGGTTTAAATTCTAGATACGCCGAGTATTGGAAGTTAGAAAAGGTGTTTTTTAATGAAAGTGTCTCAACAATTTTGCAACTTGTTGTAGCTTGAAATGTTCATACCAAATATTCGTAAACATGAAGAAGACGGTAACCACCAGACTATGTGCCAGATAAAAGACAGGCCTCATATACTAGAGCAAATCGCCTGCTTCGAGGTCGCGCAACTTCTGTTGGGAGGTTACGGTACATGTCGCTTACGTTTATATGTCTTTTCTCTGACTTTTTTTTGTGACGTTTTCGGGAGAGAAAAAATACACTCACCTAGAACTTAACATTGTTCTTAGAAAATACAAGTCCTAAAGCCTTCAAATTGATTAAACAGAGCCAATTATAATCTTGTTTGTACATCTTGTTCCAAAATGGCCACCATTTTAGTATTCTTTTGTTTCCGTGCAAATTGGCCCTTATGGCCTCGTTCAAGGTTTAATATTCTTTTTAATTTTACGTTTGAAAGCGAGGCCATAAGGGCCAATTTGAATGGAAACAAAAGAATACTAAAATGGCGGCCATTTTGGAATAAGGTATATAAACGGTTTTACCCTCCCAAACAAATTACTCTCCCTCGCTCCAGAGTAAAATGCTCGGGAAACTTCTGTTGATAACTGGTTTCATATTCTCAAGAGTAGGAACTTTCAACAACAGTTTAAGTGGCATACGTTGGTGCTTTTCATCAAAGCTGTTAGCCCCTGTTAAGCTTCCCTTTTGTTGAGTTCTCACTTTCTAAAGTGTCACAGTCGTCTGAACACAAACACAAGCTGTCTCGCTCTGCTGGTCAAGTATTACAGACGCCATGCCACTAAGCGTAAATTTATTTGCTTATTTCGCCAAAGCTTCTGATATTGCATATTTCCTAATTTCAGTTTTAACTGTGAAAATGGCCCTTTCCAACTTCAAACAAAGCTTAAGTAGTAAGTTTCTGGCTTTCCTCTCTTTCAGCTTTGTTTTAATGATATTAAAAACAGCCCTTATTGTGTTTATTCTTTAGAAACGAAGTTCAACCATGTTTTCAAAAATCATCACCGTTTTATTTGCTGTTAATGTTATCTCTGCTGCGAATGGATTCATTAATTCCAAGTTACGAGCTCTCGAACCACTCGTAGGGTGTCATAAGGCAAACGCCCCGGAATTTGCCGGCGAGAAGGCAATGGCAGCACGCCTAAATCTCGATTCAGATGCCGACGACCTTAAATTGTTCTGCCTAACAGTGGGGGTAAGTTCACAAACGAAATTGATGCCAGACAAACTAAGCAAATATATATTTAAACTAGACTATACTTCACTCATCCATCCATCAATCCATCCATCCATCCATCCATCGAGCCATCCATATGCAATGGACGGCGAACAGGATACACGTGTCTGTGAAATGTCCACCAGCTTTCAGTGGAACCCAACGACCAATTTGTTGTAAAATGTATTATTATACCCCAGTTAATGAAAATAAATTTTATTACGGCATTTTCAGGTGTTTTTCAGTGTTGCTGGGAAAACATTATCTGTTCCTTTTTCCCAGCAAAACACATAAGAAATTTCCCAGCCAGCTAGATAAAATTGGTTGGTTTCCCAGCCAGCTGATCAAATTTATTTCCCAACCAGGAATTCCGCGCGCTTTCAAATCCCTCGATCCAAAACGACCGAACAAAAGCGACAAAACCGGGACAAAACAGGTTTTTCCCGCAAGCGCAATCACTCTGACCAGCCGTCGTATGTTTGTGACTACTCTCTGGGAGAGGGAAGGGGTTCTCTTTTTTTTTTCTTTTTTTTTTTTTTTTTTTAGTCGTCCTCAGTCTTAGGAGTTTCTACAGCCAGCTCGGGTTGAAATGCTAGAAAAAGTCAGTAATTTCCAGGCAAAACCTCTATCAATAACAAAATTTCCCAGCCATTTAATCGAAACACCTGTATTTTTGCCAGCCAGCAAGATTCCTCTGGGGAACAGATAATGTGAGGAACAGATTCGTTGGGTACTCCTGAGCTTTGGCACCAGTGAATCTACAGAGCATTCCCTCAAACTTTCTCAGGTTAAAAACGGTCATAAAATCCAATTTAAATGGCTGGGAGATCTTTTTGAGCTTAAATCTTTTATTGCCGATGAACTGAAAGTCTCGGGGAAATGGACTCATACTGACAACAATGGCGGATTTGAGACACTGAAATCTGACGGATTATCAATCAGCTTCTACCCTGGTACGAAGACTCTTAATGTACAGGGCGAAAAGATAGAAATTCTTCGTAAGAAGTTGTTAGATTTATCGAACACCAGCAATATTTCTGACAGCTGCGAGTCGCTTGAGGACTCGTCGCTTGAAGTTGATGAACAAGGCGAGAATTATCACCAAAGTGAAATAAAGCCATCGGCAGAGGGGGATGAAGCTGAACACGGCCATTGACATAGAAAATACATTTCAGATCATGGTAAAGTCGACGTCGCTACGAGCACATTTCCTCCTTCACCCCAAGTTTGCCCTTGCAGAATAGAAGTAAACAAGATGGCCGCCCAAATGCAAGAGCTGAGGTCGAAGGTTGACAACTTGGCCATTGCCTCTGAACCATCCTACCACGAGCTGAAACAACGTATTAAAGTGCTGGAGAATGAACGGGACAGCCTTTTGACAGCACTGCGCCTTCTTAACAATGAGGCTCAATGTAAAGGAAATTTGCATCAATCTCCTCCAAGCTCCTCAGTTACTTCGTCTTCGCCTTCACCCTCGTCACCTCAGGACGATCCAACATGGTCGGTTGCAGAATCATCAAAGAGAAGGAGAAATAAAAAGAAAAACCATCAGCAAGCCACTGGGGATTCAAGGCTTGCTAATCAACC
>OX421447.1:16041789-16046789 GCA_949126865.1 Montipora capitata
ATCACTGGATGATATTGCCATACCAAGGGCCAGAACGGAAGAGTTTCGCGTTTACGGGGGCTAAGATCTGGAATGCACTCCCTAATAATATGAAATCCGAGCTCTCCTTTGAAACGTTTAGGAACGAACTGAAATCTCTCGACCTCAGTATTGATATCTAAAGTAGCCACTATTATTGCACAAATTAAACATTAATCGTATTTTAGCTGTAATAATGTATTTTACCTTTTCTTACCTAGTTGCACGGCTTTTGTGAAGATCAAGAATTGTAAATTTTTGAACAAAACTACCGTCATGAAATAAAGTTCTCTATCTATCTATCTATCTATCTATCTATCTATCTATCTATCTATCTATCTATCCATCCATCCATCCATCCATTCATTCATTCATTCATTCCCTCATCCACCCACTCATTCAATCACTAACCTACCCACCCACCTGGCCAACTATGCACTCATTAACTTACTCACTCACTCACTCACTCTCTTACCAGGAGTCCAGTGACTTATTTATTTATTTATTTATTTGTTTATTTATTTAATGACGTAAAGTTCTTAGTTCCTTTTCTTTGCTTCATTTTGTCAGGAATATGTTACATGCTTGGCAGACGTTCTCGAGAAAACTCCATCTCCAGTCCCAAATGCTTTCCTGGTCTTTGGTACTGAGGCTTATCAGATATCTTATCTTCTCCAGAAAGCAAATTTTTGTCCAGGGATAAAGTACGATGACCTTAAGAGAATTGTGTTGGACTCAGGTAGGTATGGTTTTTTTGAAGTACAAGAATAAGATGAAAGAACTTTTCAGTAGATTTCATTTGAATGGCTGCGTTCGAAGGATCCATTGACAGACCCAAACCACTAATATCACAAACAGAGTTAACTGAATAGAGTGTAATGTGAAGTGCTAGATTCAGTTAACTCTGTTTGAAATATAAGTGCTACACGGCCAACGTTTGTATAAACGTAACCTTTCCTTGCACTAATATCACAGCTTCATAAACAACAAAACAGGAATGTACTGCTCAGTAGCTTTCATTTGAATGGTCACACTTAAAGACTTCTTCCACAGACTTAAAAGTTAGACCCACCATGAACAGCATAATAAACAGCACCACATAAAAGTACTGGGGCTGGTTGTTCGAACCCTGGTTAGCGCTAACCGTTGGTTAAGAGGCATCAAGTCCTATACCTTTCCATGGTATTTAACGCTGGTTAGCGATAACCATGCTTCGAGCAACCCGGGCCTGCTCATCAGCTTCATTTGAATGGTCATACACTGGGTTTTCTCCACAGACTTAAAAGTTAAAACCACTTTGTACACATAATAAACAGTAACACAGAAAAGTACCCCTCAGTACATGTAGCAATACATATTTATATATACCACACAAGTGAATAGTGCTTTCCGCGCATTCTGATTGGCTAGCTTTGCGGTGAATAGCAAGTACTATTCCCCTCTAAGCAAACAGAGAAAAACAAAATGGCTTCCCGTTTCGCTACGGTTACGGAGAAGCAAATTTTATCCACAAATGAGGCGGCTGTTCCGAAAAATACAAAAATATGGCAACAAAGTTTGGTTTGACTATGTTTAATGTTAAGTTGTTTTATCTTTCCAACTCAGATTTTAAAACATAAAAAAGGTACAATGCCTTGTTTGAGTGAACTGTCCAAGCATAAGAAATGAAAACATAAAAAATAATTAAAACATAAAAAAGGTACAATGCCTTGTTTGAGTGAGCTATACAAGCATAAGAAATGAAACATTTTGAAGCATGGTTTCAACAGCATGACGAATGAAGAAATGTCACCCGGAAAATTAACCCTTTCCTCCCTAACTTGTGAGTTATAGATTTTACTTCGTCTAACGCCAGACGATTTTACTTGTCAAAGGAAGGCCCTTTAAGGGTTAAAGGGTTAAACATTAAAGTGCTTTCAGAAGTTTTGCTCATCCGTAAGAAAGCGAAACGGAAACCTTTACAACAAGAAATCGTTTACCGGGAAGGAGCATCGCGCGGCGTGATTTTCATTATTTTCTAATGATCATTTGTTGCACTTTTTGGAAATAAAGGAAATTTTCAATCGGCCGATTATTCAACTTGTGTGGCATATACTACAACAATTATTCACCTCAGTGTCGGTGAAAGTGGTGGATATTTACCTCGCCTCTTCACGGCTCGGTAAATATCCACCACAAATCACCCAAACTGATGTGAATAGTTGTTAAATAAAACTAGGTTAAAGTCAATTGTTTCTGTTCGATCTACCACTGTTTCCGTTCGATATACCACTGTTTCCGTCCTTTTGCGACGAATTTGACTTCACGTTTACTTCATTTCGTAGGTATAATGGAGAAAAAAGGGTTCTCAAACATTGGTGAGTAGTAAAGTTAACATCTCCTTAAAACTATGATTATCTGGACAAAAATGCAAATTTTGAGACTAAATGAAGTGATTGAAAAATATCGAAAAATATATGAGAATAATTAGATTTTGAACAACTTCTGTTGAAAAAGTGACACGATCTCCTCAAACGCCACTTTTCAAGCATCAATATGAGCGTGTCAAACAGGTTCTTAATAAGGAGGCTCGAAACAGCCTTTTTGGCCATAATTGGGGGGTAGCTTTTGAAATCAAACTTTCCCATAGAAGACAAGCCTGGATTTCCTTGACAATATACTGCAAATTCTCTATTAAGCCTCTTCCCCCCCCCCCCGAAGGACTTAGTTATTTTAAGCACGTTTAAGGGGGGACTTCATAGAGGGGGGGGGGGGCCTTATTTCAAAGGGGCCCTTATTTAATTTACCGAAACGCGTTACCGGTAGCAAAAAAAGGAGGAAGAAACAGACTTGAGTTATGCTTCACTACTTCCGGTTTGGACCTGGGCAATGACTGTCTAATATGGAGAACTGAATGATATTATACGTGTTGTAAAAATTATTTTTCACCAAAATCCGAACTTTCAGCACGTGAATAAATCATACCAGTCAGTCCACATAAAGTGTTATAGTCGTGATTAATTACTAATACAGTTTATCCCTTATTAACTTGGTTGTGAAGAATAAGGGGAGGGGGAGGGGGCTTTTCCTCTGAAAAGGGGGGTTATTAGAGAGGGGGGCATATTTGAGAGGGGGAAGCTTAAGGACGGTGCCTCCTTTATTAGTGCGCATACATTCTGCACACCACGCAACCATCTTGTCTCGCACGCTTACTCGCGCGATATCCTCAGAAGATTGATTGTAAACCCTAGCATCTTGAAATCCAGTCTGAATCTAGGGACGGTATTCTTGTAGAATAGAAGGAGAATACACCACGAAGGATCTTGAAAGTAAGAAGTAGTAACTGATTTATCCACTCTGTAGAGAATGATCGCTATCACAAATGCGCTGAAGATGCCATGAAGAAGTGCTTCATTGAAAGCATGCAAGTGTTCGAGCATGAGCTCGACGAAGGAGACCCTGAGGCAGCCGATCATTCACATGATGCTTATATTCGCTGCATAGAACAACAGACAAAGACCTGCAATCACCCCATTATGCGCCACTTATTTAAACAGGTAGAAGCGTTCAAGAAATACCTCAAGCAGTTGGAAATGCTTGAATCAGAAGAGCAACAGGGGTAGAAACTTCGAGTCTTTAGATTGCCACTTTCATGATCATGTAACCGCAATCAACGAAGAAGAGAAAAGAACAAGTTACAACACGTTCGATTTTTTTCGCATTGTTAACTAACAAGACTTAGAAATAACTGAATTTGGGCACTCTTAAGATGAAACTTGAACATCCTTGCGATAACAAGGCCCTGGGAATTACTATTTTGAAGACGGCGTTCTCGAACTCCAGCTTCTCTTCCGGGGGCCGAGTGGGGGCAAAAAGCTTATTAAATACCCCACCATAAAGTCTCCGAGGACAAACGCTAAGCTTCATTCCGTAGTCATTAATTCATGCTTTTCGGCGAGCGATGCTAGTTGATAATACCTTTCAAGCTATTCATATTGTGATAATGTCTAAATATGGTAATAGTCTCTCAATATTCGTCGTACATTCCCAACAGATATCTTGCGATATTACGTCATTTCGTGTGTCGCGAAGATAAATGGCCGATTTTTCAGTTTTCCTGCAAATTGACAAACTCAGTCAATTTTACAATGACTTCTCAGGAACTGAAAACAATTGAATTCCCTAAAAGAGATGTTGAAGTTTCGAAATGATCGCCTCTTTAATAGCAAATCGCACTTACTTGAAATGAACCTAAAAGATTAAACTTAGTTGTAACAGTTCGCACAATTCTTTTTTCACCTAAACAGAAATATAACCGGCTCATGTCTATACCAAGTGGCATAGCTTATAATATCGACAGCAAGCTAGTAAAATGTCTAGAGACAGTATGGTTTGTACTAGAAAGCGATTATGAGAAAATAAAGTGATCTGCATGCAGAGATGGCATTCTTTGTCATTAGCTATACTGTATTTAATAACTGCCGTTCTCGGTCCCCTTTTCTTTTATGGGAGGGGTGGGGGAACGTAGCCTAACCCAGCCGATACTGCTGTACCGACTTCCTAGCCCATACTACCCGCGCATTCATAATTCACAAATTACTACCCAGCCATAATTTCACTGACAAGATATGTGTGCCATATGAACAAAACAATCAAATTTTAAGGCAGCGAGGTTCCAGGTTAAATGCAGCCGTGTTGTAAAGTGTTTTGATGTCATGTACGCCAAGTTGAAGCTTCCCACCTTTAACTTCCTAAGACAATGATTTGAGCGAGAGGGCCCTGGGAGAGACAGGAGTTAACAGTATCTTCTGGGTAATTTAAAAAATGGCGAACGAAGTTGGCTATCAATGCAAAAACCTTAATTCAGTTAACGGCTAAATGTAACAAGTCTTTATGAATCATCGCTTATGGTTGCCAGCTTGACTACAATGTAAGCCAAACAGGATGTCACGTGGAACCAATGTACAGATCTTCTAGTACCAGGTAACTTTGTAATTAAGAAG
>OX421447.1:16051789-16061789 GCA_949126865.1 Montipora capitata
TGTGAATAACAATTGCGCTGTTGTTGTTGAATGACAATTTCGCTGTTGTTGTTGCAGTAAGGAACAGTAATTATTTCGTATGCTATTGTTTAATTCTCCTTCCATCCTCAGGTAGGAAATCCATGCTTCTGGTTGAGTCTGTCGTTCCATGTCCGGTCTACGCGTCCGTGTCACAAACTTCATGGCTTCTCGACCAACGCTTTAAACCGTTCAATTTTGGCCCAACGCTTTGTTCTTGATGGTCAGAGGATTGTATTTTCTTAGTGACTTAATTGTGATGGATTCATTTTATTTTATTTTATTTTTTGGACCACATAGATGGATTCCGTGCACCACAATGTCACGCGTGTTTTAATATCGAGTATATTCTTGATGTGTATGCGGCTTGAATGTACCATATTCTGTTGTTTAACACATCTAGAACATCCCACAGCCGTTGTTTTCGATGGGAGAGGACCGATGTTTAGAGCCTGTGGAGCCTGTGCTAAATTTGGTCTAGAAAATGGAACGAACAAAGGGGAAACGGAAGCGATTAAAATGTACAAATTACAAAAACTTGCAAGGTAGGCTTTTCCTTCAGTCGAATATTATCAAAAGCTTTATAAATCGATGGCACTTTACAGATAGGATAGTTAAAATACTGTCGGAGCTTAGACTCTATCTCTAAACCATTTTGGAGCGAAACAATGTAAGTCTGAACTTGGTCAATTTTCCAAATATTTCAAATTTTCATCAAATTTGTTTATCACCTGTGTCTAAACTATAATTTTCCCCAAACTAGTTTTCCAATATTTAAGGACTATAATAACTGAGCTCTCCTGCAAATGTGTTGACCGGGAAAAGAACGCTTTGCGAGAAAATGGGAGAAAAGTTGTGCTCGATTTTGCGGTTTTTCAAAATGATCGACAGGTAACATAATACAGCAAGTATTTTTTCCTTGTTCGTAGAAGTCAAAATACTTTCACAGCATCCTTTAGTAACTAGACCCTCTGTGAGGGTACACTGGGTTGCCTGTGGTACGTGCACCGTTCCAGACAATTTTTTTCCAGGTTGGGGAGTCATTAAGAAGTCATACCAGACGTGGCCCTTTGGCTCACAGGTCCTCACACGTTCGTACGACGAAACAGACCTGTCCTTGCGTAATATGTAGCTCTAACAGTGCACGATATTGTTTTGGTATTGTCTATCATTGTAGTGCCATGGTAGAAGTCTTGGGTAAATAGTCTGAGAAGACATGTGGTTACTAGCAAAGTACTGAACCCAGAAAGATTGAAGAAAATAAATGGGAAGTGAGAAACATTGGCTTCCGGGCTGACATGTTGATAAACTTCTTTTGACCACAAATTTAAGCGTGCCCTCTGAGCATATGACAGCTTTGTAATACCGAAGTTCACTGAAGTTAAGCCCTGTTGGGCGGGGTTAGTGTTTGGATGGGAGACCGAAATAAGATATCTACCCTTCATAACATAAAAGCATCGGACCGAAAATACTATTTACGCTAACAAATGCGAACTCAGCAAGGTACAGATTTTGTAAGCTTGCTTTATGCAAAAATAAATAAATATTGATACACAGTTTTTAGAAAGAGCAGAAGGAAGTTTCTAGGACGGTCGCTCGAGAAAAACATATTTACGACATGAAAACAACATTAATTTTGAACCGTGAATATAGAATATAAACAGTTACGATCAGCGACAAACACTTTGGGAGATTTTTGCAACGTTCAAGTTTTGGCTGCACAAATAAATCGCAAAATCGAAAGTGACATCGCCGGAATTCAGTGGGCGCCGTGATGAAGTTACCACGGCATGTTTACTCGCCAAACAGTGAAGTATCTGTGTCAAATGATGGCAAGATACCGGGTTTTTGTAAGTTTCTTTTTCTGTCAAGTGTTATAAAGTTTGACAATGAAATGAGCGAAGTCAAAACAAAGATCACAGTCGCCCAAGTCTTGTTTATGCAAAGTCAAAATTTACTCTCCAAGACGCGTACGACGTTATTTATTCTAACCAGGTAATTCCATCATTTTGGAAATAGCAGCTACTTTATTATTCAACTGCGTCACAATTTTTCACTGATTTTGGGCTCATTTTGTGGAAACTCAAGCACGCTTCCAACAGGCCAGCTGTGAACCCTTCCTGCTTACAGAGCAATACTAAAAAACTTCTCCCATATCACATTTCAACCTCAAGCTCGAAAATTCAATACACAACATGATATTATAATTCACAAAGGCAGAAAATACCACAGAATCCTTTCCCAGCGAAAAATTTATTGAAACAAACAACATATTTGCTCTAAGAGGCGAAAACCTCTTCCTATTTCATTGCGTGCGTGAAGACAAGAAACTCAATCGTGTCAAATTACCATGTACTTCAGGTAAATACAGCTCACTTTGATTTCGTCTCGACGGGCGATAGATTGTTGTCGAAGTCCAGTACTCGTCGCTTTTAAGATTCCTGCCTCGTTTATCCAACTGACTTTCCATTATTGAGCTCCATAAGGGTATATTTTGTTTAAGGATCCACTAAAACGCCATTCGCGTTACATGACTTTCGACGCCATTGCAGGCTAAGTTAATGATTCTACTGTGTCCACCAGAGAAATCTACGCAGTTCAACCACCCTCTCGATCCTAAGAAAATAAGCGCAGAAGGCTCTATGCACAAAGACACCACTTACCAGGGGAGTGACAGGCAAGACTTTTACCGACACGGAAAAAAATACTAAAAAAAAAAACGGAAATCTACCTATTTTCCGACTGGGTTTGCCATAGGGCAACCCAGTAATTAGAAGCATAGGCCTACTGTCTGGTGGAATCTCTTTAGAATTGGCTCACATCTATCCGAGAAGTGGACACATATATGTTAACTATTTGATGGTAAAATTCCTGCTGACAGGGTGTCATGACCAATGGCGGTTACCATGGCAACGATACGTCACCTGGCCCTAATATGGCTGTTTTCGTTCATCCATCCAGACAACCTACATCCACACAGAAAATGAAGCAATGAACTAACTAACTAACTAACTAACTACCTAGAGAACAAGCATCTATTTACAAAAGTTCTCTTGAAACGCTCAGTTCTGACTAACGAAATGATATAGTTATGACCCCTGTCACGTAGCCTGCGTAGCTGACAGTATTGTAGATGCGCCGCATAAAGTTTTGAGGCGGTATTGTGGGCGCACGGAATAAAGTTTTGGCGGTGAGGCCGCTAAAAGCGAGCGGCGAAGCCGGGAGCAGAATGGGGAGGAGGACTTTTCGTGCAGGCGGAATTTCAAAGTCCTCTTCCCCATTCTGCTCCCGGCTTCGCCGCCAAAACTTTATTCCGCGTGCCTACAATACCGCCAGCTACGCAGGCTCCTCTCACGTAAAGTAGCATGCGTAGCTGGCAATATTATACGCGCGCCGAATAAGGCGCGGTGGCCTCATGGTCAGTGTGCTCGACTCCGGAGCGAGTGTTCCGGGATCGGGTCCTGGCCGGGGACATTGTGTTGTGTTCTTGGGCAAGACACTTAATTCTCACGGTGCCTCTCTCTACCCAGGTGTATAAATGGGTACCGGCGAATCTAAAGCTGGGGGTAACCCTGTGATGGACTAGCATCCCATCCAGGGGGGAGTAGACATACTCCTACTCGCTTCACGCTACAGAAACTGGAGATAAGCGCCGGCCTGATGGGCGTTCTAGGCTCGTAGCAGACTTTACCTTACCATTGTGGGCGCAGGGAATAAAGTTTTGGCGGAGAAGCCACTAAAAGCGAGCGGCGAGGCCGGGAGCAGAATGGAAATACCGCCTGTACGAAAACCATGGCTTTTTGAATAGTCCGCACACCAGCGTGCGGGAAAAACGGATTGGTCGAGAGATGTACACACGTCAATCAAATGTTAGATGATCCCCCATAAATTTCCCAAGGGACACTTTCGAAAAGATTCCACGAGTTCTTGGCGCACGTAAAAATGCTTCATGGTCATGTTCGCAAACAGTCGTTTAGAATGATCGATTTCGTTTCGTCGTCGAAAGGACAGTGCGAATCAATACGGCCATTCGGGTTTACGATCAATACTTTAAGTTGAGTTGTCCGACGGCGTCGGAGCGCAAATGTTGCGTGTATTTTGACAGCCGATCCGATTCATAAAATCTGTTGCATGGCCGACGGCTCTGAGAGAAACCGCCTTGTCAATCAAAGGGTATGCGAGTGGGTAATGTGCACAAAGTACTTTAAAAGATTAAAGCGTTCAAATTGGCGGATACTAAAGGCACAACGGGAAGACCTTTTGAGGAAAATTACACGTTTTACACAATTCACATGGTACGATTTATCGGCCTGACAAAACCGGCCGACAAATCATATCGTGTAAACCGGCCTTTAGGATATTTTCTAGATGTAAATCCCAGTTACAAGGATCGGACTGAAATGTTACACCCAGCAGCAACTTCAGACTGGGTTTCCGTTCTATAAAAGTCAGAGGAAGTGGTAAAGCCTTAGTGGATTTGCCTTTAAGAAGCATCTCCCAAGTTTTCTTGAAGTTTAGTTGCATGCGACTTACAGTTGTCCATTCAACAATAGACTGAACCTCATTAGCTGCTGAATTACTATTGCTATCGCCCGATTTTACAGGAATGCTTAAAGTTAAATCATCATTGATTTGTTGCGATGACTTTGATATAATTGACCATGATAGAAAATAATATAGGGCCTAATACAGTCCCCTGGGGGACACCTATATTAATGTTTAAATAATCCGTAACGATGCCATCAACAACAACCCTCTGTTTTCTGTGTTTTCTGATATAGAAGTCAGGTTTTCACGTTTGAGGAATCCACCCACGTTTTATTTTCGCCGGCCAACTTTTCTTTAAATTTAAATTTTCCGTTGTAAGCTTCAGTTTTTTTATTTTTGTGTGGGATTTCCCCACATTTTGTCAGCCCCGACGATGTGGCTGGCTTTATTTGTAAACGAGAGCCAAGTGTTTGTCACGTGGTCTCTATAAGGAAGAGAGAACCCTGGGAATGAGAATGAGTGTTTGTGTGTGGCGGCCATTACTCTTCTTGGCAGTTGGCATTTGGCGAATTTCGACTTGTTTTCTCGGTGCGATTAATTATAAGGTAAGGGAAGTCGTCTTCCTTTCAGACGTTTGTATTAAGCGAGTTGTGCCAGCTATATTGCAAGGAGTTATGCCTTCAATTTTATATCGGACAGATATAACATAATGACAACAGTAGTTACGATTAGTAATTTGAGGTTTCCTCTTTTAACTACGATTTGCTGACACGTTGCGTGACGGCGCCAGTTTCTGTAGATTCGCAAGTTAAAAAACTAATGCCTTCAAACTTCCTGTCAAAAATTTTCACATTTGCTGGTAATGTTAAAACAGAAAAGCTAACTAATTTGTAAAAGTTTACGTACAGGTTTGTAAGCTGGAAGCACGAATACTTTTAGCTGACAATTGCACTTGCCTGCTGATTTTTTCAGCTTTATCTTAAGCAAATTCGCCTCTGCTACTAGCGACTGATTTCAATATTTCCGCTGCTGAATAAGAGTAGACGGCATTTACCTCTTTGTCGAACGAAAATATTTCATGAGTCTCTGACGTAGTATGTTCATGCCTGAAGTGCGTTGACTCTAACACATTTTGGCAGTTAATTGCAAAATATTTGGTGGCTGAGAAACTCATATGCTCAAATGCATCCAATTGTAATGCGTTACAAGCTCTAACCTGCAAAATGTTTACTTCAGTGACTCTTAACTCTGTCAATCACCGCCCCCTCCTTCCCCTGTGATAACTTGGGGCCGCGTCCAGCTTTTTCTGCTGACTAGGAAATACACAAACCACAGTAAATGGCATTTCCCATCGAACGGAACAGTGGAAATTTCCTTACCATTTGCTAAATTTTCCAGTTTCCAGTTTCTCATCAGCCAAAAACAATTTCAAATGGTAAGTGCCATCTCGTTGGGCTGGTTTGCTGATTTAGGAAAAACTGTTACCATTATTCACCGGTCATCCCAACCGGTTTATTCTGACAAATGGTAAGCACCCCTAATTTCCCCGAAACTAGAAGTCCAAACATGTTTCTCCCCTAACCGTTTTCTCGTCTGTAGCTTGGGGATTCTACGAAATCTTTACTCGTCATTTATCACTATAGCATGACAAACTGTATTACATTTACTGTAATGCTAATCATCAACGTTTATTTTACTGAAATCCCACACAAGTACACATTGCGGACCTATTTCTATATGTGTTCTCAAGGCTAGACATGTGTCTAGTTCATCTCCGTCGAAAGCGTACACCCAACAGCGGTAGTTGTTGATGTGAAAAAGCCTTGCTACAAGTATTGAGCAACATCTGAAAGTTTCGTCGGCTTATCCTAAATTAAACGCTTCCCCGTGTGAAAGTAAACAAATAGGTTTGCTGAAGCATCAAAGGCGGCTGTCGATGAAGGAAGAAAGTGAAAAAGGTACGCTTGTCGAATATTCCTTTGTCGCATGTTCAAGGTTTTTGTCTTGTTTACATTTGCTCTGGCTGATTTTTGCCGCCTAGTTTGATTGACTAGAAAATCCGCTATAACTATTAAGTGACTTGAGTTTCTGTCGTACTTATGGCCTGGCCTACATGGCCTACTACCTGTTGAACCACAAGACCGTTTACCATAGTTCATCTTACATTTGAATTTCTTGAAGCAGAAAGGTCACACAACATTGAGAAAGTGATCGAAGATCGAAGAACTTGGTGAGGTCGAAGACGTTTGTTGACTATTGCTACGTCATACACGTCATATCCAAGATGGCGCTCTCCAAGTCACGAAAGAGGCAACTTCAAATTGCTCTTGTCACATTTTAACGGGGAACTTTTCTTAGACCGTACTTTCCCTTTAAATGTTGATGTTTTTTTTTCGCAAGGCCTGAGACCACACTGGTGTAAAGTCAGTTTGGACCCGAGTTTTTTGTAGTCTACAAAGCGCCACTTTTGCGTAGGAACAAACGGGACAAATTGTAATCTCGATCCCAGAGCTCTTCTCTTTGGTGCGCAGAAATGAGATCCAAGGGTCTCTTGACAAGAATAGCTTTTCGCGTCCTGCTAAGCTAAAACATCTTTCACTGAAAACCGAGAAACCGAGGGTGTCTAAGTGAAGCAAGACTCTCACAAATAACCCCTATAACTTCATTTTTGCATAGGAGGGTAGAATTTACTCACATCTACGATGTTCTGATCTCGGTGAGGGCGACCAAAAAATAGTTTAAATATTATTTTCAAAAACGTCAAGTTGAAGGTTTTTTTAAAAATTGCTTATTATATGTAGAAGTAGATTCAGTTACTCTGGTGGCCACGTGTATATTAGTGCTAAGCTGGAATTGATCTCATTATAGTTCCCTGAAATTGCTTGCGTCATTATTGCTGTTGGAAAGCAGGTCGAAATTAATGTCATTAATGACCACCCATTATTTTCTTGAATTGTACAAATGTTCTAGAGAGTCAGCCATTGAGTTTAGGAAATCCGTCACAGGGTTGCACTTAGTTGGTAAACGGTAACAGGCGCCGACACTATGAAGTAAACTGGCATCGTTGATTCCCTAACTTGACGTCCAAACGCAGGAACTCAACAATGTCTAGCTCACGATTGCGCTTTCTGATATTAGATGGAATAAACAAATGCCTCCACCATGCTTTGTTCTAACACACCGAATAATACGGCATTGAAGTTGTTGTAAGAGTGAATTACTAATAGATCACACAGCTCAGTTTCTGAAATACCAGAAACAGCTTAAATTAATCCAGCTTGTTTACAAGCTCGTTGACGTTTGAGTGAGCAACTGTGATTCAGAAATTAAATTTGAGGTTCAAAAGGATGTTATTCTTGAACCATACGATAGCTGCTGATTATTGGAGCCATCAGTACATATCTCAGAACTTGACGAAGTCAGTGAGCTGTTCAATCAGAGACTCCTAGCTATGGCTAAATCGGAGAATAGCAACCCTAAGTCCGCTCTACTATTCACCGATTTAGCCGTTATTGAACCGTTCTGTTTTTTAAGAATTGCAACAAATTTGCGTTTGAGACTCACACTAAACCAATTTTTTTAGAACCCAAATCGTTAAATTGGTGATCAAATTTATTCCTCGGAAGTGGAGTATGAGAATTTTTTGCTACCTCGGTGGTTTAATTATGAACTTCCGTTTGGTTAGACAGGTCCCCCAATACCACATTAGGAGTGCCAACTCATATTATACTCCACTTCAAGCTTTAGGAACAATATCAAGCAATTCTCTATTTGATTTCAACGCCCTAAATGTTTTAATTCTTCAAATGCCGAAACCCGCAGTTCTTGCTGCTTATACGCCTTCAAAGTTAAGCTTTTTTCCCCATGGCTATTCCCTTTTCATCGTTTGTGCACCACTCCATTTTTAATGTCACATTAATTTCCCTGATGTATTAAAAGAGGAAATCAAAAGGTAATTCTCGATTGTTTTATTTTTGGGCTTCTTCATCACAACCGTCTAAGGGAAGTTCTTCGAGAAAGTCAAGCAAAATTGGAAATTAAAATTTTTAACATCCCGTTAGTTAGTTAGTTAGTTAGTTAGTTAGTTAGTTAGTTAGTTGTCTGTGTGACTCAACTTATATCATTGTATCTGAACACGTTTGTTGTTTAGAGTGTTTTTATAAAGACCTTTATTATTAGTCCGAACTTTCGAGGTTTGTTTACATCAAAAGTCACCTGACCCTACACTTGAAAGCTGACGCTCAGAAGGTCAATTCCAGTTGTGTAGGAGTGGTAAACTCCTTCTTCCTTTAGTTAAATCCTGTATTAGCAGGACCGTAGCAAGGGGAGGGGCCGGGGGGGCCCGTGGCCCTCCACTTGTTTTCCTCAAGAAGTAAAAACACACAAGAATATAATTTCTTCTTTCAGAAGTTTGAAACAACAAGATGTCAACAATTCCCGATAGAATCATTCCTGATAAACTTTGATTACAGTACCATTTCCCCAGTTCATATTTTATTTCTTTTGTTCGGTGATACAAAACTACAGAAAAAACCAGCTAAAAGATTACAGCAAACGAGAAATGTGACAAAAATATAAATATGTCAAATCGTCTTGACATCCAGGGGACTCACACTCATCACTCTCATCTCGTACTGCAGAAATGCCAGAGAGTAGTTCTGAGAGCGGCCAGGATGATGACTCTGCTGTTTACCCTAGTGAAGCAGTTGTTTCCCATTTACCTCTACTTGGAGATAGACGAAATCAGCCAAGCAATCATTCCCTTGAAATTTAAAGGCCCAAAATGCTGGAAAATACACTTTCTGGTGTTTCGGTTTCAAATGTTTTCATGGGGTGGGGGAGATGTCACACCCATGCCTCCAGTCACTCCCCACCCCCTCCCCTCCCTATAAAGAACGGGCTTACACCCGTCCAATGCGTCCTCCAAACCCCAAACCCCCAACTTTCAAAATACAAATTTTTGTGCCCCCTCAGTTTTTCCGGCCCTGCTACGGCCCTGATTAGTGGGTAGTAAATTTACTCCCTAGCCTTATTTGGGTTTTAGTTATATTTGTATTTTCCCGAAATCCATTATAAGTTGACTACCATTTACTCAGTAATTTCAGTTGGTTCAGTTAATTTACCTGAAGAGAGTCAATCTTCTCCAAGTCTTCTCAGATGTGCAGTTATCAATAACACTTGGTATGTTATCAGTATTTTCCTATTTTTATATTTATGCCTAGCCTTTATGCCTAGCCTTAAGTTAAGTTTATTATAGCTTTCTGTTTCTGTTATTGATTTTAATTTCTTAGCAGTGATTGCAACATTTCATTAGCTTTTGACAACATTTAATCTGCGTAGCGATGGCATTACTTTGTAAACCCAAGTAGGGTAGGACTATGTAAATTATATAACTCTTTAGGTACCGTTTTTGGGTGTTCAACATTTTGCTGTTATCTTCTTAAAACAGCATTAATATTATAGTTTACGATATCTACTGGATAACCATTCTGTG
>OX421447.1:16066789-16074289 GCA_949126865.1 Montipora capitata
TACACTGCAAGTGTCACACCACCAGGGGGTGTGACACTATAAACTTTATAGCCACCAGGAGCCTACAATACAAACAACAACACGCTGCAAGTGCCACACCACCGGGGGGTGTGCACAAATAAACTGAATAGCCACCGGGGGCTAACAAATACAGATAACAATACACTGCAAGTGCCACACCACCGGGCGGTGTGCACAAAGAAACTAAATAGCCACCGGGGGCCTAACGCCTCTAACAACAATACACTGCAAGTGCCACACCAACGGAAATGAACACAAACAGAAAGAAAAGCAATAAATAACACTAAAACCTAAAACTAGCAGTATTACATACATCAAAGACGCTTCTACGAGCGACAAGGAGAACACCACCCCATGGGGGTTGTGCAAAAACCAACTTTGGAAACACGAACGTACTCAGCAAAGTCAATACGAAGTGCAAGACACTTTGGTACCAAACAAAGTATTCTTGGCCCTTCCCCTAACAAATAGATCCGGTCTGTCAGGAAGAAAAAACCACTCTCTTACAAATGAATTCAAGTGAACGCCATCATCTCATAAAAGCGGCCAAAATTGCGCTGACTTCCACATAGGAACGATTAAGGTCCCTATCGCCTTACAGTCACGCAAGTGACTTAATGATCTGCCGATTAGTACAGTTGGTGGAACAAGCCAATTATTCTCCGTGGACCAGTTCTGCGAAAAAGCATCAACAGCTTCCGTACCTGGCTGGAGAAACCTGGAGTTAAACCTGGGCAACTTGGAATTATAACTGCAGGCAAATCTGTCAACAGAATGTGGTCCCCGGAGCTCATCAAGGTGACAGAAGATTTCGTCATTAACGGAGTAATCATCAAAATCGATAATCTTGCTTACAAAATCCGCCTGTGAATTCTGCTCACGCGGTAGCCAATTAACATCAAGCTGAATATTGCGCTGCAAAGTGAGAAGGAAAGCATCCAAGGCAATGTCATGTAACTCTTTAACCATACTACCGACCTGAACAACTCTAACAACATTCTGGTCATCAGTGAAACAGCGAACTCTCTGACCCACCAATTGACTATCAAAAGCATTAAGGGCAAACTTAATTGCAAAAAGCTCCCTCCAGGTCGAAGACTTTTGAGACTCTTCCGTTGACCAATTTCTTTGACAAACTAAACTGGAACCTTGAATAAAATTGCCACAGCCCGTCGAAGAAGCATCTGAAAACAGCACCTTGCTAGGAGCGAACGGAACCGGCCAAAAAAGGACGCCATTTGAAACTCTTAAACTGCCCCTCCAAAAGTCAAGCTCCTCTCTTCCTTGATCATAAACGAAAACAACGGAATTCCACGAGCTACGAGAGTTAATAATATGGTGCAAATACCTCGTCATAATTTGAGAAACATTCCCGCAGCTTGAAGCCATTGAAATAATTTGACCAACAATAGATGCAATTTCCTTCACATGAATAAAAGCAGACAACTCTAATTTGTTTTGTTTGTTTGTTTGTTATTTATTTGTTTAAGCAGGTTGACGTTTTGGCACCTATTCAGCTGATGTGGACCTGCTATACCCACCCACCCATATACACACAGAGGACAGCCACAACACCGGGAACTTCATCCCCTACTCTTCTCGAATAGTGTGTGGATTCTTTAACGTCCCACGGGGAACTAATGAACATGGAAGTTATTTGTGAGACGGGACCTCCGGCTTATCGTGTTTATCCGAGAAGTCTTGAAAGTCTAACCATTTGCGGATGTAATTACAAAGGCAGCACTTTCTCCTCAGTTATTTAAACACCCTGAGTGTTGGTCCGGCCGGAGTCGAACTCACGACCTCCCGCGTGACAGCCCGGTGCTCAACCAACTGAGCCACCGGTGCGCGGTTTTGGCACAAATACCATCAAGATCGGAGCAAAGCTTTTCAATTCTGGCACCAATAGCGAAAATATAACCGGTGTGAGTGTCAATATCGTAGCCAATCCATGAAAATTTATTCACGGGCTCCCATTTGGACTTCTCGTGATTAATTTCAAAACCGCAACGCGAAAGATCAGAACGAACCCGAAAACTATTGGATTTGGCAGCCTCCAACGAAGA
Source organism: Montipora capitata (assembly GCA_949126865.1). Lineage (NCBI taxonomy): Eukaryota > Metazoa > Cnidaria > Anthozoa > Scleractinia > Acroporidae > Montipora > Montipora capitata. The sequence continues at coordinate 16,068,877 of OX421447.1, forward strand.
TCCTGCACCAACTCTGTCATCGAAAAATATGGCAATCGGAGTACCCTGCGCCCTCCAATGCGCTTCCAAAGGCTTTAACAACTTAGTGAAAATAAAAGGCGCACTGGAAAGCCCAAAAGGCAAAACAGTAAACTGAAAATATCTAGTATGCCCGCCACCAAAATCCCACGAGAATGCCAGATAACGGCGATGATCGGGAAAAATGTCAACATGGTGGTATCCTGACTTCAAATCAAATGAAAACACAAAATATTCTTTAGAAAAAGCACTCCTAATGGTATGCAAACCTTCACACTTAAATTTCTGCTTGTACACATGCAGATTGACATGTCTTAAATCTAAAATAATTAAGCCTCTTCTTGCCGCTGCTCTGTGCTGAAACACTCAGTGGATTGATAATATCCGGAGGAGAGAATAGCTCTTCGATACGATTGTCGCGCAAAAGTTCCAGAATAGCTTCGCCAACAAAATCCGCCTCTTTATACCTGCTATAGGCTTAATACTTTGTTCGCTTAGTGTTTAATTAACATAGTTTTGAAATTCAAAGCAAAATACTTATTGCGTGTTGTTGATGTTGAGTGTGTTTCATTGGCCCTGAAAAGCCCCTATGTATCGTATCGAGTTCTACTGTGATCACTAGGGCTGCATTGGGCAAATTGTTGTGTCGTCGTGCATGTTACATCGATCGATTGATACTGATTTGCAGGGACATTAATAGAAAATATATTCCTTTGTTCAGTTACAAATATTGTAGATATTGGAGGGCCTGTATTGATAAGTTGTTCATGACTGCAACATTTTCGATATCATTCGTGGTCTGCTACGATTCTGACATCGTGCTTCCTTTTTTGCTTCAGGTAGATGGATAACTATTCCTATCAACTAAACAGCTCCTTTACGCTCCGCGAATTCCAGAATCTTTCCTCAGCTGAGTGCACCGCCCTATCTATAATCTTTTCCATCGAGTCTGTTGTTACAGTAATACTGGATGTCCTCACAATCACTGTTTACCTAAAAGAGCGCAGTCTTCGCAAGCCCAGTATGTACCTTGTGATCAAGTTGGCAGTTGCAGACATGTTTAATGGAGCATTTTCAATAGTCACTCTGTTATCTGAATTTAACCGCCTGAGGTTATGCAAATTTTCGTGGTTTAACGAAATCTGGTATTTCCTGCCGCTTTATCTTACGCTTCTCTTTACAAATGCCTCGGTGGTGAGTCTCGCTGCTGTTTCTGTAGAGCGAATGCACGCCTCGTTTCGCCCATTAAAACATCGTCTTACCGAAAAAAGAAGCTACGGAGCAGCTGTCTCAGCTGTTTAGTTAACAGCTGGTGTATGCAGTTTTCTGATTTATATCTCAGATATTTTCTTGTCTTGTTGTTTTCTTATAATCCTTGTTTCTTACTCGTCTATCGCTATTAAGATTTATTTCGGACGATATCCTCGGCACCATAGTGGAGGGAGGAGAGAACTAAAACTGAACAAGACATTATTTATTGTAACTTCTGTATCATTACTTCTGACCCTGCCATTCATTGTCCTTTTATCGTGTTCCAGGTACTGTGGGTCTTGCTTTAATTTCTTGCCTCCTAGAACATTGATTTATCTAGTATTGTCATTATTTTTTTATTTCAAGCCAACTCTCTCGTCAATCCATTGCTATATGCGCTCAGAATGCCACGGTTCAAAAGAGGGAGTAACTGCAGAATACCCCGCCACTCGAAGTTGTACCCCTTAAAATCTGGATACTTGGCTACGCAGTTTGTGCACTCTCTTTTTTTTATGTTTTTAGAACGAGAAATAGACTCAACCTACGGGACTACGGGGCTACGTGGCTAGGGGGCTACGAGGCTACGGAGCTACGTGGCTGCGGGGCTACGCCGGGGGCTACGGAGCTACATGGCTACGGGGCTACGTGGCTTCGTGGCTACGTGGCTACGGGGATAAGTGGCTACGTGGCTACGTGGCTACAGGGCTAAGTGGCTACGTGGCTACGGGGCTACGTGGCTACAGGGGCTAAGTGGCTACGTGGCTACGGGGCTAAGCAAGAGGGTTTAGGGTTAGGTAAGATTGAGAGTCATTGGCGGCAAATGAAAGCAAAGCTTCCAACACACGGTTGCAAAAAAGAACATTATTCATCGTATTTAGCGGAATTCAAATGGAGATATATCCACAGTAGAGAAGATTTGTGGAAAGCATTAAAAAAGACATTAAGAAACAAATTTGAATAATTAGACAATGTGAGTAATGAAATAACGAAGTTACAGTATCGAACGAACATTCAAGACGCTTAGATTTGTATTGCATTATTTACACGTATGGTAGGTTATCATGATACGAAACAGTTTTGATTATTTTTCGTGGAGTAGTGAGTTTTGTTTATTAGAAATATTTTCAAACTGCTCACGTCTTACTAATGAAGGTATATTCATGTGTTAGCGAGTTTGTTTCGGCAAATGAATTAAAGCACGAGTTAGATTCGAAAGTGTCTGCTAGTTTGACTCGGCACATTGATTAAAGAACGAGTTAGATTCATGTGTAGCGTTCTTGTTTCGGCACATTGATTGAAGAACGAGTTAGATTCATGTGTAGCGTTCTTGTTTCGGCACATTGATTAAAGAACGAGTTAGATTCATGGGTAGCGTTCTTGGGAGCAACTTCAGAATACCCGGCCACTCACGCCTTCCTTAAATCTACGTATACGGTCCGCAGTCCCGCAGTCGATGAAGAATGAACTAAGTGTTAAAATGGAGTGGTACCGTTGTCCACAGTCCCGTAGTCGATGAAAAGTGTAGTTGACCGAACCGCAAAATGAAAGCTAAAAGTTTTACGAGAGTTCTTAAGCCTAATCACTGCAACGAGCGCTTAGGCTTAATCAGTATACGAGTGCTTTATTCTTCACATGATCTCGTGAAAAGTGTAGTTGACCGAACCGCAAAATGAAAAGCTAAAATTTTACGAGAGTTCTTAGGCCTAATCACTGCAACGAGCGCTTAGGCTTAATCAGTATACGAGTGCTTTATTCTTCACATGATCTCGTGAAAAGTGTAGTTGACCGAACCGCAAAATGAAAGCTAAAATTTTACGAGAGTTCTTAGGCCTAATCACTGCAACGAGCGCTTAGGCTTAATCAGTATACAAGTGCTTTATTCTTCACATGATCTCGTGAAAAGTGTAGTTGACCGAACCGCAAAATGAAAGCTAAAATTTTACGAGAGTTCTTAGGCCTAATCACTGCAACGAACGCTTAGGCTTAATCAGTAAACGAGTGCTTTATTGTTCACATGATCTCGTGAAAAGTGTAGTTGACCGAACCGCAAAATGAAAACTAAATTTTTATCAGAGTTCTTAGGCCTAATCACTGCAACGAGCGCTTAGGCTTAATCAGTAAACTAGTGCTTATTCATTTTGGTGACTACGGGACTGTGGTAGCAAGGACCATGCAAGCGGCATATTTCGTGATGTTTATATAAAAATGTTATGTATATTATGTCGACCACGTAGCCACGTAGCCCCGTAGCCCCGTAGCCCCGTAGCCCCGTGGCCCCGTAGCCTCTCGTTCTAACAACATAAAAAAGATGGAGCGTGCACAAACTGCGTAGCCAAGTATCCGGATTTTAAGGGGTACAACTTCGAGTGGCGGGGTATTCTGCAGTTAAGCCCAAAAGAGCTCTGTTCTCGTTTTTGGCACGTAGATCCCATCCGTCTCCAATTCAAAATTTCCCTCTTAATGTCTTGTAAATGAAGCAAATCCTGATTTGTCTTCAGTGGACACTAATGCGCATGCTAGTATATCAGATACTACTCCATTCTCATTTCCAGAGTTGCGGTCCTTTTCCCCAGTGCTACTGCTCTCGATCTATAGCGCTGGCCAAAAGGTGCTGATTGATATTATCAGGCTAACAATCGTGTTTATTAGTGAAATGTTTCTTGATGCTGGATGAATTAAATTTATGTTCCTCACAATGTTTATTTCACTAATAAACACGATTGTTTGCCTGATAATATCAATCAGCACTTTAAAGTCTTACGAAAATGTAAGACTAAACATGACTGTTTAATTTATGAAATGTTATACATTAGGGAATTGTCACCCTCTCTTAATGTCCAAAGTGACTCAATCAAGGCAAAGTTATTTGTATAACATTCTTTACAACACCTAGTATGCAAATTATGCTTTCCATCTATTTAAACTCTAGCACTTGTATTTATTTATTTATCACTTGATAATGGAGTTACGATGACTTCGAAACGTCGTGAAAATATAGATCTAGTCAGTTTCATTTGTTTTTCTTTCTTAAGTTTTTCTAAGCAACTGCTTGTATAGAATAAAACGTCTAAAATTCAAATCAAAGAAAAGCTCTTCATCTCGTCTACCGCAATCGGCTTTGACAGCAGCTCATCGTGGGAAGGCTCTATCTCACATACTTGCCTAGGAGTCAACCCTTTCCCGAGTAGATTTATTTGTAGAACGCCTTCCTCCCTTTCGAGATTTAGCCCGCCCACTGTTGTAAAAGCGAATCGAGAAGCGTCAAGGGAAACATGCAATACCTCCCTTGGGAGATTCAGCATGCGCACTGTTGTAAAACCCAATTAAAACAAAACTATCTCAGGGTCAAGGGAAATATGATACTTTTCGCGGGAAAAACCTGTTTCTAAAAATAAATTTACTCGGAAAAGAGTTGACTCAATTAGTGATGTAACTGAAATGCAGAGGTTTGTACTACAAGGTGGTTTCCAGGATTTTATAAATTGTAGCTTGTTAATAAGACAATAAGATATATTATTTCCATCAGTCAGTTGGTCTGAATTTGGGTTTGTAAATACCTTGTAATAATGAGTTTTATTCAGATGTCAACTGTATTTAGCGCAGGGGCACTAATTGGGGACACCGCTGTACCGAAGTCAAATTAAATTGACCTCTTTAGATTGTACGTTTTGTTTTCCCATTTTAGACCACGTGATGTTCTCAAGGGAATTTTATGCATACATATGCACGTGTATAAGACGATATTTAAAAGAAACTCCTCTCTAAAGTAACATCACGTGGTCTGAAATGGGAAAACAAAACGTACAAGAGAAAGGGGTCAATTAAACCAACTCTTATCAAATCGTATGTTGGTTTTTGAGCATAGGGGAAACCGGAGTACCCGGAGAAAAACATCTCGGAGCAGAGAAGAGAACTAACAAACTGAACCCAGCTGCGACGCCAAGTCTGGGAATGGAACCCAATCCATATAGGTGGGAGGAAAGGTTACGTTTATACAAACGTTGGCCGTGTAGCACTTATATTTTAAACAGAATTAACTGAAGATAGTGTAGTGTAACGTGAAGTGCTAGATTTCTATCCCATATGAACCATGTGAGCGTTAGCCCTACTGATGGCTGATGGAACTGGGCTCACACAAGGACAG
>OX421447.1:16081789-16089289 GCA_949126865.1 Montipora capitata
TCAGCTACCCCATTCCTTAGTGGTGCACCCACTCCTGAGAAAAATCCTGGATCCTCATCTCATCAACTCATTTCATCTTCCACTTCAAGCAAGAAGAACAGTATCAAGCAATTCTCTATTTGATAACAGGTAACCCAGGCTCACTGTGTGCGTCACGTAGGTATTAAAATATAGAGAACATATGAGGCGAAGTTTAGGTCTGAAAATTTGCTAGAAAATGGTAATAAAAATCGATAAAACTTATCATGTGGTGAGCTGTTGTTGTCTTTAATACGTACACGAAGTTTCGGGGAAAATGGTCCCCGTTCACCTTCCTTCATAATATAGTGACAAGGTAGGAGACGGAAGCCAGCGTCGGGACTCCGATCGACCCAAAACAAGCACAATTTTTTCCGCGAAAATCAAATCCAGTCGCTAAATAAACACGCCAGGTTCGTGGAATAGGAATTTCTCTAAACCATGAATCCACTGAAGCATCTCCAGGTAGCAACGCGGAGCCACCAGACGCCGTAAAACTTGTAAGTTAACCTGCTAAAATGGCGGCCAGAAAGCGTGTTACTCACGAAGTGCCCAATTCAAAATGGCACTGAACTCTGGACGCCTGGTGACGAGTATAATAAGTTCTGGAGGGAGGGGAGTCCCAAATTTCTAAAAACAAAACTCACTGAGCAATTTATCGATTTTTATTACCATTTTCTAGCAAATTTTCAGACCTAAACTTCGCCTCATATGTTCTCTATATTTTAATACCTACGTGACGCACACAGTGAGCCTGGGTTACCTGTGATTTGATATCAAGGCCCTTGATTTTTTAATTCTTCAAATGCAGAAACCCGCAGCAATCAATCTTGAAGTTTCTTTGTAATTTGCAGGTGTGCGAGTCAAGGAAATTAAACTGAAATTAAAAGGATCAATAATAAAAATAGAAACCCTGAAAGTTTGATGACACAAACTCAATTGACTTCTTCCGCCTTGATGGATTTTCAATTACATCTCGACTAATGACCTTAGCTACCAAACGATCCCGTTTCTAGAGTTATTATATGTCCAGGATCCTCGTAATTTTCAGTCCCATTTTACAGGCGCTTTTTTCTCAGTTGTCGTGATTCAGTACCAACAATTTTATTCCTCGTTTTGAAAGCACAGGTAACGAACGTCTTTTTCGAAATATATTTTTTTTTACTGATACTACTGTTGCGACGGAATATTTAAGACTTATACAATACCAGGTAATCTTTTTACCCCACAAAAGAGTATTTTTACCGAAGATAGCAATTCCAAAAAGTTTAGAACATTTGCTAATTTCTCACGCTCAGGCCCTCTCCAATCCCAGTTTTCTCAAGAACATCGACACAACAAATTGGAAGCAGATTTCCATTAGAATTGTTATTATGTTGGTTTCACATACTTGTCTCGGTAAATTAGGCTTTCTATTTTGCTACCGCCATTTGATTTTAAAATAGTTAAAAATCTTTGAAGGCGACGAGATGACAAATGATGTTTCGAGATAATACTTCATCTGGGTTGCATTTTTAACTGAGTAGTGGTTTGTGTTACGAAATAAAAGTAAACAATTTTATATCATTCCCGGGGTCCGTGCCGCAGATAAAAACAGTGCTTCATCGCAATGTCATATGCGTAAGTTGCTGAGGAAGTCATTAGTGCCTTGAGTAAAATGTTCAGACTTTATCCCAGGATTGACTGCATCTTTAAAAAAAAACCTCCCCACTAGAAGTAGTAGTGGCATCCTCGTCTCGAAGAGGCGATGGTTAGCGCTGGGGATTTGGGTAGGATCTTGGATGACTGTGTAGCCCGATCCTGGAGTGGCAGTCTGTTGCAGGTGGCGCAGACTTGCCTTGTGGAATCGCACGCAGAGGCTGCGCGTTCTTTCTTCGCCACTCTCTTGCATGTAGCCTGGACTCTAGCGTTCGCTTCCGCCTTTGAAGCCCCCGCTTTGACACTTTGCCGACATGTATCTCGGTGTTTGGCGATGTCCTCCCATGCACTGGTGTCTGGTTCGGGGTAAATGGGGTCCACGAGATGAATCAACTGGATACAGCAAATCGTATAATTTGATGATTCTGTATTATTCGTTCTAAAACAACGGACATTTCATATTCTTAGTATGATCGGTTTACAATACGTCTTACAAACCGGGTTAACTTAAACGAGCTAGACTAACAACAAATTTCAGAAATCTAAATTTCTTACTTCTATGGCGATATCCAGTTGAGAAAACCAAACGGGTAAGCAACCGGTGAGCAGACAAGGATAGCAAAACGAGGGAGCAAAAAGTCGATCAGATATACACGTGTCGTAAGATTAAAAATATTACTGAAAGGTATAAAACGGCAAGCTGACTAAATCACAATATTAAATTACAAAGTTCAAATCTGAAGTGTCAATCATAGACTAATCAATAAACGGAAATCAGTGCTCTTATCGGCGATAATCAATTTTTATTTAAGTAAACGAAACAGTGTCGATTAGTGCAGATCGTAAGGTTCTCGCTTGATGACGTCCTTGTAGCGCAGCAGCGGTCGATCCACGCGACGGACGCCCTCCCGCGATTCTCCATAAAGGATTTCTCTTGGCAGGCGGTCAGGCTTCATGCGATGTGCATGGCCGAGCCATTGAAGGCGTCGCTGAATGAGCAGTGATGGCGGCATGTTCAGCGAGCCAGCGCACTCCAGGACCTCGGTGTTGGTGACTCTGTCCTGCCAACTGATGTGCAGCAGGAGCCGAAGGCAGCGGAGGTGGAATCCGCTGAGTCCCCGCTCTTGTCTGGCATAGGTCGTCCGCTACTCGCTGCCATAAAGGAGAGTCGACAGGACACAAGCTTGGTAGACGCACATCTTGTTCCTTTCGCTCAAAAGGTCATTGCCCCACACTCGCTTGTTGAGTTTGGCCATGACAGCAGCTGCTTTGGCGATCCTGAAGCTGATCTCAGCATCAAGCGAAGTCGAGCTTGACACGGTGAAGCCCAAGTAGGTGAACGTGTCCACAACCTCCAGCTCCGTGTTGTCGATGGTGATGACTGGGGGGGACTAAGCACCTTGCGCCAGGATGTTGGTCTTCCTGAGGCTGATCGTTAGCCCAAACTCCTCGCAGGCGTGGGACAGCTTGTCTACCAGATGTTGGAGGCCCTCCTCGCTGTGGAATGCTAAAGCAGCGTCGTCTGCGAACAGAAGCTCCCGTATGACACCACATGAGCTTTGGTTTTGGCTTTGGAGTCTGGCGATGTTGAAGAGTTTGCCGTCTGACCTCGTCCGGACGTAGACACCTTCTGTACAGTCTACAAAGGCATACTGGAGCAGCATCGAGAAGAAAATCCCGAACAGGGTTGGAGCAAGGACACAGCCCTGCTTTACTCCACTGCTGACTGGGAAGGCATTGGAGGTGGCCCCATCAAAGCAGACCATACTCTGCATGTCCTGGTGAAAGGAAGTGATGATCGCCAGGAGTTTTGGAGGGCAGCCAATCTTCTGGAGGATCTTGAAGAGCCCGCCTCTTCTCACAAAGTCAGAAGCTTTGGTGAGGTCCACGAAGGCGAGGAACAATGGCTGCTGCTGCTCTCGACACTTCTCCTGCAGCTGACGGAGGAAGAAGATCATGTCCACTGTGGACCTCCCGGCTCTGAGGTCACACTGTGACTCGGGGTAGACTTGCGAAGTAAGGCTCTGCAGGCCGGTCAAGGTGACCCGAGCGAAGACTTTGCCAACGATGCTCAGAAGAGAGATAGTTGTTGCAATCACTACGGTCACCTTTGTTCTAGTACAAGAAAAGCTCCGTGACAAAAAAAATGTCTGTCGAGCATATAATTTAAGTTACAAACAACTGTTAGGCTGATCAGCTTTTAAAAGCCCCACTTGCAATCCGTTTTAATGTTCTTCAATTTTGTTCATCTCTGCCTCCTTTTATATTTGTTAATTTATTCAAACCTTTCTTGGATGTTCTTAGTACTGAGTTATTTCTACGTTTCGCTTGATATGGTGTGCCAATTTTGCTAAATTTCGTGACACAGCCTCTTTAAATTGTTTTTTTCTTTGTTATTTATTTGATGGGGCAGGTTCGAGTCTTCGCAGCCTTTCAGCTGATGTGGACATGCTATACCCACCCACCCATACAATCACGAAGGATCAGCCACAACACGGGGAACTCCATCCCCTACTCTTCATTCTGACTACACTACAACGATCTTCGAGTGAAAGTTTATTTAGGATGTGTCAGTCAGCCGTACAAATGCAAGACAAGCCTACTATAATAACTAAAGTTAAATATAATCTCATAGAAGTGGTGCTACGCCAGATACGAAAAACCACTAAAAAACCACCCTTTAGACGTGAACAAAAAACATATGGAAACGTATTCCTCGTCTAATGCAGCAGCACAAAACCCCGAGGAAAGGGTGAAAATAATTAAAACAGCACATCAAAAAAGTAAACAGACAGGGAGACTGACTGACCTAGAATGACCTACGTCTCCCGCCGAAACCGTTAAATGCCCTCAACTAGTCCAGTGACACCCCGCAAGCCTCTCCATCGTGCCGTCAGAATATCATTTCTGACTAATTCATTCAGTCATTCAGTCGTCAGAAATTACATTTTCTTCTTCTTTTTGTTACCGTGAGCTTCAAAGAAATGTCCACCAGTTGCCCAATTTTTGAGCTTAGCAATGCGTTGTTGAAGGTGTCGGATTGTACAAGTACTCGACATACGAAAGTACCATGAGTGTTTAGTTTTCTAAATGCTGTTCATCAAGAATCTAAAGCCTAATTTAAATATCCAGACGGACTACATAAGTGCCAAACTTTTTGTCTAATTTTTCTTATGTTACACCTTTTTCAATTACTTATTGTTCTTATTAGTATTTATAGAGCGTCCAAGAAATGTCTACTGATTCCCGAATTTTTGCCCTCAGCAACCTGACATAAGAAAGTGCCAGGGCAATTTTTCGGATGTTCATCAAGAATTTAAAGCCTAATTTAAATATCCAGACGGACTCTTATAAAGTGCCAATTTTTTTTGTTTAATCATAAAAATTACAATTTCTTCGATTGTGATTGGTTTTAAAAAAATCCAGTAATTTCAGTTCAATAAACCAATCACATCCAAAGTTTAAATCAACCAATCGCAACCTTGGTTTCAATCACCATAGAAACAGTGTACAGACTCCAAAATTTGTCCGATTTTGTTATCACTTGATGATTACAGACCGAATTGGGCTCCACTCAGTCCTATTACCATCCTTGCATACGGAACCCGCGCCCGCAGTACGCGCGGCAGTCAAAACTCTGCTATCTATCCTGCCAATCATTTTCCCTTTCACCGGAAACGGTGCATTTCTGAGCGCAAACGACGTTGTTGTCGCTCTACCCTGTCAAAAGGACGCCACCAAAGTCTCTTTTTGCGAATTAACAAAAATAAATACATTATCAATACAGTTTTGAAGTCTTCTTACACTTGAAAATATCATACTGAATTCGTCTTAACATAGTTAGAAAAAGAACAAATAACAGCCTAAGAACAAGTACACCTGACGTTCGTTCGTTTCTGACCCTTTAATTGCAAACAATTGACGAGACGTTGTACGTGACGTCGGGTAGCACAGTTTTTCCCGCTCGCTGAATTCTAATTGGTCAATTTAAATTTCAGTAGCTTTCGCCGTATGCACGGATTACTAATTTTTCTTCTGTTACACCTTCTTTTATTTCGGCACATTGACGATACTTTCATTCCCTCAACAAACTAAAATAAGTCCCACTGACTTAAATACGGCGTTGCTGTAGTTATCATTGACAAGTGTCACTATCAACGAAATGTACCGCAGCATTACTTACTATCTATGAGATATTTGTTGCATGTACGAATAATCCCGGCATTTACGTAATAATTTCTAAATATAAAAAGAGTGACAATTTAATAACCAAGTAAAAAAAATGCAAAAATGCCGTCAATCCCTTGTTTGTGAGGAAAAGGTCGCTATATTTGACCCACGTATGATAATTATTTCAAAAAATATGGCCGGGACTGAGACCGCCAGTTAGGGCTTATGTCTTTCTGTCGTCTACTAAGCACCCTCGAAAACTTCCGGCTTTATTCCCTGAGCTCTTCCCTTTTGCGTGCAGAAACTAGATGCAAGGTTCTGGTTACGAGAAGGGCGTCTTGCATCCAGCAGGATTCCTGTAAACAAGCTAAAACATCTTTCACTGAAAAATAGAAAACTGAGGGTGTTTGAGTGGAGGAATTTAAGATTCTCAAAAATAAGCTCTATAACTTCATTTTTGCGGTAAAAAAAAATCTAAGGACTAAAGAGAATGCTGAATAAAGTTCTAAGCGATTGTCCTATTGTTTTTTGGGGTTAGGGTCCAGCGTTGATTGGTTATTTATTTGGGTCTATTGTTTTCCGAGCCAATCCCAGGAGACGTTGTAATGGCTGTGTACTGCCCCATTGTCTAGCGCAATTGATCAAGGATTGGCAAAAAAGTGCTACGCCTAGAAACCTTGTAGACGTAATTGCAACATACATTATGTTTCTATTTCCCCGTCCTTTAGAAAAATCCTGCAATGAAGTAAAATACTACCAGCCACAGGCCACAAGTGGCTCCTATGTTATCGATCCTGATGGCGATGGAGGACAGACCGTTCACTGTATTTTGTAACATGACTAATGAGCATGGAGTTGGGATGGCAGTCATTTCGTCACGACAGCGAAAATAGAACGCACGCAATTGGGTATGAGGCAGATGGAAGTTACATTCCCAACTTTCGCTACTTGGGGACAGGTATCACCAATGTTCTTGACCTAGGTCATTGCGAGCACGAGAATTTATCGAGTAGGAATTTCGTGGTTCTCTTACTTTTGTCGGTGACACTGCGTGGTGGATGTCACGAAAGGGGACCAAAATGACGTAATGGGGAGGTGGCACACCTGCCGATCACAACAAATGCTCATTTCGAGTTTCATCACTCAGCTCATACGCAGACCCGAGTCGAGGAGAGGATGTAACTACGAAAGGAATGGCAACACGTTATGGGAGTGAGGACAGTGGTGTCTTACTTTCCTTTGATCCCCCTTTGATACAGTTGAGATTTGGAGCTACTGGTAACATCAGTGAAGAAGGATGTTGTCACACGCTTGGGAAATTTAAATGTCCCTAATGTGGATCGCTGAAACCTCCATGATCACTAAGATCGGGAGGATTTAAAAGAAGGTGAACAAAAGGGATGCAAGAACAGCCGAGGGACCAATTAAGCAATAGAGAACGTTTTCCGTGTTACCATAGCCTCATCTAAACACGAGGGGGACTTGGGAGAATTCGAGACAGTTATGCAAACCCGAGACGCACTCGAGGGTTTGCATAATTGTCGAGAATTCTCCCAACTTCCCCGAGTGTTTAGATGAGGCTACGGAAACACGGAAAAAAGTCTTCTATTGCTTTTATAAAATATTACTCAAGGATAATTCGACAAATGAGGGTAAATGCTGGTTTTTTTACTT
>OX421447.1:16106789-16121789 GCA_949126865.1 Montipora capitata
AACTGAGTTACTTAGACAGGCAAAACATGCAATGTAATTACTAACTACAGGAACTGACTTACTGACTAACTAAAGGTATCGAGAAATTTACTCAGGTGACAAATTTGGACCACTTTTTAACAAAAGCAGAGGAATTATTCGTCATGATTGCGATATATTTTTCTATGTCGATTTTATCTTGTACAAGGGTGATGCAATCCGCAAACTGAGGTCTTTTATCATCTAAGGCATTAGTATAAAGAAAGTATTTTCCGATTAAGATTAAGTGATTGAGGGTTAAACAAGATGACCAGTCGTCAAGCACTCCATATATTATTTCATCTTTAGAAAGAGTAGATTTCTTTTCTGGAGAAATCGAATTAAACCAAGTAGTAAACTCAGACCAGAACGATTTCGCAACATAACACGAAAAGAGAAGATGAGAAATCGCTTGTTCAACATTAATACAATATGGGCAGTAAGGGTGAGGTTTTTTCTTCATTTTGTGTAAAATGGTATTTGTATATAGTATATTATGTATTATTTTGTACTGAAAAATGGATAGTTTCACTTCTTTGTGCATCAAAAGCGCACTCTATTAATCTTTTTTTCTGCAGTAGGTGGACACTGCTGTCGCGGGCTAATCAGAGTATTGTACACTGTCTTGCACGTGAGCTTATCGATCGCTAGTCGAGTGCTTGTCAGGACATGTTGATGCTCGTCTCTTTTTAGGCTTTTTGTCCGCTGTTCGTCTCTTTTTATGCTTTTTTTCCACTGATCAGGTATAGCCGACAACAAGCTACGGTAGTGCAGAAAATTACATTTAATTTTAAATTTTTGCACAAACGCCCTAAGCGACAAAGAATTATTTCCTAAATCATTAACAAGGCAGGCTAGTTTACATATGCCGACTTGATTGCAGATTCGATAATAAAGAGATGATTGGTTTATTCGTATAAAACGTTTATTCCAAATTATTTGATTTAAAATGTCTTCTTTATCTTTAGGCGTTGTACAGTTTAATTCTTGCCAGTGTATCAATACAACTCGATAGAATTTTGGTAAGTGTTCGTTGATACATAAATATTTGAGGTCGTAGTTGCATTGAAAGAGAATTCGAAAGCAAGGATAGTGGAATAAGTTTCCATGGTCCACTGTCGTCAGGGAACAACCGCTTTACCCATGCAATTTTCAGAGCTTTGTCAAATAATGAAAAGTCAATCATACCAAGTCCTCCATCATTCTTACCTTTCGTAATAGTTGTTTTTTTAAGTTTCGGATTTTTATCTTTCCAAATATAATTATATATTATTTTGTTGACTTCAGCAGTAAAACCAGGTGGAGTGTTCAATACGCTGCAAATAAACGTTAATTTTGATAACGCGAGGGTTTTAACGATATTGATTCTACCATAAATTGATATGTCTCTAGAGGACCAGATGTTTAATAATTTTTGGAGAGGGCTTAACTTATCAAAGAAGTTCTTTTTTGTTGCAAGCTGCTCCTGTCTGACTGTGATAGTCTCCAGGACTGTCCTGAATGATCTTGAGAGTCGTCAAGGAAGGAACAATGCGGATCCTGAAAGTCTCTGATAAATACCTCCCGTCTTCATCAACTAAAGCTGAAAATGGAACTTGGTTTAAGGAGCGATCAGGAACAACAATGAGCTCGCGCTCCTCAAGTAGATCAGCTACCGGACTGATCAACATTCTGTAATACATTGAAAAGCTCGATTCAGAGTATTGACTTTCTTCATCTTCTTCCTCTTATAAGTCTCGATGCTGCGAGGCTCTCAACGTCATTTAAACATCGATCTTCGCAATCTTCCTCGGCTAAGACACTGAATCTTGGAAAACTTTTAGCAAAGAATGCATCTAACTTGCTAACTAGTGCGTCATCAACTAGTTTCTCATCTACTGTTATTGTTCGGAAATGAATGATTCCACTTGTCTTGAGAACCCAGAAAAACAGATCATGATGATGATAAGAAATGTACAGACAAGAAGAGTTGCTATCTTTTTTCATAATATTCTCTATACCAATCCATGATTGCGGGTCAGCTGAGATTTGGCTTTCGACAGAATACTGAGTTGCCATCAAGTCTGCTAATGCTCTAGCACGTGCCAGCTCTAAAACATAGAGCCCATGGTTCGGATTTCTCCAAAGACAACAGAAGGCACTAAGATTTCGGTAGGGGAAATCGAGAAAATCTGAAGACGATACCTTAAAATCGTCGTTGCCTCCTAAAAAGCTTCGTAAAGATTCGCTTTTGGTCATATTCAGAAACAGACACTCAAACATTTCCTGGTTCTTGGATTGGCATAACTTCACCATTGTAAGACCACAAAGAATGTTAAACTCTTTCCCTAGGTCTTTAATGTCTCGAGTAATCAACAGTCCCTTCTCAAGAAAAACTTCAGCCATGTCATGTTCATCAACAGATAGATACAATGTTCCTAAATTTCCATAATCTGCTGCTTCTCCTTCTTTGTCACGAAGTTGGTATTCTGATGGTAAGTTCTTTCTCGAGATATTCTATAGCTTTGCCATATTCACCAACAGATTGAAACACAGTTCCCAATTTTCCGTAGAAGCTGGCTTCTCCCCTTTTGTCACCAATCTTTTTTTTGATTGCAAGTGCTTTCTCAAGATATTCTTTCGCTTTGTCATATTCATCAACAGACTGCAACACAGTTCCTCAGTTTCCTTACGAGCTGGCTTCTCCCTGTTTGTCACCAATCACTTTTTTGGTGGCAAGTGCTTTCTCAAGATATTCTTTAGCTTTGTCATATTCGCGTAGGGATATTAACACAACTCCTAAGTTTCCGTACAAGTTGGATTCTCCCCTTTTGAAACCATCTTCTTTTTTTTTTTTTTTGATGGCAAGTGCTTTGTCAAGATTTTCTTTCGTTTTGTCATATTCACCAACAGATTGAAACACAGTTTCCGTACGAGGTGGCTTCTCCCTCTTTGTCATCAATTTGTATTCTGATGGCAAGTGCTTGGTCAAGATATTCTTTAGCTTTGTCATATTCGCCAAGGGATATAAACACAGTTCCTACGTTTCCATACGAGCTGGCTTCGCCCTCTTTGTCACCAATTTGTATTCTGATGGCAAGTGCTTTCTTGAGATATTCTTTAGCTTTGTCATATTCGCCAACAGACTGAAACACAATTCCTAAATTTCCGTAATCTGCTGCCTGTCCCTCTTTGTCACCAATTTGTATTTTGATTGAAAGTGCTTGTTCAAGATATTCTTTAGCTTTGTCATATTCACCAACAGATTGAAACACAGTTCCTAAGTTTCCGTACGAGCTGGCTTCTCCCTTTATGTCACCGATTTGTATTCTGATGGCAAGTGCTCTCTCAAGATATTCTTTAGCTTTTTCATATTCACCAACAAATTGGAACACAGTTCCTAAGTTTCCGTACGGGCTGACCTCTCCTGTTTTGTCACCAATTTGTATTCTTACTTAGAGACCAGTAAATTTATCCTACAAACGGACTAGTTAAAAACTGTTATCATCATTATCATGATTAATATTATTAATAGTCCGAAATAAATCTGACTTCTGAAGCGCTTCAGAGGTCAGATTTATTTCGGGTTATATTATGGAATGCTACTCGGTCACTCACGCGGCCATACTAGTATATGCCGGGTCGTCCCATTAAGCCTGGCAAATAGTAGAGATTTATGTATTTGAAATAATAATTAATCCCTGCCTCGACCATTCTGCTGGGTCGGACCTGAGTCTCCTGGGTCCTCCTCACATCAGCACTGATTAGGCAATTGCAATTGACACAATGGTGTTGTTTAAAAAAAAATAGACCTGCATGAAAGACCATAAAACCGCTATGAAACCATTTCGTTTGACGAGCATGTGCTTGAGTTTTATTGCACAACAAGTGGGCAAGCAGTATTCTGTAAGTACAAGAAAAACGTTTTCACTTTTGAATACGTGGGGAAAGAAAAAACACTAACGTCGCCTATTATCGTACGTGTACCCCGCCAGCCATGTTGCCGACCTTCAGGCTCACTTCCGCTCTCCCCCTCCCCCCCCCCCCCCTCCCCGAACGGGTTAGTGAGTGATCAGAGTCGTTCAGAACGATCAGAAACTGTTCACAGATAATATTTCAGGTGCCTGTGACAAGATCTTCAAGCAAATGTTGCACAATCAAATTGAAAACAAGCAGTGACAACATTGATTCACTATTAACAATTGTTGAATTACCATTATTAGCGTACATACTGGCACATCTATGCACCTATAATGTATACATAACGCAGAAACAGATGGATCAGCCGCCTAATAGCTATCTATAGCCATATGGAATACTTGAAATTTCGGATTATGAAATCAAATAAAATCAACTTATGGATTCCATAGTTGTGACCTCACACTATTGACAAAACTGTCCATCCTTTTCACAAATGGACTCATAACTATAGAATCGAGAGATTCTCTCAAAGAACCTACAAATCAAATTAACGACCTGGACTTTGGGTAAATTTGCATACAACTCACTGTTTTTCAACACCGTGTCAAAACCCAATGTGAGCAATACATAAATTGTCCCTTTCAGTATTGTTTTCCCAAAGCATGAGCAGGCCATAGTCAGTCCAACAATGGGAGTCCGCATATCTGAAGCTAATGCAATCATAATGGTGTCACTCATACTCGATTACCATAGATTTGCAGATCACAAAGGCGAGCCAGACAGGGTGAGTTTATGTGCTCTAGGAATCTATCGAATTTCGTCCTTTCTCCATCACAGAATCACAGAAATTTCTTCAAAGTTCTGCCACTTGCAAAGTGGCTTTCCTTCACATTATTCCACAAAATACAGATCCTTTACAATATATCACGCTCATGTGAGATATCTGCCCCAGATAAAGCACCGACAGATGCCAACTTAATCTCAGACTTTCTGACCAGACATTTTTTAGTATCCGTCAGCTCTTCTAGATCACTTTCCGAATTGAGGACGTGTTTCGGGACGTATTTGCCACCGGTTAGTTCCCTTGATGCTATAGTCTCCACGACACACGCAATGTATTCATCCAAGCCGGGCTGCCTTTCTTGTCTGCTATAAGCATCTTTCAAAAAGAGTTTCACTATTCCTGAACACTGCCCGGAGGTCAATGCTGATTTCAGTTTCGCATACATGCTCGGGGGTTCAGGGAAAGTGGCGCCATCACCTGATTCAGATTCAAGATCTTCTTGTTGAGGATCACCTGAGTCTTTCTCAGCAGATGCAGCTTTGCCAGCCTGTTTTACCAGAACAGATCGCTTCACCAAGTTAAATGCTACGCCCGGTTTGTTGTCTAAGTGCCCGATACCAACAGTGGGTTTTGAGCCTTCTGTCCAGCTATCGTCTTCTTCTTCTTCTTCTGGTTCTGAACCATCATCAGACTCACTGAGTTGTACGGGTACCATAAGCATGGTTGATTGATTGGCCGCGAAGATCAAGTCGTTGATGAATAAAAACACACTGACAATGATGTTAGGAAGGTCTGCGGCAGTCCAGTGTCGTCCAGCGTGTTCATCCAATGCCATCAATGTCATCACCAAGCGCTTGTAAATATATGAAGATATATACTCATGACCACCAACATTCTCGCCCAGATCCCTGAATGTTATGTACTGTGCTGGATCTTCAAGATGATGAACGGTCCAAGGTGGTATTCCCGTTGACAGGTGCAATGACATCAAATTATTCATCAACCGCTCACGTTCAAGTTCAAGATCCTCGTCTGTAGCAGTTTTATTCATCTTCCTCTTCTGATAGTCTATGATTTGAGTTACCAAATATCGCGGCATATACCTCGGCAGTGTGAGTGGGATCATGCTGTGTAAGATCTTGCATATTCTGATGCTGGTCTTAGCGATGGAGCCAAAGTCATACGTAGATAGCCATGTTTCTTCTGCTGTCGATAAAACTGCACTTTTGTGAGTTCCGCAATCCAGTCGGAACCACAAGTCATGTGCATAGTCACTGGATCTTAAGTAATGGTTTACAACATCTTGCTCTGACACCTTTATATTATCTGAACGTAACAGTAGTATCGGGGCAATGTCAACCGAAATCATGAGGGTAGTTTGATCATCAGGTCGCTCGTAACACAATTGTAATGTGTATGCCGGCATGTTCAGTCGCAATCCACTGAAATTTGGGTGATTGAAGCCACCGAACTGCCAATTTAAAGGGAGGGTGTACTCCCGTAAAACTTTATCAACAGAATTGAAAAAAGCGAAGGCGACCGATTCGGTATTGAGGATGAAACGGTCTCCTTTTTTACCAACTGCACTTCTGTAGCGTGGAGCATCATTTGCGCCGTTGAGCGATAGCATCTCGACAATGTTTCCTTCCTCTATGAAGTGTACAATGTTATGGTTGCCAGGATCGCCATCGAATTGTAGATACAGAATGAATCTGCTTTTCTCCTGCTCAAGATCTTCGAACTTGCCCGCTCCTCTCAGCAAGCTATCCAAGTCCAGCTCTAAGCAAAAGTCATACTCATCAGGAGCCCCAACTTTCAGACCATTGTGCGAACTCCCCATCCTCAAAAGGCGTCCCTTGAAAATTGGAAACTCAGCTGACAACTTTTCAATCACGCCTTCAACTATCTTGTGCACATCTTTGGACACTGTGTCGGCGAACTCATCAGTGGGGTCAACTCTTCCTCTGACATCAAGTTCCCGCATGTAGTCAATCATAACGGTGCTGTCCAAAGCATGGGCACCATGAAAACATTTTGCGTGCTGCCATCCACACGTTTTGAAATCATTAGTGATGCTTTCTGAATCACAAGACGCATTTGGATGACGACCGCTTGTGTGAGCGTGGTGAAACTCCAGTAATCTTCTTGAGAAACTCCACTTGGCCATGATTTGCTGTTGCAGTTTGTTTTCTTGCAGCTGAAATATATTATGCATTATACTGACTGGATTAAATATAAAATGCAATTGTTGATAGGGTTTTAGGTGTGTACAGTTTTACACAGAAAATTTATAGATTCAGCCGACCTGACCTGAGATCACCTTAATATGGAGGTGAAGTCACCTGATTTCACGCATTGATCTTGGTGCCAAACAAACATACACATTTTGTTTCACGCTAGTAAAACTCAAAGTTTAACTCACATTTCTCGTCTGAAACAAAGGGTGTATGTTTGTTTGGCACCAAAATCAATGTGAAATCAGGTGACTTCGCCTCCCTATATGATCTTTTTAATCGCTGAACGTCAGCCAAATGGTCGTGTGGTACCTGGGAAAAAGACTAACAAATTCTGAGATATTTCCAGAGATGGGAAAATGTACATGTACAGACAACGTGACGGATGGACAACAGACGAAACGTAATAACCATATGGCGTATCAATCCTGTAGCCAAAGTTCTGACCATTGTTTCTTGAGAGAAAAATGGTCCATGCCTATATGGCAACAGATGTGACCTCAATTTTGACCTTTAAAAGCCACCCAATATCAAATTCAGGGTCACCATGTTAAAGTCCACATAAGACCTAACACCAATTTAACAGCTCATTTCAGACAGATGTCCTTTCATTTCCCTCTATAAACACAGTTCCTTAGTCTCCGTACGATCTGGCTTCTCCATTTAAGTCACCAATTTGTATTCTGATGGCAAGTGCTTTTTCAAGATATTCTTTAGCTTTGTCATATTCACCAACAGATTGAAACACAGTTCCTAAGTTTCCGTACGAGGTGGCCTCTCCTGTTTTGTCACCGATCTCTTTCTTGATAGCAAGTGCTTTCTCAAGATATTCCTTCGCTTTGTCACATTCACCAAGAGATATAAATACAGTTCCAAAGTTTCCGTACAAGCTAGCTTCTCCCCTTTTGTCACCAATCCCTTTTTTGATGACAAGTGTTTTCTCAAGATATTCTTTAGCTTGGTCATATTCACCAAGACGCTTAAACACAGTTCCTAAATTACTGTAAATTGCTGCCTCCCCCTGTTTGCCCACAAGTCGTGTTTTGATGGCAAGTGCTCTCTCAAGATATTCTTTAGCTTTTTCTGTTCACCAACAGATTGAAACACAGTTCCTAAGTTTCCGTGCGAGCCGGCTTTTCCCCTGTCGTCACCAATCTCTTTTGTGATAACCAGTGCTTTCTCAAGAAAGTCTTTAGGTTTGTCATATTCTCCAACAGAATGAAACAGAAATAGGAGACAGAAAGAATGAAGCATGCACAAATGAAAAGGTTGGAATAATATCTTATCATCTCGGTGACTACCACAAAGCTAAGGAATAGCTTCAGAAAGCACTTGCCATCAGAATACAAATTGGTGACAAAAAGGAGAAGCCAGCTCGTACGGAACCCTAGGAACTATGTTTCAATCTATTGGTAAATATGACAAGGCTAAAAAATATCATGTGAAAGCACTTGTGATCAGAATACAAATTGGTGACAATGAGGGAGAAGCTATCTCGTACAGAAACTTAGGGATTGTTTGTCAATCTGTTGGTGAATATGACAAAGCGAAACAATATCTTGAGAAAGAACTTGCCACCAAAAAAGAGATTGGTGACAAAAGGGGAGAAGCCAGCTCGTACGAAAACTCAGGAACTATGTTTATATTTCTTGGTAAATATGACAAAGCGAACGAATACCTTGAGAAACCAATTACCATAAAAAAAGACAAAAGGGAAGAAGCTGGCCCGTACGGAAAAATTAACTGTAAATAGTTACTAGATGTTAACTCGAAAACCTTACGGTTCCTTTAACCTCTAGGCTCCAATGACCTAAACTACTTTCCTAATTATTCTCTTTAATTAACTTGTAATGTATATAACAATCCTTTGTAATTAGTCTAAGTGTGAGTTAATAAATATTGTTGTTGTTGTTGTGTTTCAATCTGTTGGTGAATATGACAAAGCTATAGAATATCTCGAGAAAGCACTTGTCATCAGAATACAAATTGGTGACAAAGAGGGGGAGGCAAAAGATTAGGAACTGTGTTTCAATCTGTTGATTAATGTTGGAAGGTCCACGACCCTGAAGATTCTTTCATTTTACCATCATACACTATGCATAAGTCACATAACCGAGCCGTTCCAGTTGAGCTATATAGTCTATCAAACAGAAATAATTACCTATTGTGTTTTATGCATGGTTAAGGCCAAAATGAGG
The DNA here is from genome assembly GCA_949126865.1 of Montipora capitata. NCBI lineage: Eukaryota > Metazoa > Cnidaria > Anthozoa > Scleractinia > Acroporidae > Montipora > Montipora capitata. Next base: position 16,115,924 of record OX421447.1, read on the forward strand.
GCAAAAACATACAACAAAGATCTCTGTCAGGCTTCATAACCATCTCAATCTATTAACTTTGATCAACAACGCAATATCCCTGAAAGGCATTGGACTGTGCTAGACTAACTTGGACACTCGCACATAACAATCTGAGGTAACCAAGTATAAGTCTATAAGTCTTTCCTTTAAACTCAGACAGGTTGGCTGCAACTCATTGCTAGGATCGAGTTGTCGTCTCAAAGGACATCATCGTTTCCCTTGCTTAAACCCGTCCATATTCTCGACAGGCCTCCCAGGTTGACACATGGTTAACACATGGGCCACATGGCACATGAGCCACAACACACACTCACGCGCTCTGTTTAAACAGCCGTTGACGCCAATACGTGAGCTGTGAATCCCCTTCAACAGCTTGCTCCTAGAGGCACGTAGAACCACAACTCGCTCTCTTTTCAGGATGAGGCCATCCTGGATTGACATCTCGTCACGCATGTTGAAGTAAGGGGAGATAATACTGGGAAGGTTACTCTTATACTCCGGCCAGCCCTTCTTAATCACGGCTTTTAAGACTTAAAGAGATTCGTCCGCTTCAGTGTCTCGCTGGATCTGAGAATTACGGCAGATACTTGATCACGTTAGTGGTCTGAAACTCTGACTCGTCTTGATCATCCGATGGGATAAATGCCCTTGAAAGGGTGTCTTCCAAGAAGATCTTGTTTCCCTTCTCATACTTCACCTCCAGGTCGTACTTTCGTAAATGAATTTACCATGCCTTTCAAACGCTTGGACGCACGATGCAAAGGCTTCTTTAGAATTGATTTCAGTGGCTTGTGATTACTGAAAACCACTCTCTTTCTGCCAAACGTGAAGTCATTAAACTTCTCCATGGCGAAAACAATAGCAAGCGTCCCTTTTCTATCCGTGCGTAGCGGGACTCTGTTCGTTATCGCCCCAGTTTCATAGGCTATGGGGTGTCCGCCCTGCATAATGGTCACACCAAGACCAGCTTGGCTGCTGTCACACTGTACCTCTAGCGGCCCATTTGGCTTGTAGTAGGATAGCACAGGGGTAGATGCGATGAGGCACGTGACCTCACTCCAAGCCCGTTCTGTGCGTTGGACCAACACCATTTTACATCGTTATGTGTCAGGTCACGAAGAGGTTTCATCACGTGGGGTAGGTTTGGCAGGAAACGACTGAGATAACTAACCATACCAATTTAGACGGGACACATCGCCTGGATTCAGTTTCAAGTCATTTCAACAATCCCTCTGATTTTCTGCGGATCTGGCTACAGGCTTTCCGTTGTCAGGAGATGCCCATGGAAGGTGACTTCCTCACACTTGTTGTCCAGTTTCGTGCGGTTGAGCTTTATGCCATTTAGCTGACACCTCTTCATGAAGGCCTCCATGTTACCATCGTGATCAGCATCATCTCTTCCATAAATGAGCACGTCATCAGCTATTAAAAAACACCCGGTAGACGAAAAAACTCTTGGTGTAAATGCTTCTGGAATATCTCACTTGAGACCAAACGGCAAAAGAAGCTAGCGGTATCTCCCGTGAGGAGTGGCAAAAGCCAGCACCAGATTAGACTCATGGTTAGTGAACACACGGGCCTCTGCTAAATCGGGCAGCACCTCGTCAATAACAAGAATCTGGTATCTTTCCCTCCTCGGGGCAGCATTAAGCGCCTTAGGATCAATGCAAACTCGTAACTCACCAGATTTCTAAACAGCGACAACGAACTGGCTGACCCACTCTCTCGTTTCATCGACGGGAGCAATGACATCCAGATCCTGCAAACTTTGAAGTTCCGCCTTGAATTTCTCTTTGACGTAGAGAGACAATTTCCTGGCTGGGAGAATTACCGGTTGACAAGCCGGATCCACTTGCAGATGAACCCTTTCTGGAAGCTTGCCTTAAACACAACCGCATATTTGATAATCAGATCATCTTCCAAATTCTCCAAAACACTCACAAAGTTCTCCTTGTGCACAGTTAACAAACCCATCTTCTCGGTGGCGTTTAATCCCAGAACTGGAGTTAGATTTTCTTTGACTAACAAGAACCTTGCTTTGTACTTCGCATTGTTTCGTGGATTTACAACTGGCAGAGCTCAGGTCCCCACAGGCTTGACCTTGGTGCCATTGCACATAATAAGGGACTGGGAACAAGGAGCAAGATCCACTTTTCCCGCATGCTTGTATATGGTAAAATGTTAGCACTAGCTCCACATTCAACTTGAAATCTGACAGGTTTCAGCTGGACCAGCATTTCAGAAAACACGGCCTAATCTTTCATGGCTTGAACCCTAACAACAATTGTCTTTTCCTGGTCTTCATCACTATCGATAGCGTAAAAGGCGGCATCCTTACCTTTGCATCCTTTTGCAAAAATGGTTCTTTTTCTTGCACCACTTACAGACTTTACCCCAGGCAGGGCATTTCTCTCTCTCCGGGACATGATCATGGCCACAGAATTAAACGAAATTGTCCTTCCCGACCGTCCATCCGGCGTCGGTAATTTGAGGCTTTTTCTTCTTCGACTTGACCTGATTAATGTTGTCTGCCGGTTCTGACAGCGACTTCATCTGCGACATATGTCGATACACCGATTCAAAGTAAGATTTCTTATTCTCAGTTGCACGTCTTAGTCAGCGTTTTCAATTCGGCGATAAAACTATCCACCGGATCGGTTGGAAGTTTATCTCGCTTCGCCAAAATTACGTCGACCTCTCCAATACAGTACTTCTACAATTTATCCATTACCACGTGCCAATCATCCGACTCCTCGGCTTCAGTGTAACTGAACGCCTTGATAACTTTCAAAGCACCATCTCAAACCGTCTGCTTAATCATCGCTAGCTGGTATTCCGGGCTCTCTCGATTCAGCCTAGAAATGACGAAATAGTTGTTGTACTTTTCCTCCCAAAGCTTCCAATTTTCGGCGACTTCTCCGCTGTGTTTCAAAGCAAGAGGTTGCGGAGGCGTGATCCGATGAAACATCGACGATTGAGGTGGTAAAGTTTGGGATGTTGTGCCCGAGCTTTCACCACCAGAGATTTCTTCATCACCCATGTCATAAACGGTTTAATTTGTCAACGACCAAAATGAAGCTAAATAATTTACCACTGCCACCATGTTGTAAAACGAGGGATGACAAGGATAAAACTAAAGACGTTTACTCAGTGCAATCTACATCGCAACTGACTACGAATATTTAAGTAGATTCAACTAGCGGGAGCGGGTCTCTACAAAACGCACGTGTGCCAAGTTATACAACATTACGCATCTTATCATAACAGGGTGTAGTGTTGCAAGTTAATTAACCTTTTAAATTTGGTGAGTATCTTGTATGTACGGTTACAGCGCTCATTGCCATCAGTCTGATGTCAATTTAGATCAGAAATCAAGTGTCATGTGTGGTTAAGTGTCTTGTCTCGTTCTTGCCCAGGTAATGTGAACAAAACCTCTGACTGCAAAATTGAACTCAAAATAACAAAAATGAGAAGTTAGAGAAGAAGATTTGAAAGCGGCCTTAACCTTAATGCTAAATCCTGAGGAAAGAAAAAACGTAACCGTAACACATTAAACGCTAAGAAAGAGGAAACGGACTCACTTCGGTCGGAATGAATAACCCTGACAAATGGGAGACAGAAGCGTTGTGGTAGTCACCGAGATGACAAGATATTATTCCAACCTTTTCATTAGTGTATGCTTCATTCTTTCTGTCTCCCATTTCTTTCGTGATATTAATCGCTTTGTCATAAAGTTCTCTTGCTTTTAGATATTTATACTGCATTAGATATATGTTGGCCAGTTTTACCAGAAGATTTCCTTCCTCGTCTTTTTTACCACACTCGCGGTAACGGCAAAGCAGAGAGCGCTATGAAGGAATCCAAGAAAATTCTCAGAAAGTGCAGAGCGAGTGGTTCAGACGCATTTCTAGAGCGTTTACCATTTGTCAACAAAAACCGAAAATTCCGGTTGGAAACTCAAATGGTACAGCTCATTCCACCGGAAAGTTTCTGGAAAAGATGGAAATCCTCAGAGGTATTCCTCTTTTCCCGTTCCAACCGAAATGACCGGAAAAATCCTGTACCATTTGTAAACTCCCACTCGACCCGGTGCACTTCGGCCTCTTTTCCCGCCATTCTACGCTGCAGATGCAGCCGTCATTTTGATTTGTTATTGTTTTCTTCTAGCCGCGAGAGTCTCGGGCTTGGCGAAACGCCACACCGGGAAAATCCCGTATCATTCCAACCGGATTTTCCGTGCAAATGGTAAACGCCCCTAGACTTACTCAATACCCACAATACCCCGCCTGCGAGTGTCCAAGTTAGTCTAGCACAGTCCAATGCCTTTCAGGGTTATTGCGTTGTTGATCATAGTTAATAGATTGAGATGGTTATGAAGCCTGACAGAGATCTTTGTTGTATGTTTTTGTCCTCATTTTGGCCTTAACCATGCATAAAACACAATAGGTAATTATTTCTGTTTGATAGACTATATAGCTCAACTGGAACGGCTCGGTTATGTGACTTATGTATAGTGTATGATGGTAAAATGAAAGAATCTTTAGGGTCGTGGACCTTCCAACATTAATCTCGGCTTTCTTTTAAAGCTTGTCGGGCCTCAAAATTATAATTCCCTTCCACTAACAGGCATTGAATTAATAGAGTCTGCATTCCTCGCCTTCCTAGCATAGAAACAGACTGACTTGAAGACAAACAATACAACTAAAGAAGCATGGCTTTTGCCATAAGTCTGTTGTAATTCTTCATATTTATTATATGCGAGTGATCATTTCATAATTTACTTCGCAGGATTTCATTGATTTTCTTCTGGCGCCTTCTCATGGTAGTAATATCAGTTCTCAGAACCAAAAACTAACTCGTTCCTACAGCAAACGATTGAGTTTGTAATTAATCCTCACTTTATGATTGTCTGAATGTCTTGGCTATCAAAATCGAGCTATGCATATATATTATTCTAGCTGGTTAAGATCGAAACCAGAGATGCAAAGTTAGCTAGCTAGAGCTGTAATGTATATCATAATACGACATGCATGAAAGTTAACAAATTGACTAATTCAAATGAATATATAAAGAAAGATCACAATTATAGCGGAGCTCAGGCGCCCCGAAGGCGCTCGAGCGGAGCAAGATTCCATTCCTTAGAAATTATTTTGGTAAGCCATCAAGCCGAGTAAATTTGGTTATGACGTCACCGTATCGGCGAGCGAGCGAGCAAGCGAACGTCCGTCTGTCTGTCCGTACAGGCTCTGGGGGAGGGGGACGGGCGTCTCAATATAACCTAACGGGGGAGCTCAACAACGGGTCGGTACATTTCGCTGACACCCAGTCCATGGACTACCCAAATGGACGAGTAGTGTTAATCTATGTGTAAGCAGCATCTCAAATAGTGCTTACTTAAGCCTCAACACCCATTTTAAACAGCATTGTTCAACAGTATTTAAAGACCCATTGTCACTTACCATGATGCACCACGATTTGTTTATTATGAAATGCAAAGCAGTCACCCACTACCCGCTTTTGCGATCCACATTTTTTGCTCTTTTCAGAGGGTTTCAATTTTATCTTGAGAGGAGAAATTTTTGGAAAAACTGAACAACAACAGTCAGTGTGAAACGGGAAGGTTTGTGTGTACATTTTATTTACTGAACTCGACTCGATCCGCTCAACAATCGCAGCGGAGTCTTCTTTGAGAAACTGATGTAACGAAAACAAAACAGGGTTTCTTTTCCAGATCTCGCCAAAGCAAGAACGATCCAGTTCAAGCGATCCAACTAATTGATGTCATATTGCGTTGATGATGTTCAAAAATGCCAACTTGTTGGTCACTTCGATTCAGAAGATGTGA
>OX421447.1:16126789-16129289 GCA_949126865.1 Montipora capitata
TTTCTTCGAATCTAAAATTATTTGGCGACTGCAAACTATCCAAATACCGTCGTTGTGAATAAAACGTATATAACATCTTTTACTATGGGCTCTAACTGCCCTTTGCTTGGCCTTCCCGTACTCTTATCACATTTTTTTCATGCCTCCCTTTCAGTTGTGGAAGTTATTGAAAATGTGCCCTTTCTTCAGCCGAACTGGCATTTTCAGTGGTCACTTAAAGATGTTTTGGATGATATTCAGTTCGTTAAATTGTTTCCTGTTATCATCAATTCTCTTGTACTCTCGTACACTGTACAATGGCCATATTTGCATGCTTGTAAACAAAAAACGCTGCCCCCATTAAAAGAAATATCTACTTGTTCTAACTTCTTGTATTGAATGTTTCTGATGTTATGCACATTTCATTAATATTCTAGGTTTGTGAAGCCATGCCAATATTTCTCCATCTGTTTCGACCAAGTGAAGCCAGTGTTTTAAGTGTGAAAATGCTCACAACCTTATTGAAGCCCAGCTTCAGTGAAACTGGGACTAACAAAAGAAGATTTGAGAATGAGGTGTATGCAGTATTTACCAAGTACTTAAGGGAAGCACCTACTAAGTAGTCCATTGTCTCAGTTTTACATGTATAGTTCAACAAAATATAACACTATTTGCCAGATAAATAGAGACTGAAAGGTAACACTTGCTGTTTTAGATCGTGGCTAGTTAGGAGAGTTTTGAAATGTTTATTAGAAAATCTGTGGTTTTTAGATGTGTTTCTGTTGGTTTGCCTAGGTGGGTGGGTGGGTGTCATTCTTTCGTTAACAAATACCAGTAGTTATGTTGCAAGGGAACAGATAACGACATTCTCTTGCATAAAAACACTGAATTGTTTGATCAGCACATCAATAAGGTTTTTCTCCGGGTATTCCGGTTTTCCCCTCTCCACAAAAACCAATATTTCATGCGATTTGATTTGATTAGAGTTATTTTCGTTTATGTCCCCAATTAGTGCTCTTGTGCTAAATCCATTGACACTTGAATAACAGTGTTATCATTACATTGATGTAGGTGGTCGAAGAGGTGCTGTTACGCTGGGCCATGTATTGCAGTTTTCCACTGGAACTGATGAAGAACCCATACTGGGTTTTGAGTTGCATCCTTCACTTATCTTTGCAGAAGTGTCTAATTCATTCATTCCCACAGCCAACACTTGCAGTAATACATTGTATCTGCCACATGCAAATGTGACTACATCACTTCCAGAATGTAACATGTTATTTGGCTTGTATGATTATGCATTTAATAATGCATTTTTTGGCCGTGTGTAACTTAGCCATTTGAAAGATGTTTCATTGCAGGACATAAGGCCACTAACTCATTGTTAACTGTTAAGTTTGACTTGTTGTTTTTGTTATTACAAACGGTAAGTAAACCATACCCACTGTGGTAGAACGTTGATTATTCAGACATGATGGGAGAAACATAAAAGCCAAGATAATGGAACATATGACTGTTGAGGAAACAATGTGGAGGCAAAGAAAATGAAAGATATGTACATGTACCTGTACATCATCTACATTACTCTAACAAGCAGCAAGGTGTCAAGGTGTCAACAGGACCCAGCTGCATCCAAACTGAAAATAGAAACAGTGAATTCAGACTTCTAGAATTGTCATTATTTTCATGAAGAAAACAAGACCAGGCAAAGATGTTCGGATAATCAGAGTCTGGATAGTCAATGTTTGACTGTACTAGTCGTTGGAAAATGTGTCTCGTGATATGATCGTAAGGATCGACACGATGTTGGGTCTGTAAAAAAAAAGTAAATCCAGGTAGTCTAGTTGTGGTGATGATGAGGAAAGGCTTTGCCTTTGCAAGTGTTATCCATACTGGCAAATGATAATTTATCGTTGTTATTTCAGTAGACTTGACTGGTGATATTTGAATTTCAAAACGAAAATGATCTATTGTCTGCTAAAAATTGGTATAAATTTATTGGTCACAACAACAATTAATATGTTTAGCTATCAAAAGATTATTTCCTGCATGCTAGTCTTCCATGGACATTCCTGTCCTTTTGTTCAGTTGCAGTTCTCCAAATAAGTCAATAAAAAATAGGCCCCTATAGAATTCTGACATAACTTGTATTATAGAAAGTGTTACTGTGACTTGAGTGCACTGTTACTATGTTGTGTTTCCTTGAACTGCCACTGCATGATCCTTGATTATCTCAACCGATTTCAAATAATGCTCTACCCCATAATTTTCTGTCAAGAAGGTGGAAGGAAGTTGACGAGCCAGAGCTATCTTGCACTCATCAGAAAGGGACACCAACAGAGAGGAAAGAATTGGCCTGCTGTCAGAGTCATCTTCGCTGTCGGTGTCTGTTATGGCCTCTACCCCATAATTTTCGATGGCTGTTCCCATCAGTTCAAGACCTACTGGATTTTGTAACTGGCCAGACACCCGCAAGGGCGACGATCTCGTAGTGCGCATCCTGTGACTCGACCATGCGCGG
>OX421447.1:16131789-16164289 GCA_949126865.1 Montipora capitata
CTGCAGAATACAGTAACATAAGAACTTCCTTTAATGGAAATAAGAAATAGAAACGCTCAGTATAACAAGTCTACAACAAAGCAAACAGTGGGGTGTTACATATAACAACTACACCCAATATAACATGGCCTCAAATGACCTACTGGCCAGATAAAAAATGTGTGTACAAATAATCGGGAGATTTCTCCTCCCGGGAAAAAACAAGTCCACATTAATGGACAGGACTTCGTTAGAAGTTACTCAATATGTAGTACTGCTGATGCAAAGGTTGTGGATTGGACCGGTTTATCGTAGAATCGATCAAAAGATCTAGACGAGGACCACCCTGCCGTGCGCAAAATCTCGTCCATTGGAATACATGCTGCCTTGGCTTTGGAAGTGGAGGCAGACCGAGTGCTGTGTGGTTTGAATGATGCAACATCAATTCCAGCAGAGGACATAACAGTTCGAATCCATCTTGACAAAGTTTCCTTTGAAATTGCTTTGTGTGGTCTGGTGAAGCTAAGAAATAACTGAGTTTCTTTTCCTCTCAAGGGCTGGGTTCGTTTAAGGTATTCCGTTAGGTATGAATAAACACAGAGGGACTTGTCATGAGGGTATGCATGCAACATCACTGACGGTGGCTGATAGCCAGGCCTACTTTGTTTAACGTGAGCGGGTAAAACAAACTCAAAACATGAAGATGTATCTTTCATGAAGTTAATATTAAGCATATGCAAAGCCTGGCTCCTCTGTGCGGAGACCAGGGCAACTAGCATTGATACTTTCAGAGTCAGTGTCTTGAGATCTAACTTCTCCATAGGGCTTAATCCTGAAAGACATGACAAAACTGGCTGCACATCCCAAGTGGATTGATATCGAGGCATAGGTGGTGTACATTTATAGATCCCTTTCATGAATCTTGATACTATTGGGTGACTCCCAATAGGTGTCCTGTCTGAAGATACAGTGAGTGCTGATATAGCACTTCTGGCTGTATTAAGTGTTGTGTACGTTAAACCTTGTTCATGAAGTCGAACTAAAAAATCCAGCACAGAAGTCCACAGATGGGCTATAGGGAGAAACTTGTTGTTCACCACAAAACTCAAACCATCGCCTGAGGTATGGTTGGTATTGCTTCTGTTTTCCAACGGACCAGGAGTGTAAGATAATTTCTGTAGCTTTCCCTGAAAAGTTGCTCTGGAGGAAGCCTTGCCGGAGACTCTGCAAGCCAACAGGCGAAGTCGCTTTTGTAAGGGGTGTAGAGCACCGCTGTGAGGTTGTGTTAGTAGATTGGTGGATTGGGGGAGAAGGAGAGGTCTGTCTATCAGAAGGTGTAACAATGTTGTGAACCATGGCTGGGTTTGCCAAAGAGGGATCAGTATCACTCCTGTTGCCTCGTGGAATTCTATTTCCTGCAGGCATGAGGCAATTACACTGAATGGAGGAAAACAGTAAAAATATGAGTTAGCCCAATTCATATGAAAAGCGTTCACAAACTTTGCTCCAGGATCTGGCTTCCACGAAACATAGTCCTGAACCTTATAATTTAGCCTGGATGCAAACAGGTCAATTTGGAAAGGGCCCCATATATTGCTGATATCTTCAAACATTTTCGTATTTAGGGACCATTCTGTGGAGCCATCAAAATTCTTGGTCAGCAACTACGTTAGTAACACCTGGGATGTGGCATGAGCTAAGCCAAATATTCCTGCTATTAGCCCACTGCCAAATCTGCAATGCCATGTCATTGCAGTCATTCGACTTAATGCCCCCCATAGCATTGATGTACGACACTGTAGTAGTGTTATCTGACTGGATCCTTATGTGTTTATCTGTTAAGTCACTACACAAAGATTGCAAGCCAAACAAAACTGCTTTCATTTCTAAGTAATTGATGTGGAAACAGTGTTCTTTAGCACTCCAAAGTCCTCCAGTCTGCTGTTCTTCACACATTGCCCCCCACTCTGTGTTAGAGGCATCAGTAGTGAGGGTTAAGTCAGGGTTGGTTTGCATTATATTTTTAAATGCTGTATTCACGTTGATCACCCACCAGTGCAATTTTGATCTGGCCTTTGCACTCAACCTCATGAGTGCATCATAATCACCCTTGTTAATTGTTAAAGCTGAAATCTTATTTCGTTCTAAATGTCTGTAGTGCAACTCGCCAAACTGCACTCTTGGAAGACTGGATACCAACAGCCCTATGACCCGAGCAACCTCCCTAATAGTAGGATTGCTTTGATTTAGAAAGTTCTCACAGGCCTGTTTAACAGTAATAGCTTCCCTGGGTGGAAGGCGTATAGTCATTGAGTTGCTATTCAGCAAAAATCCAAGAAACTCCAATTCTTGCGTGGGTATGAGCACTGACTTAGTAGGGTGGATGACAAACCCTAATTTGAGAAACGTATTTGTTGTCTCCCAAATGTTTTCCCCGCAGGAGGTATAGGTATGACCCATGAGAAAAGAGTCATCAATATGTCCCATGCAGAAATGCCCTAGGATCTGAGGTGAGCATAGATTGGCTTCAACACTTTGGTAAACAATCGTGGGGCAGATGCTAACCCATTTGGATGGCAGGTAAATCGAAAATAATTGCCTTGCCATTCAAACTTGAGAAAATTACGATCCTCTACTGAAATAGGGATAGAATAATATGCATCCTTAAAATCCACTGATGCCATAAAGCATCCTGGACGCATGAGTTTGAGGGCGGCATGGATGGTATCCATTTTGAAATGATAGTATGCCACAAACTCGTTGAGGGGTTCAAAATAAGCCTATGGCTACCATCCTTTTTGGGTCTCACAAATATGGTAGAGATAAAGTCTCCATCACTGGGCTTAGATGGTTCTATAACCCCTTTTGTGAGGAGTTTGGCTATTTCAAGGTTTATGATGTCTTTGTCCGCAGACGAAAAAATAATTTGTCTGGGTTGGGTAGCCTGCACAGGTCTAAAATGCCCCTCAAACTCTATGTGATGATGCTGGATGGCATCAAGAATAACAGGATCAGTAGTAACCGCTTTCCAGTTTATGTGCTCCTTAACACAGCCTGTTTTAAAGTTAAGGACCAGCTGGGATAGCAATTCTGCATTCACAATAGATGTGACTTTTTCCCTCACCTTGTCTTTCATTGATCCTTCCGGATTGGAGTGTGTTGTTTGGTGTGGGCACCCCTTGGTGCCCGGCTGTTGGCTAAAAAATGCCTTTGGGAATTTGCCTTCTGTTTGGCGAATTGCCCATGTGCCTAGCATATGGCTTTGCAAAATGTGGTCTGTTGAACCTTTGTTTAGTAGCCTTGTAGCCCTGGGATGATGTGCTGGTACTTGAGGGTTTTTGCATCTGTATCCCCGCTTTTTTCAGTTCCGCCATATCTTTTAAGTGTTTAGAGAGATCATCTCCAAACAACTTAGATGTTGTTTTAATCTCTTCCTTGCAGAGTCGAGTGCAAGGCGGATTTAACTCGGGTTTAATTAATTCCCGTCTCTTCATGTTCAACTTGTGGTGCGTATTGCACAAAAGAGCAATGCTATCCATGATAACCGTGAGAGTTTCTCTCGTATTTGGCGTGTGGCCAGATTGAATGGAGCTAACAAGCTTGCCACTCAAAGTACACAGCGCAGATAAGCAGATAAGTTTGATGCGTTTGTGTTCGCGCCTGAATCGCGCGTGCAGTCCTTTACTACTGCTGTGATCTGAGTGATGTCCAGTGAATCGGCTGGTCCGTCGGGATTTGGCCCGGCTGCATCATCTTGGAGGAAGAGATCTTCCTTTAGGTCCGCCAATACGGCTGTTTGTGCCTGAGAAGCCTCGCTTAACTGAGACAACGTGGTGATAAGATTTTGGAGGACGACCGCCACGCTGTTGCTGCCGTCCGGAACAAACTCCCGGAGTTCTGAGACCGAGGGTGTTGTTGAGCTATCTTCCGTCGTTACCGACATAGCTGCCTATGTAAGAAATCGACTGGCCAACTATTTTCCTGACAAAAGAGTGGAATAGGCTAAAAAACAAGCGAAATTTCTATCCGCAAATCTAAAGCTGATTTCGCGCGCCAAAAGCACTGATTATGCGCATGCGCCTAGCTATCTCATGGGATCCCTGGGCAGTGATGACGAGATAGAATAGTATTCAAATTACGCTATAGCGTGAATGATTTAATTAAACTTGAACCCCGCAAGTCCTTGAAATTTTGAACTTTTCCGGCTTCTCAACGCTTTTCTTGGCTTTAACTGGAATAATTATCAATCTTAAACGAATTTTCTGTAACATTTCTATCATCCTTTGTTTGATTCAGGTGTTTTGATGTGCATATTGCGTTTATGATGTAGTTTTCCTTGGTTTAGTTGATGTTCTTGACATGTCAAGTAGATGATTAGTATTGCACTAGACTTGCTTATGCAGCCTATTTTACATCCTATTTTATATTTTAAAACCATTTTATCCCTATTTTTGATACTCAATTTATGCTATTTTAATACTATTTTATCTCTATTTTAAAGCGTTATTTTGAAACAAAAAATAGGGAAAAAATAGCCTTGGCTGACAGAGATAACTGGATGTAACAGTAGGTTTAAAATAGCACTGCATTGCGAGAAATTATTGCAATAAAATAGGAGAAAATGTTTAAAATCGGTATGAAATAGGTATAAAATAGATGAAAAATTGCCTCCAAATGGCTTTAAATAAGTGTGAGTGAATGTGAAAATCAGTTTAAAATAGAAAATAAGTTTTGAAATAAGCTAAGAACAGTGATCAAGACAACCAACAACAGGTTTAAAATAGCATTAAAATAGCTTTAAAATAGCAATAATGCAAGAACAAAATAAGTTCCAAATAGATGTTTAAAGCAATGTTGATGATGGAATGCATTACATGCAAGAATCTCTAAAGTGTGGAACATTTAATTTATTCACATTCTTTCAAGTGACAGACCACGCAATCTAATGCCAAGAAAAGTCATTTGTGGCTTTTGATGGGACAGTGTACAGGCGAGAAAGAATCTAAATTAACTAAAATTTAAACTGCAATGCAAAAAAAATGTTTCAACATAAACAGCCTCCACATAAATTTAAAAAACAGATACAATGGAGAAAATGATTTTAAAAATAGTTTTACATTGTGGCTGGGAGCTATATTTGCTACCAGTCTTGAGATGATTGTGTCCAAAGCACAAATTTTGGTTTAATAACTGATTTAAGGGATGGCTTATGTTTAAAGTTTTAAAGTGATAGCTTTCCTGTAAGTCAAGGGACACTGCCAAAGAGGGAACAAATTGTGTGACAGTCCACGAGGCCTGGTCGCAAAACCTACGTATCACACAATTGATGTGGCAAATTTTTTGACATTTTACAAGGAAAGCCAACGGATATAAGGGTATCTGTCAATATTTATGGGAAAAGCTTATGACCGTCCTTAACTTAAGGAGACTAGAGAACGATCAAACAGACACTTTGTCACGCTTTGTCTGGCGATTCCACTGATCGGGCATCTTTCGTCTCTCAGAGCAAAATACCCGCAGTAAAAGTCGTCTAACCATGAAGGTACCAAAAGGCAACGGGACACAAAACATAGTTAATGCATGCAACTTTAATCGATCCACTGAAAACAAGTTTTTCATTTAACGTGTATCGCGAAATTATGTTCTAAACTTCTACGTGCGGACAGAGGTGTGAAATCGCAAGTTTCGGTCAGCTGTGATTCACATTTATACACCGGGAAAGCTTCCATTCCATGCACCTAAAATGCATACGAAATGCTTTCTTACCTTATTGCAATCCACGAAAATCGGAAGGCTGGAAAATTGACGAGTAACAGACTCTAGAAAAGCGAAGTTCTTGATCGCGTGACGAGAAATTCTGATGAAGCCTCGATTTCAATATAGTACCCGGTTTTCCCGACCGAGTCACACCAGTCTCGCTCGGCTTTGGATTGTGCTTCATTCACTGAAAAATTTTTGGTTAACTCCCCGAGGTTGGACGGTTTTTTGAAATATTGGATCGAATAATAATAATAATAATAATTATACATGCAGGAATTATATCTTGTGTTCAAATTTACCATTGACTCTTAAAGCCTAACTCCAGAAATAGGATACATTTGAAAGCTATTTTATTTGTCTTAAGTATTAGAGAATTTAACCCCAAAAATAAGGATACGATAGTCTATTGTAAAGCTATTTTGCATTACTTTTGGTAATTGTAGTTTTTCGTGTGTGTATGTTCATCAAGCGTGATAAAATATGAATAAAATAGTCTGTTTTAAAGCTATTTTGCATTAATTTTGCTTTGCAGTCATATGATCTGAGCTGCAGTGTGAGTCATGGAGAATCTCATTTCAAAAATAGGGATAAAATAGTCCATTTTAAAGCTGTTTTGTTTAAGTATTGAAGATCGAGCCTCCATCAGCAAGATTGAGTCAACCTATTTTATGGCTATTTGGAAAACAAAATGGAAAACAGTGTATTTTATTCTTATTTTACAAACCAACGTTTCCACAAAATAGGATTAAAATAGTCTATTTTACTGGCTATTTTGTGGTTTGGTATAATAAAAAAAGGGATTAAATAGACCACTCCTTGTAAAATAGGGTTTCAATAAAAGTAAAACATCAATAAAATAGATGGTCTATTTTCCTTATCAAAATTAAAATAGGATTAAAATAGGTATAATAGCAATAAAATAGGTATAAAATACAAATAAAATAGAGAAGTTTTTGTTTTTCAAATTCAATATCACGAATTTGGGTTGCCAAATTGACGATTTTCTTCTGTTTTTATAAAAATGTCAACTATGCAAGTTTCGACATTGGAAGTTCGGCTTCGTTCGACATCCTTCCTCAATCCATTGAGAGAAGAAAAAGGCAGTCTCAGCTAATCTCCACCCCCATCCCCACGGTAACTGTGGCAAAAAGCCCTCCAGTACAGTGGAGTAGAGAGAATGATCCCACCCCACGAATGTTTGTCTTTTCAACATGGTGGTTCCTGGGTTTCAAACGTATAATTAGTGGGTGGTACAGTGCAATACAACATTACAGTGAATTGGTAACGGAATGAAGTAAGTAACTATTTTTACTGTCATACATTGTGCTTAGCTGCATTGAAATGTTCATAAATAAATTAGATATTTTGATTACTCCCGAGATATTAGCATGTTTAATTCGAAAACGAAGTCGATTGATTGATTTGAATACTTTCTACTTGCGTTCGATGATGACGTGTCAGTATCAGTAGTGGGGTAAACATGTATGCGTTGACGTTTTAAAAGCAATGGTATGTTTCAACTTTGAAAACGACTCAAAACATTACGTTTTTCCGTTCATGTACAGTAAGGGGCCCAGTTCTGGGCCACTTTTTGTTCAACGTTTATTTTTTGCGTCACAAATGAATCTGAATAAAAAGGAATTGCTTCCAAAGGTAGCTTGATTTCTTGCCTTTCGTCCTGCCGCGTTTTGAGTTTACAGCTACTATATACTGTGAGCAAGTCGACGTGACACGAAGGTAGGTGAATTTGGTTTCCAAGAAAAAGTGTTTTGTTCGTTTACGGCTACTCGAATTACATGGTCTAATTCAAGTTTACATTTTATCCGTATAGCAGACCCAAATGAGCCAATTCTTGGCATAAAGAACGTAGAGTGATAAAGCTTTCAGTTAAATATAAACTTTTCCTGGCTTATTTTATTCCTTGACCTAAATTCACTCCTCAATATTTCCTTGGTACTTTTGCGTATTTGCCTATTCTCGGCCACCCTGCTCGCCGTCGACAACGCTAAAAAGCGCTCATAGTTTTGTATGGAGTTTTCTTGTCAAATCATTTGTAAAAGGAAAGCCGTAATGGGGTGGCATGTTCTGACAGTAGATATGAATTAAAACTATGAGTTCTTACTTACCGGATCCCGTTTTGAAATACCCAACTCTTTTTTCGGCCTCGCTTGCCATGCAGGAGGGGTACATTGGAATTTTCGGTTTTGCGGTTTTGGTTTTTTTTAGATCGGTTTTTCGGTTTGGTGTTCATTGCAGTTTGCAGATTTTTCGTTTTTTATCATTTGGTTTTCGGTTTTTGTAGAAAATATGAGCGGTTTTTCGGTTTTGTTATCCGATGAGCTTTTTAGGTTTTCCTCTTTTGTCCTATTTGGGTTCCGGTTTCGCTTAGATTTGAGCGGCAATTGATCTCGAATAAGGTGTTATTTATTTATTTATTTATTTATTTATTTATTTATTTATTTATTTATTTATTCTTTATTTAACCACGGTACAATTCATCAGCAATATAAAAGCCATATGTACAATTAAAAATTTAAAACCAACTATAGATAAAACTATGGAAACTACATTAACTATCTTACTCAATATCATACAATAAAAGCTGCTTTCCATGAATGCCGTGTTTAGAATAATGGCTTAGATAACCTCTTTTATCAGTCATTTGAATTGACTGAGGGACGCTGCTTTCCTTAGTTCTAATGGCAAACTGGTCCACAAAACTGCGCCACCGTAGCTAAAGCTGTTTTCTGTAGTAGTTTGTGCGCGGTTGCGGAACATTTACCTTATTCACAGACCCTCTCAAATAATTACCAGAATCGCGATGGACAAATTTCGATCAGAGATACTCAGGTGCTAGTCTTTGTAGGGACTTAAATACCATTGTTGCTCTTTCAATTTGCCTTTCAGAGACTAGGGATTTCCATCTCAAGAGGTCAAATAAATTGTTGACATCAGCGTCATAGTTAGAGCAGGTCAAGATACTGGCTGCTCTGTTTTGTATTTTTTGCAGTTTGTCCTGCAAAGTTACTCCACAGTTTCCCCAAACAATATTGCAGTAGTATGAGGTTGTACTAGGGCCTGATAAATAGAATGTAAGGTCCCATAGGGGACAAGATGTCTGTTTTCACTCACGTGATCAGTAACCTTGTTTTTCCTCCGAAACAAAAGAAAACGTTTGAGTGATAATAGAGCTCAATTCCCGGAGACGTCGCATTCTAAAGTTATGGAATGCCTGACAAACTAAATGTCACGGTAGGGGATCACGCGTGTCGAATTATGCCCTAGTTGGTGCAGAGTGGATGAAGATGAAGGACCCCGGAAGATCTGAACGAGCATGAAATGAGTGAGGAAGCTAGTGACTCTTATGAAGGCCAGCAAGAATTTGATGAAAGTAGTGACGAAGTCAGTGCAGAGGACATCAATTCCCAAGTCTAGCAAGATGAATTAGGGACATATGGAAGGGCGGTGCTCGGGGAGGGGGCGTCCCATACAAAAAGGGGAGGGATGCTCGTCGTCTCGCTTGGAGGTGTAAATTTCGGATTTTGGTCTCACTTAGGGTGTTTTGGGCAAAATGCAATCATATAGCCGTGAAGGTCTCCATTAGGGTTGCGCGCGAAGAAATATAAAAGTCTATATTTACACTTTTATATTTCTTCTCTCCCCCCGGGGGAGCGGTGAGCTTCAATATTCGACTGCTGTTTTAAGTAAGTATCTGTTTATTACCACATTTAACCGTTGAGCAAGTTCCTGCTGCCATGTAAAACAAGGAACAATTTGTACCGGTTAGCTTCCTCAGAGCAATCGCATGTTTTAGACCAAGATTAAACATTCCATTCGAATCTCCAAACTGTCTTGTCTTAGTTATCAAATAGAAATGTTCAATTAGAGATTTTCGATTGAAGTTTCCGAAGATATACCTTTTTGCAATTGCAAAATTGCAATTCTAGAGAGGACTTGTGTGCAAATTCTCCTAAGTTAACTTGGCTCCATTACCAGCTGCTCAAGTTGCGGAAAATGAGCCCACAAAATCCGGGCTCGAGAGAGCGGCAGAAATAAAGCCTATGATTTTAGCAGATACTAAAAGACATGAAGGTTTTAGACAAGTCCGTGACATTCACAAATACTTTGATTAAATGAAGTGTTAGTGTAGTTTGCTCTGTATGCCCCACTTGTCACCATTGTATCGGTCTTCTGACGGTTTTGTATGCTGTTTTCGGTCTTGGTCGAATTTTTTTGCGGTTTTGCGGTTTTGGATGATTTTCTCTTCGGTTGTGCGGTTTCTAATACACCCCAATGTCCCCCTCATGGAGCAATTAGGAGAAAAACTAGGTGTACAAAAAACTTCCTTTTCTAACATGAAACAAAGCTCGTTCAGGATACTTTGTGGGCGAAATATCAAACACAAGCCTTGTTAGTGACTTAACAACAAAAATTGGTGATAAAGCGTTGTTTATTCTGAGAAATTGAGCGCACTCTTTTGTGGCCGAGAACTGGGCCGCGCTGGCCGATAACTGGGCCCACGAACGACGCTTCCATTTTCGTTTTTACTCGGGAGAAAACAGCGTTGAGCAGTCGATAGCTTTACGTGTGTAAACTGAATGCTGAAGCTAGTTGTCTTTGAAATTTCAAGTCCTTACGGCTATTCCAAGGTAAGAAATACAAGTTTACGTTTTTTTGTGGCCGAGAACTGGGCCCCATACTGTAAGCTTAACTATCGTTTCACAGCAGGCCAAGAAAATGAAATTAGAAATCTTTCTGTAAAACGTATATTATCAACTGCCTACTTAATATTGTTAACTTTTGCGTTTTGTACTTATTTATCAATAAAGATCATGTAATAAAGATCATGTTTACATTATTTTGTATTCAACAGATGTGGGTGGACATATCCTACTTGTGTATATCATCAGTGATCTTGACAGACGTTAAGTCAATCGGGGTCCCTCAAATGACCTTCAACCAATAATCGGTAAACTTGATTTAGTGCAAAGATTAGCAGTTACCCTTGATGTAGATAAAGTGGTTGCAGAGGATCTTGGGTCTGCCTCTAGGAAGTTAGTGAAGACCGAACAAAGTAATCAAGTTGGATACCAAGCTCCTTTAAATTGTGGTGGAAGACAAGGAAGACCATCTTTTGAAATAAGTGAGGAGCAGCTACAATTTTGTGCGTGAACAAGGTTTTCAAGTAAAGCAAATAAGTAGCATTCTTGGGGTTAGTCCCAGGACAGTTGAGAGAAGGATGTCAAGCTTTGGTTTGAGCATATCAGGTCAGTACTAAATATGCAAGCGTACACAAAATCGGGCACAAAATACACATTCAAAGTCGTTGGCGATTTAGCTGGTGTCGTAGGTATCAGGGGCACTTTTTCACCAATTACTACTGACCCTGACCTTTGTAAGTACAAGGACGACCCACTGACATGCTCTTGGGAAAAGTTGCAAGGAAAAATATTTACGCTAAAAGATGCATCAAGTACATTTTTGGTAAGGTGTGGCCAGGGAAGGAGGTTAAGATAAGCTTCTAGTTTATATCTTTCAGATAGCACACTGTCTTCTGAATTATTATTTTTTATTTAATGATAATCTCAGTTGTTTTCCAAAGCAGAAAAGAAACTAGGTTACAAGTATAAAGCGTAAGAGAAAAAGAAATATCTTTAACTGGTTTGGGCTTCACAAAATTGTCTTCCATGTCTGTTGTCATACAGTTACCAAACATCAACAAAGTATTTACAGACGTAAATAGTTGGCAGGACAATAAAGATGGGTATATTTGTCAATGGTGTTCTTTGCTTTAGTTATGTATAGTACTATAGATGACAGCCAGTTGGATGAACTTGTTCGACATGCTTCAAATGAGCATCCTGGTATTGGTATTCGAATGCTTAACGGTTACTTAAAGAGCAAAGGGTTCCGGATTCAACGTAAAAGAATACGATCGTCACTGTTGCGAATTGACCCAATTGGCCTAGTAGAAAGGTGGAGAAGAACTGTCAAGAGGAGATGCTACAATATGAGGTATCCTCTATCTCTGTGGCACATAGATGGAAATCACAAACTTATAAGGTACTCACAATGATATCCCATTAACTAATTTATATTGTTGATTGGTTAACCCTTGAGCAAAAAGCTTGACAGGATTAACTCATGGCTATGCAGATACATTTTTCTCTGAGGGCAAAATTTGTACGATGTACTCACAAAGTGAAACATAATTGTGTTGGTGATTTTAAAAGTAGAAGTAGATTTTCTAATAACTTTATATTGAAAAGTTGATAATTTTCAGCAGGTTCTCTAAACCTATTGTTGTCACTTTTTACAAGATGAAAATTTTTTATTCCTACAGATGGAGGATTATGGTGGAGTGGATGGATACTCAAGAATACCAGTTTATTTGAAAGCCTCTAACGATAACAAAGCAAGCACTGTACACTGTATTAACATGTTTTCAAGAGGCTAATTCAGAGTTTGGTCTACCCTCCCGGGTACCTTCTGATAAAGGTGGGGAGAATGTGGAGGTCGCAACATTTATGCTCAATCATGTCAAGCGTGGGCCTAGCAGAGGAAGTATGATCACAGATACAATAATGCTGTGTAACTGTTTGATAAAAAAAGGGTCCCAATATTACTGTGCCTAAGTTAGTCATTGTGCACACTTTATCAGGATGACAAGGTTACAAGGGTGGTCAAAAAATAAATTGTACTAACTGGCAATGAGCAGTCATAAAACCACTCACACATAGTTATTGATAAATAGATAATAAATACATACCAACATAATTCCTTGTGGCAGGATTGACTATCGTAACTAAAGGATTGGTACCTGACTAACCTACAGAATATTGTTTTCTATATTATAATGCAGGAAAAAATACTCACAACCAACGGATCGAACGGCTTTGGCGAGATGTGTTTGGTAGATGTCTTTTCCTTTTCTGTGATCTGTTCTACTCATTAGAAAATCAGAATATGCTAAATCCTGATAATAAAAGGCACTTGTGGTGCTTGCGTTATGTGTTTTTGCCCATCATAAACCAACACTTGTTGAACTGGAAAGATGCATGGGTGTATCATCCAATGCGTACAGAAGACATCAATGAACGAAAGTGTCTCGGCAGTTTTCGATATTTTGATTGGTTGTCCAGATCTCCGCAACAAAGGTTGGAATACCCAAACATATGCGAGACGTGTAGTGTAAGTGGACGCCACGGGAAAAATATTTTAAATATCGGAATTTCCTGACAAACTTTTGTTGATTGATGCCTTGTGAATAACATTGTGCAGTGATTTTGCTCGTGCTGCGGCATCCGATACCCGATAAATTCAATAGAAGAACCCTCAACGGTTTCACGTCTTACCGGTTCCGATCCTGACACTTACCAAAAGGAAAACTCGCGTAAACAATATTTTTATCGTAAACGACATTTACTGAGCTTTCTTCTGGTGTATAGTTTGTTAGTATTTTATTGAAACTAACGCGTGTACGAATTTTTTCCCGAAGGACATCCGCGAAGGTCGGAGAGTAACCTTAACTGGTGACCCAGGGATTTCATGTGTCTACTTTGGGCGGGAATTTTGTCCGGTCCGAGTTTTGTCGATCCGATCCGATCCGGTCGGATCCGGATTTTGCCAACGGCCAAGAAATGCCACAAGATGAACCACTTTTCTTTCGTGTGCAGATCTGGGAGTGTTCGTGACCAGAAGAGCAACAGACCAAAACTGAGCAGAGGAAGAATTAAAAGAGGAATTAAGAAATCAACTGAAGGTGCTGAATCCACAAGCTGGGAGGATGAATTTTTCAGTAATGCAGCAGAGTATTTAGCACGAGCCACGAAAATTAGAGAGATTGGCTACAGGATGGATAGAACTGTTATAGTACGACTGAATGATGTTGATGTACAAATAGAAGCTGATAGTGGTGCAGATGTTAACTTAATGGATAAACATCAGTTCAAGGCATTTGTTCACCGGACAAGAGAAGAGCCCAACCTGCAACCTAGTCGAATCAAGCTTCGCACCCTCCAACAAAAGCTCGAGGTGAAGGGAGAATTTCAAACAGAGATCAGGAATGAGACCTGTGGAAGACCCACCAAATTTGTTGTTGTATCTGGGAGAGTACAGTCACTTCAACTGATTAGCCAAGGGACTTTGATAGAGCTGGGGATGTTAAAGATTCAACCAGATGGCAGGTTTGCTGAGCCTAATCATCTGGGGATGTCGAAAGAAGAACGCAGTGTCAGCACAGTCATTCAGGATGAAGGGGTACAGGAGATGAAAACAGTGAATGCTAGATACAAACATCTATTTGAAGGCTTCGGAAAGATAGAAGAACAACAAGGAAATCGAAAGCCACTTCCACACGAAAGCAGAAGCAGTGCCAGTTACACATAAACCCAGACAAGTACCGAATTACTTGCAAGAACCATTGATAAGTGGAGGACATTTTTGAAAAAGTTCCAGAAGAAAGAACCAATCATTTGGTGTTCCCCATTGGTAGTGCAACCAAAACCAAAGTTTGCGGAAATACCACCAAACCGGTTGCAACCCCACATGATCAGAGCAAGTGTTGACTTGAGAATTCCAAACAAGTACATAGAACGAAGTCGAATTTCGCAGGCACCGATAGTGGAAAACTTTATTTACAAGTTTCATGATTGCACCTTTTGGACGAAGGTAGACCTACGACAAGGGTACCACAAGTTAGTATTACACCCAGAATCGAGATCAGTGGCAACATTCAGTACTCCCTGGGGTAATTGCCGACCAAAGAGGCTGGTAGTTGGGGCCGAAGCATCCCACGACCTTTTCGATGGTGTAATGACCAGAATATTTGGTAACATTCCAGCATGCCTTAAGCAAAGGGACGATCTCTTAATTGGAGCAAGAGATTGGAAGGAACACAATGTGAAACTGGAGACAGTGTTCCAGAGGGCTGAAGACTATGGAATCACGTTTAATGAACCCAAGTGTGAATTTGGCCAGGCGCAGATTACTTTCTATGGCTACCGATTTGGTGTAGGAGGCCTCAAACCCACACCGGAGAAAGTACAGGCTATCCAAGAATGCAAACCCCCTAAATCTAAGGAAGAAGTTCGAAGTGTTCCTGGGAATGACTGGATACCTCTCCAAGTTTATACCTCGGTACGCTTCCCTTACAAAGCCGCTTAGGGAACTGACTCATAAGGATGCAAAGTTTTCCTGGGGTCCAGAGGAAGCAGATGCTTTTGAACACCTTAAAGCCAGTATTTCAAGTAAAGACACAATGGCGTTCTTCAACCCAAAGCTACCAATAATCGTGAGTAGAAGCCAGTTTTAATGAGAGATTGTCAGCAGGATTATTCCAGAAAACTGAAGAGGGTTGGTGACCGGTTCACTTTATAAGACGCACTCTGACGGGCGCAGAAAAGAAGTACAGCCGAACCGAGAGAGATGCCTTGTGTTTCAAATGGGCCAAGGACAGATTTTCCATTTATTTACTTGGAGGCCCCAGATTCACGATTGTCACTGCACACAAACCACTTCTACCGCTTTTCAATAAGCCCACTGTAAAGCTACCCCCACGGATTGAGAAATGGGTTATGGACATGCAGAATGTGGATTCATATGAACTCGGCAAGAATGAAGCATACCCCCTCGATTTCTTATCCAGACACCCGCCGCCAATCACTGGAAATGGTGACACAGAGAAAGTGCTGAAGACAACCATCCCACCAGAAAGTGCAGTAGTATTGGACAGGATTAGAGAGGAGACGTGTGGAGATGACGTTTTGCAGAAACTAAGTCAGGTGATCGAGGAAGGCGACTGGGCAACCAGGAAGAAAGATGCCAACTTAGCACCATTCTACCCAATTAAAGATAAGCTTTATGAAGCGCAAGGTCTTATAATCAGAGTGGACAGAATTATGCTTCGCACAGATTTGCAGCAGAAAGTCATCAAGACAGCTCACAAGTTAGGACATCTGGGTACAACAAAAACTAAACAGATGATAAGTGCAAAATATTGGTTTCCTAACATGAATGCAATGATTGACCTGATGATAGGACACTGCTTTGATTGTCAAGTCACCACCAAAGATCACAGACAACAGCCAATAAAACCATCAGTCATCCCAAGGGCTCCCTGGGAGGACATTTCACTGGACTTCGGAGGACCCTACCCAGATGGTCATTATAATCTAGTAGCCATTGATCAGAGAAGTCGATAGCCAGAAGTGGAAACTGTATCTTCAACCAGTATCAAACCAACCAAGGAGAAACTTAAGAAGAGGTTTGCCGACCACGGTATTCCGAAGCGAATTTGCACGGATAATGGTCTACCATTCAATTCTATTTAGAGTTTTCAGACTTTGCCCAAGAAGAAAGATTTGTACACCACAAAGTCACTCCTGGACACCCTAGAGTCAATGGACATGTGGAAAGGTTTATGCAGACTCCCAACAAGACAGAACAGATTGCCCACCTCCAAGGAAAGACTGGACTTGAAAGGAACATGGCAGTATATATGCTAATGGCTTATAGAGACACACCGCACCCTGCAACCGGAGTTACACCATATCAGGCAATGTCCAACAGACCAATCAGAACCAAGCTTGACCACACAACAACCAGAGTGGAAAGAACCAAGGCATAGGAAATGAATGATGAGAGGGACATGTTGTACAAAGAGAAGATGAAGCGTAGTGGTTTAAACATTAAAGTGCACAACTTCATGGTTGGAGATTATGTACTGTTGAAACAAGAAAACAAACAAATGGTCAACTGCTTACTAACCAGTTTTTTACACGGTTATTGTCAGTGGCTCTTCTATCACTGGAAGAACAGTATGCAGGGCCTCTAATCACTTCAAATTGGCTACTGCAATCATGCATGAGAATGTGGCTAGGATAGAGAGAAATCAAGATTGGAGAGAAAGTGTGTAAGAGACACCAACAAACCAGATCGGAGAAGGACTGACTGGTGGAAACAAGGAATTAGGACCTCAACAGCACTTTGAAACCGCTCAAGAAGGAAAGAAAGAAGAGAATGTAAATGATCCAGTACCAGAGGAACCTAGTGGACAGGGTGGTATACACCTGAGAGATCAATAGCAGTCAAGTGAACAACAACAAGTACCAGAGTCATTTTCAAGACCGCAACGAATGCAAAGGAGACCTGCTTATTTGACTGATTATGTTGCTTAGAGAAAGAAAACTGTTTTTCTCTCATTTTGCTAAAGCACTAGGCAATGCTATTTGTCAAAGAGAAGTTTATTGTTGAGCATTTAACGATCATTTGGTGCCAAAACAATGCCATTATATCTCGTGTTGCATTCATGCAGTATGTATATAATTCATGTCGAATACATGAATTCGTGTTAGTTATCTCTGTATATAAATTTATAATAAAGTTGCCCCATGTGTTCGCGGTTATGAATCGACCCTTATATTGCTAGTCTTAACACTGAGCACGCGCACTCCGAAAGATGTCAGCCTCCAAACCTTATGCGCATGCTCAGTACGGAAAACTCATGCTCATTGTCATCCTGGTCCTCCGATCTAAAGGTCCTTATTAGGGCCGATTTACACGGCACGATTTGTGTCGCATGCGACAAGCTCACGACAGGCCTACGACATGACTTACGATTGCCGCAGCATTTTAAAATGCTACGACATTTTTTCTGACGTACACAACAATTGTAAATCATGTCGTGGGCTTGTTGTAAGCCGTTGTCGCATGCGACAAAAATCGTACCGTGTAAATCGGCCCTTAGGGACCTTAAGATCTGCGACGGCAAAGTGGACGAAAACGTCACCTCAAAATATCACTTTGCCCCAGTATAATTGTGTCTTTCGCGATTATTCTATCTCGTTTACGTCCTACAATGTGGGCAACGCATCCTAAAAATAAATTGGTACGAGCGGTTTCAGAGTTAAAATAGGGACTGAAAGATTCTCTGTTGCATGCTCACGCTGTCGTCAAAACCTCAAATTTGGTGATTTCACGTCGTCGCTATGGAGAGTAGCGCAAAAAAAAAGAGCTAAAATGCGTGTCGCACGTGCAGCATGATTATTTATGCTCCTTAAACCAATGATATCATTGTTTTCTGGCGTTGTCGCTGACGTCGTGGTGGTAGATCTTAAGGTCCTTATTATCTCATATGGAGGCCCTAGGTTACTTTCCGCTGGAATTCAACAAGAAGAAAGTACTCTCCAGAGACAGCAATTAAAGTGTGGTGAAGAAAACACTTCGAAGCAACCATTAGTCCTCGACACATCATAACTTCGAGCACTTCAGAATGAGAAAAGCATAAAAAAATAACGCCAGCATTTTTATTTTCCCAAAAAAAAAAAGGAAAACTTGGGAAAGCGTGAAAGAGCATCGGCGCAAAAACTCATGTACAATCATACTGTAAAATATTTGGAAATTTTCTGTAACGACCATGGCGACGACGAAAATGTGTTACTCAGCTAACTGCTTGACGTTCGGTGTTTTGCACCGAGCTTCAGTTCAATCGATACGAGTTGTTTTAGTTTTGAAGAGGTTTTTGGCATTCAAAATGTTTTGACCATTTTTGAACATTTTAGTGACCTGTGCAGGCATTATAGTAAAAGTTGGAGCAGAAAGCCGTAGCATTTTATCTAAAAAAAGAAATAATGTACCGAGACCTACCATCCAGTTGGTCCAAATTGTTTAAAATGCCAACATTAACAAGTTCAAATGTGACCAGCGTTGACTTAATATTAGTGTTTCTACAAGTAGGCGGTGGTAAGGAACTCTCTTGATTAAGGTTTACAGTACCCCCCCCCCCCTCCCCTGATAAATCCATCCTTTCGCACACTCGAATGTTATTCTCTATTGATTGATATCTATTCCTTTGGATTCTTCTTCTATTCCTCTGTATCCTCTGGCTTGCTCTCCTCTCTAGAGTGTCTCAGTTGCTCTGTCAGAATGCCTGGCTTTTTCTTCAAGTCTCCTTTCCTCCACAAAACTACCTCCTACAAAACAGAGACATTGTAGTATTTCTCGAGGTATCATTTACCAAACGACTTAAATCCAATGAGAAAACAGATAAAGCCACACGTGGTTCATTCAGTTTGATCGGCATGTGATTTCATTTTGGGTTTCATTTTCATTGGGTATCAAATCTCGTGCACGTGACCAACTTGGGTTGATAGGTTCTCCACGTGCACCCTGCTGTGAAAGACTTCTCTCCAAGTACTCCGGTTTTCCCACACATTCAATTTGATTAGCTCAGCATTTGAGTTCAACTCTATAAGTTTGAAATTTTTATTTTATAAAAGAGATAACTATCCCTGTTTATCTTGCGTTCAGTTGCTATGACAATCCTCATACTTTTGACAAAAGGGAGACAACACAGTCGAAAGCACAAAGGTGACATAACAGTACCTGTTGTTTTAAGTATCAAAACACAGTCGAAAGTATAAAAGTACCCTTACAGTACCTGTTGTTTGAAGTATCTCCTTTCTTCTTCATCCACCAGAACAAGATTCAGGAAATACCTTACGGAAAACTTCTTGTTTACGTCTTTGAACGTGGGTGTCAACTCATAGCCGGCTAAGAAGAGTCTGATAGGAATTGACTCGCCTGTAAATCAATCAATCACAAAATATGGATTTAAATGCCATTGATAGGCCATTCATACACCATTTTTTTCAAAGGAAACTTAAGGAGCTACACATAAAGAACTTAAAGGGGCAGGGTTTTGCTCATTTAAACAATCCACATAACTGCTGTACCTACAACACGTTCTGGCTTTAAGGAAGACTATTATAAGAGCAGATATTTAATATAATAGTTTTACCACTTGCTAAACTTTCAGTTACTGAGGGTTGACTTTCTTTTTTTTTGAAGACTCATTTAATTCATGTCGATACCCTTTCTGCTCGAATATAATTCATTTGTAGCTAATAAAATGCATAAATAAGAAATAAGTTGCAATATTATGTTTTTCATACGACAGGCTGAATAATCTTTAAAAACGTTCAGATAACTTTCAACTAAGTTGAAGTAAGTTTAAAGATGCATCTTAGTTTCATGAAGTTCGACTGCAACTCAGGATATTGGAGTGGAGATGGAGAATTTGATCAGTAGCCTAAGACGAAATACTTGGTCCCTGGTTTCGGGACGAGATGATATGTTTTGCCTAATTAATATATGGCTGACCGAAACGTATACAGGGTTGAAAATTTTTCGACCCGGTCTGAGATTTGCTGCCATTTACATGACAACGGTACGAAATCAGACCGGTACAAGAATTTCTCGTCTTGGCCCAGCAACCAAGACGAGGTCAGACGGATCTCAGTTCATTGTCAGGCCGATCTCATGTAAATACCCCCTCAGATCGCTGTCAATTATTAGAGACACGATTTGCTCTGACGACTGTTTGAAGTTTTGAAGGCAAAATGTTCCTACAACAGTGAGTTAAGTTTAACTTTCCTTTTTTCAGTCCATACTAAGATCATTATAGGATACTTCGCCGATATCGTGCGACATGAAAGAGCTGAAAAAATAGCAAAATATCTAAGATAACGAAAAGTTATATTTTAAAGATCCACACCCATTGAAATTGAATTCAGACCGGTCTGAGTTTATTGTCCGGCCGGTCTCATCTAAGTACCCACTTAAATCCCTATCAATTATTAAAGATAGGATTTGCTCAAAAGACTGTTTGAGGTTTTGAAGGCAAAATGTTCGTAGAACAGTAACTTTAACTTTCCTTTTTTTCAGTCCATACTAAGACCATTATAGGATACTCTGGAATAATCCAAGACCGGAACCAGAAAACTCTGGTTTCGGTTGAATAACTGCGCTTGCCATGAAAGTGTTTACTTTGCACTTGCGAGATAGCACACATGAGTATAAACACATCCCCTAATACACTGGAACTTGAAACGTTTAAACTGCGGAAAATCAAAAATAACGAGAGCCATTTTTCACTCAAAACAGATTTAAGCATCGGGTGTCACGCAAGTGATGATTCGGAACTTCAAAATGTTGTAACTTCAAAAACAAAAACGTTACGGAAATGGTAAGTTGCAAAAAAATCTATTTCTAGATCATCTTCAACCTATAGATAAAAATCC
This sequence comes from Montipora capitata, assembly GCA_949126865.1. Classification (NCBI taxonomy): domain Eukaryota; kingdom Metazoa; phylum Cnidaria; class Anthozoa; order Scleractinia; family Acroporidae; genus Montipora; species Montipora capitata. The sequence continues at coordinate 16,152,609 of OX421447.1, forward strand.
ACAAGAAATCACGATTTGAAAATGGCAGGAAATGAAACCGCTTTTTCTACAGCCAATCAAATATGGCCTTTTCTGGATGGATTTGACTAGAGTCAGACTCTTTCACTACCGCAGGTGGTCAAGGGAACAATGACTCTGGCAACGAGATCAAGTTATTTTCAGAGCGAGTTTCAATCGAGTGTCGTAAAACCAAAACCAAAGTAATGACTTTGGCCAATCAAAAAGGACGGAGACAATCCAGTAAACCAATCAAAACTTCGAAGTAATTACAGGTAGCCGATACAAAGCGCGGGAAAATGTGCACGTACAAGCCACGAATGGTTTTGGTTTCACTTCTGATTGGTTGACAAAATGGCGCGAGAACTTTGAACCAATCACTGAGTGAAGTAATGCAAAACCGATGCGATTCGCTAATTACTTTCGACAATCAATTGAAAACCGCTTTATTGTACAAATTTCTACTCTTTTCCTCAGTATGCTGTAAAAAATGTTCTTTAATGAAAACCACTCAGTACCTGATGTGATGTCAAAGCCCAGCTTGTAACCAGACCACTGTTTGGCCCTGGAGACTAGGTCAACTCTGAAGAGAATGCCTCATGTTGGAAGTTTGAAGGCAAAATTGCCATGGGATGACACAAAAATTGTTTGTACAAATCCACACGCACTTTAAATTAAGCCACAACGAGAAAACGTATTCAGGAAAACCACGTTGATACGATTTTTCAGCGTTCTTCTAGATACTGCTGCCCTCTACAGCATTTGACAATCCCACTTTTTTTTTATACGCAGAAGGAGGAAACGTCCTTACCCCTAACAGGTGCTCCATCCATGATCTCATACTTGGCAATTGTTTCGTTTTCATTGTAAGTGTTGGGACCTAGCAGTGAAAAAAACAGGATTTATCCTTTATCATCCACTGAAACCTATTATTATGCAAACAGCAAAAATCACCAACATTTTTGGGGTCACGCACTACTTTGTATATGGCTACTGTGTGCAAAAATCCCTCTCTTTAACGCCTTCCGCAAAATTTCCATGTTTCCTTAAAAAAAAATTTAAAACCACGATTCCAAAGAATAAACACCTGTAGTTTGGGCACAGTTTCAAGCACACAGATCATTATTAATTTTTGTATTGCTATAAGAGCTAACTGAAAAGTAAAAGGGAGTTATAGGGGTTATAGACAAAAAAAATAACAATTACTGTAATAAACAGCAGATCTACATTCATGTAGGTATCTCTAGTCAGGATTATCTGACTAATGAAATATGAATAATAACATGTAGTAGGTTAATAAGGACATTATTAGTGTTATCATCATCATCATTATCATTTTCACACCCCTGTGACCAAAAAATCAATGCTCATTTTTCTTTGGATTTCAATACTATGTTAACTAAAGACTAAGCGACCAAAGTTTTAAGCTATGATTTTAAACAGACACTTGTTTATTTTGACTGGAATTTTCCTATTTAATGGTCCGCCACTACCAACATTAAGATCTTGAGAGTGCTGGATCGAGGAGAAAATGACGCAAAGGCTCACTAGTTTAACCCTTTCACCCCCGTGGGGTTCCCCATTGACGAGTAAAATCGTCTGGCGTTAGACAGAGTAAAATCTGTAAGTGTCACTCTTAGGAGGGAATGGGTTAATGGGGACATAGTTTTTGAGTGAATCTAGCTGTTGTTAATGGGGACATAGTTTTTGAGTGAATCTAGCTGTTGTTAAGAATGCAATGCGTGTGTACGCCGCAGAATTAATACGCAGCACGGGAGTTTTGGGCTTTCAGATTTTTAAACTCACGTTTTGCATATATAATAAGCTGCATTCACAAGCTGAGATTTTTTAAGCTAGTGAGCCTTTGGCGTCACTTTTCCCTGGATCCAACCCTCTCTGGTCCAATCGGTCAGTTTTGAACGTGAGTAATGGCGAACCGTGAAATCAAAACTTACACTCAAAGTAAACGGCCTTTGGATAAAAATCACAGCTCAAATTTTGCCAGTCAGGGGCACTTTAAGACACAAGTTATCTCGATGGGTACCAGGCAGCAGCCAATTCCTGCAGTGCCCAGATTAAGAACAAGTTAAAGTTAAGTTAATCTTACTCAATGTTATGATATTACAACATTATCATCTTACCCCTTACACTGCACAAACTAATCAGTAAAATTTTATTACATCACTAAGAAAATGAGGCCTTGGCGACATCAAAATGATGATGATGATGATGATAATAATAATAATAATAATAATAATAATAATAATTTATTGAAACACATTTTCGCATTTAAAAATGCATTACAATGTGTATTTACAATAAAAAAACATTGAAAAACATATTGAATATAAAGATTATATAAAAATGTAGATTCTAAATATTATTATTAAAAGAAATTATTGCACTTGGAAAAAAGCTTCTTTTAAGCCGCTCTGTTCTACACTTATATAGGGTTCTGTGGGTAGAATTTCTCATTGTATATCCATGCGCGCTCACCCTCGTCATTGTCAGGTGCTTTGTGAGAGGGCCCTTCCTGTCAATTTTCTTTAAAGTTCTAATACAAAGATCATTGCGGCGAACGTCCAACCTTGGGCAGTCAGCAAATTCGCGTGCCCTGCTGCATGTTTGTTTGGGGAAGATAATACCAAAAGCTCGTTTCTGGATTCTTTCGAGCTGTCCAGACTAATAGGAAGGAAGAGCATAATGCCAGACTACGCAGCTATATTCCAAAATAGAGCGTATCAAAGACACGTAAATTGAGACTAGGTCAGCTGCTGGGACACTGCCCCGATTTGATTATATCAGCATCTCAGAACAGAGGAACCTAGAGCTGTAGACACAGATTGCAATACAGTTCACCTCACCTGTTCCAGTGGTTTCTCTCTTTATAATTGCTAACTCCATGTGCTTGATCTTGATACGCACCAGAAGGAAGTAAATCTTGCCAACAATAACATCTTTTAAGTGGTACCTACATGTACAAAGCATTGGATAAATACATGTACCGGTACTACTTAACTTGCAGTGTAGCCAGAGAAGGAAAAAGCATGTACATGTATATCAAGAATCATAATTTTTATACAGTGGATCCTGTAGATGGAGGCATGATTTAAAGTGATTATTTATAAGCAACGTTAACTTGGAAAGGTGACGTGCTGGTTAGCAGCTATAATGGACATTGCATGCGCCATCACTTTTGTTTGCACAGATGGGGCTTGCCTTTTGTTCGGGTTTACTGCCATTAATTTTGTCATGTTTTTGGGTGTCAGAGCCACAAGAAGAATGGCAGCCAGTTTTTTTTTTTAGGTTTTTTCAACCACCCTTGCAACTTCTACGGCCTGGACAATTCTGAAAAGAGCTATGAACTGAGTATAATTTTTTATACATAACTTAAAAGTAATTAATTTTTCAATTTTTAGTGACCAACCGGTTGGAGTATGGACTTTGAAATCAGGCTTACAAGTACTGTAGAACTATTTTCAATGCCAGACAAAGAGCTACGGAATTTCTTTAGCTTCATCTGTCCATGGCCATTAATTTTGAAGTATTTCAAGTGCCTCCCATATTCTTTACATCTTTTCCACTAATCTCCATATTATTACTTGCTTCCATTCATTTGCTGTCTTCAACAACTTTTCATTACTTGTTACCAAGCGCGGCACAGTGGCCTCATAGTTAGTGCGCTGGACTCTGGATCGAGTGGTCTGGGTTCGGGTCCTGGCCGGTGATATTGCGTTGTGTTCTTGGGCAAGACACTTTACTCTCACGGTGCTTCTCTCCACCCAGGTGTATAAATGGGTACCAGCGAATCTAATGCTGGGAGTAATCCTGCGATGGACTGGCATCCCATCCAGTAGTAGTTGAAATACTCCTAGCTGCTTCATGCTACAGAAACCCGAGATAAGCGCCGGCCACATGGGCCTTTTAGGCTCCTAGCAGACTTTACCTAACTACCTACAGTTGTACCAAACAAAACAGTATCCAGTTTCCATCACTTTCAACTTTCAACGACTCTACGTGTAGTTGTTCATAGTTTCTTTTAAAATATTTACAATGTACATACTTTGATTTGTTGTATTCAAACTCTATGTGTAGGCAATCTTCAATACCAACTTCCATTTTGATGCTGAAAAAAAAATAATTAAAAAATGCTAATTTGATTAAAAAGTAAAAAGGCTTTTTGGCATGAAGTATTAGTTAATGACTTGCCGACACCCTGCAACACCTCTTTTTATTACAAATAATGTACTCACAGTCTACAGACTTACATGTATCACTTTTTAGACAACATACTCCTTAATCTTCTCATTGTTCATGATGTTCTAAGCCTCATCCCATATAAAATATTACAAGTAGTAATCTTGTCCGTATTGAAGTGCATTTGACAGTCGCTTTTGAGGAAACGAGCATGTACTTCTTGAGATGGTTTCAATAAGCGCCGAGTACTGACTCATGTGACATGATTGAAATACATTGTACTTTGCCCTTGGCTAGACTCTGAATCATGGTAAGTTCAATCTATTTGATTCAAGAAGGTAGCTGTGGTCAAAATAACTACAGTGTACGCATCATTTCTGAGAAAACGATACAATGATGATGAGTTGGCTCAATCAAGAGTGCACTGGACTTCCATGGAGGAGGTGGCGGGTTCGAACCCTGGCCGGACCAACACTCAGGGTTTTTATATAACTGAGGAGAAAGGTCGGCCTTTGTAACTACATCTGCAAATGGTTAGACTGTCTAGTCTTCTCGGACAAGGACAATATTCAGGAGGTCCCATCTCACAGCCCTTGTTCATTAACTCTGTTGGACATTAAAGATCCCACACACTATTCGAAAAGAGTAGGGCACAGAGTTCCCGGTGTTGTGGTCTGACCTTTCCAGCATGTGGTCGGCTTGGCAGGATTAGCTTGAAGAGCTTCTGTGTGAATGAGACCACAATTGTGTATAACAGCCAGAAGTAAAGCTACTTAGCCAAGTGTTGGAGCCTCACTCAAAACTCAAACCTCAAAATAGCCCATTTACAGGACATGACAGTTTTATTTTATTGCGGTTACTAGTAAAATAATTAACCCAGAAAGATTGAAGAAAACAAAAGGAATCTAGGAGACTTAATAAAGTGATTATTATATTATTTGATTGCCTAAATAAGGAGATGCTTTTTATACGAAAACTAAACCATCCTTAAACGTTCAAACTGACTTAATTCACGCAAAGGTATTCACTTAATGAACTTGTGAGCCTTTGTTATTAAGACTACTTTGTAGAGACTATTAAAAGTATAGAAACCAAATCTTCGTATTAATTTATTCACTTTGCCTTAAAGTGCATATGACACAATTTTTTTAATTTGCTTGTTCTAAAGAGCTTTCAAAATGATGGAGAACGGTGTTTATTTTATTGTGAATGCTTTCTGGGTTGCCGAGTTATTCAAGATTTTGATTTATGCCAATTAGATGACTTGTGACGTCACATAGTGGACACAAAATGATGTAAAATCACAAAAAATGGAACATCTGTGAAGACTTTTTCTGAATAGAACTGAAACTTTTTACAGTTCTTATACTCATTACAAAGTTCCATGATCTGGCCCATTGTGACGTTTCCATGGCAACAAAATGGGCTCCAGGCCCTCTCCATCTAAAGGGTAAAATCAGAGTTTCCCTCCCCAATAAGGGCTATTGGTTCTTGATGTTCATTCAGTGGGTGTGAGCGAATGTGGACATTACCCAGCACTAGCACAAGGAAGTCTGTTAGACTCTGAAGCAACAAAGAAGGCATTTTTCATTTTGGAAAGTTAGAGGTCTGGTAACAAGTATGTTGCTATGGTGACTTCATAATCACTATCACAATGTGAAGTTTTGGTAGAACATCAACCCTGCAAAATTCAACCCTGCAGACTTAATATTTTTAAAGATATTCCACATTTTGTGATTTTGCATAATTTTGTGTCCACTGTGTGACGACACAAGTCCTCTAATTAGCATAAATCAAAATCTTGAATAACTTGGCTACCATGCAGGAGTGCTATCACAATAAAGTAAACGCTGTTCTTCATCATTTTGAAAGCTCTTTCGAACAAGCTAATAAAAACGTTTGTGTCATATGCACTTTAAGAATATTGTCACAATGACTCTGAAACGCTGGCTATTAACTTTATCAGTACAATGTATTCGCTTATTACATTATTTTATTATATGGCTCTGTCTCAAAAGGACTGGGAACTACCAAATTCACTAATTTGATTGGCTGGAATCGATATTGACCACAGTCTAGATTTTCCCATTTAGATCAGCATCTAGGCCGGTAATGTTTTGAGGTGAAAAAGTTGCAAATAAAACTAAAATGCAAAAATATTGAGTACATGTATTTTCTTCTACCAAAATTTACTTATAGGAGTGCCAAAAAGCATGATGAGAAAAAAGGGTAAGGAGGACAAGCAAACTTTGCCAGAATTCAGTTCAGGTCATTGTGACTCATCGCCGTTCGCAGGCAAAAATTAATGTCAGTTAGTACAAACCAGTTACATGAAACAAGTTAAATTGTTCTTGTTTGCCATTGAATAAACATCTTATTAACCGAGCTTAGTCAGTCTGTATAGGAGAATCTTGGCCTCGGTCGTGTGTAAAGACCTCACTGCGTTCGGTCTGTACTCATGATCTCAGTTAAGAATACAGAATACATACTGACTAAGCTTGGTTAATAAGAGCTAAATTATTGTTACAATTATCATTATTATTATTATAGCAGGGGTTTTGTTAGAAGCCGGGACCCAGGTACTAGCACCCGTCTACACTAAGTACAGTACCCGCCTTTACTCAAAGGAGGTTTGAAGATCAAAAGCCAGACTACATGATTATTGTATATATAGGGGTGCCCACTTACTCTATCACAAGGTCCCTTCTACTTCAAAACTTAATGATACCCCTGTTATAGACGATGCATTTATGTAAAGAATGTCTATCAAAAGGATTGATACGTGAAGCTTGTGGAATGTGGCTAAAACTGGAAATAGCAAGAGGTGATGATGTCACGAAAACTAAATTTGTGAAAATCTGGATTTTGTCAAAACTGTCTGAGAGATTGTTACTGAGAAATGTCCCTTGAAATCAGTTGTTGGTGCAAATTTACTCCATAATATGACATATCAATGCAGGTATGACATAATTCAAGATGGAGCTGAAAAAGCAGACAAAGAGAAAACAAAAACTTGCTAAGGCTTACCCTATGCACAGGATACCCAAGATCATAATTTTGCATTGTCCTAATGTAGAACACACTACTACAATAATAATAATTATTATTATTCCTACTGTTCTAAGGGGCATAATCAAATACCTGTTGTTCATCTCTGGGAAGCTTGAAAGAGTGTGAACAGCAAGATCAAGCTCTTTGCTTATGTCACTTATGCGTCTGATGATGGATACCCGCAGAAAATACCTGAGAATCGGAAAAGACAAACAAGACCATGTTACAGTGTGCATTGCTTTAGCTAACTGTCAGGAAAGGCAGAAAATAAATGATAAGAGTTAGTTTCTGATTACACAAATACATTGTATCCTTATTACCAGAAATAATTATTATAACATTAATGATATCTCACCTAAGCCGGACATTTGCTCCTGTGTAAGTTTCATAAGGCTTCTCTACATTAACAAACTCAAAGTCATAAGTTGCACTCTGTGTCATCTCTCCAGGTCGTGCTAAATCCCTCACCAAAGAAGTAAACTCATGATGATTTCCCCGATCATAAAAAAGTTCTGAAAAGAAAAAAGTACTATTCAGTTGTCCCATTGCAAGTTATTTAACTAGAAAACTAAATATCCCTTCAAGAATTGTTACCTCACTCTGATATTTCTGACACCATGTTGAGATAAAAATAAAATCCAATTAGGAAAGAAACATCTAAGAAAAAAATACATATGCAATTGAGTTCCCTCCTCCCATCTTGAAAGATCTGCATGGTTGCCAATTACTGAACTTATAAAGTTTAAGATTTTGATTCTCACTTTCAAGGATTTGCATTATTTGTCTCCCTCGTACATACAAGAACTTATATTAAGTCTCTACCATCCTTCAAGAACTCTCCCCGACCTCAGGACATTGTTCCCCAGTACGGCCCTCATGCTTCGTTAGTAAAGTTACACATAAATTATATTATCATATGGATGGGAGTGTTTTACCAGCAATGGGACAATCAATATGACCACTACATCAGGGAACCAAGTGGCATATTTTTCGTATGTAACATGAGTGGCAACAACATCACGATTCCCACCTTTTACTGCTTTCTTTAACACCCAATAATTGTGTTGAAGCCTGCTTTTCAATCTCTACCGTGTATTATTTATTTATTGTTCATAACAAAAAGAAAGTTACAAGTTACATGTAGCTCAAAGATATGAATTTTGTGCTCTCGTGGCAAGAACAATATTTCACAAGTGAGTGCATTGTCTACTAATATCCCCTATATCTGTGTATGAAAATTTCATACACTTTAAAAATCAAACAATTCTTCTGTTCATCACGTCACAAGAAGTTCTGATGAGGACTATCCTGTAAGTATTTCGAGATAAGCACTTTTTGCAAGGTTTAAATTTCTTCACAAGTAAAGAAACAGTACATGTATATTAATTAGTAGACTGCAAGCAGATTCTTCATAAATCAGTCAAGGTGCCCACCAGGCAGTCGTGTTTTGTCAGGTAGACAACGAAAAAGACAGAGGGAGGTTTGGGATGAGGAGAAAAAGATGGGATTGACTGCACGCTTTTCTGTAACTGACGCATTCAGAATAACCCAATTCGCTAATCAAAGTAGCAAAAGTGATATGACAGATGTTCAACCTTTTTTATTGTTAATGTAAATAAACACTCAAAATAACTACAGTAATGGCATAGGAATATTTACATGTATGTGCATGTCGAATTCAATAGACTATTGGGAAAGGAAACCACAGAAAAACTACTGCATTTACTTTGAATGTAATGAGCGACACTTCAAAGAAGCCCCATAAAAACAGAGGTAGAAAAGCTAAGCAGAGAAAGGCCTCTCATTTTTGACGGATTTGCAGAATAAAATTAATGTTAAATTGAATGTTGGAGTGTTTTGGCAAGTTTCAATAGTGTGACGTTCATCCACAACTATAAAGGACAATTTATTCTTGTTTACAATGGACGACTCATTAAATCTGAAGTCAGAAGACAGGCTTCTTTCTCTCCTCTTCCCAAGTCTCACTTGGTCTTTTTATTCGTTTGCGTGACCAAACACAAGTGCCTCAGAAAAGCGTGTTTGACTGATTTATGAAGGGACTGCTCGCTGTCTAATTAATGAGCAAAATTAAAAGAACATCTTACCTATCTGTCCAACAAACTCAATTTTGATCCCATGATGTTCCAGTTTTTTACCCGGAACTTTCAAATTCACAATCACCTGATTATTGAAACAATTAACAAAACAAAAACAGAGTCTTACTTCAACCATTCCTGACCACTAACCTGCAATCAGGTATTCTTTTCTTTAAAGAAATCGCATCCTATCTACAGAAAAGAATGCCTGATAGCAGGTTGCCGCTCTACTGAATGCCTTGGCCATAGAACACTGCAGCTGTTCCTCTTGCTTTATCTTGTAATAAGTTTTTAGCTGACTGAAGTCAGATTTGATAAAAATATGGCAGGAAAAATGTACATTTAAAGGGAACCTCCACTAAAACAGGAATATATCTTTAAAATAGTTAACATAATGCTCACAATCAAAATTGTTCAAACGTTTTCCAATGGGAGCGTTTGTATCCGAAATAAATGAATTTCAAAAACGCTTGTTTTGGTTTTCAAATTTCCTGGGCACCGCCATCTTGAATAATTGTGACGTGTCATGGTTGCCCTATTGTTTTAAAACAAAAGCTCTTTGTGCAAATACAAAAGAGCAACCATAACACGTCACAATTATTCAAGATGGCGGCGCCCAGGAAATTTGAAAACCAAAACAAGCGTTTTTGAAATTCATTTATTTTGGATACAAACGATTCCATTGGAAAACGTTTGAAAAATTTTGATTGTAAACATTATAATTATTAAATATTTTGAAGTTGTATTCTTGTTTTAGTGGAGGTTTCCTTTAACAATATTGTTGGCTGTCACTGAAGGATCTCTGGTCATTTGATTCCTTAATAATTTTATTTATTTATTTATTTATTTATTCACTCAATGACCTTTGCAAAAGATAACTAGAAAAATTGACACATGCCATTAGAATGCAAAAACATGGTGAGTTACAAAATACAAAATTTACTCTTAATGTGCAATGCATATACGTATTTTCTAAGCATCTTAGGAGATTACAACAAAGGTATTGATTTCCCCGGTGATATAAAAAACTGTTCTATAAATAAGACCAACTGTGACCATCGATTTATCAACAATGTCTTCGCTATAAAATACATCAACGATTGATTAAGTCCTAAGCTGAATGTATAGCTATCAGCTTTAACGAGGGTGCCTACTATTGTTATTGCGCATACATTCCGCGCGCCTTGAGATACCCAGATTTCACATGGGACTGGGTGGTGCTTATTAATACAGGGATACTGTACTTTTGCCCGGTTTAAAACTATTCAGAGAAAGAAAAACTTAGCAAGTGCTCTTGGCATCCAAAAAGAAAACTGGGGGGTAACCACGCATTTTTCAGAGTTAATTAAGCTTCATTTTGAAAAGGAACGCCATACATTGCTTTGTATTTTAAAGTTTATTAAAAATATTGTTAATTAATTATCTTTGGAAAATGCGTGGTTACCCCCAATTTTCTTTTTGGATTACAATAACACTTGTTAAGATCTGATTTTCCCACATATTCATACAACCGCGCAAAAATACCTTTGAATTGGTAGGCACCGTCCTTAAGTTGTTCTAATTCGGTTAATTGATTCCACTGCACTACGCATTTGACCTCGCTATTCGTGCAGCTTAATTTAATAAAAAATGTGGAGGTAATTCGAACTCTCTCGCGGAACAACAACATTAAAATGTATGTGAGTGAAAATCAAATAATTACTCCTACCTTTCCACTCACAGATTCACCATCGTAGTAAAGAAGCAGCCTCTCCTTCTTGCCATCTTCGTTCTTCACGTCCACTTGTTTGCGACTTGCGGAGTTTGCGAGCTCAATTTCAATATCAGCCGATTGGCCAAATCCGAAGAAACTCTGAAAAAGAGGGAGCAAAAGTGCTCCTGTTAGTCATGTATAGTACGATTTCTGCAAATTCGAGCTCTTGTTGGTAATACACACCATCTTGAAAGTGCAAATGCACAGAGACTATTCCAAGATGGCCTTCTTCCTCCTCAAGAGCCTCGCTTTGAAGTAAAAGAGCGTGATAACCAACGTGGGAGGGGTACCTGTGATGTTCAAACGATGGATAACGCTATCACTATGGAGCAATGTGATTTTCGCTATGACTTATCATCCACTGGATAGTGATTTATTGTCCACAGTTGCTAGCTTAAAAACTCTCTTATTTGTTTTAGGCTCCTATGGTTTTTCCGTGGACAGCCTGTACTCTAGGATATATACTTGCCTTTCATTTCCAACATGTTAGTAGTTGTTGATTTTACACAGTGATAAATTTTAGTCACATTGTCACAGGAGTGTGGGCGTTTCATTGGGTAAGTGGCTACCGCATTTCATGAAAGTTT
>OX421447.1:16166789-16186789 GCA_949126865.1 Montipora capitata
GAAGATTTACTTCAACAATAATAATTTGTTTAGATATGGAGAAAGGAATCAAATGTCTCAATAGTTTTGTCCAGGATTGTAGCTTTAAACCGATCTGATTTATTTTATTTTAGTTTCATCGAAAAAGTGCTTTTAGTGTTTGGATAAACAGTTCCAAAACATTCTTCATCGCAGTTTCCAATGTTTGTTCAATTAAATATACTATTTAACATTACGATGCTATACAGAGAAAGTCAGAGGCTATCATTTGATGTGATGACCAAATGGGCTTAGCTTGATACCTGGCTCGAATGCTAGCTGTCCTTGTTGATGATTCATATTTCCATTGCTGAATAGGTGGTTTAATTTGCAACCAATCTCTAGAGACACGGATAACAAATTGCTGGTGGACGAACAAAAGGAGCTAACGACAGATGATTTGTTTTAATACATACTTAATGAACCGCTCCTCCATAGGGGCTTTTCAGGGCCAATGAAACAACTAACGAAACGACGGAACAGAACAACAACAACTGTTAAGAATCCCAGCTGGCCGGAGGCAAACCAGTTGGCTATTTACAAATGCAGCTAGGAAGTTGAACCAGGGACTAACTGGAACAAATTCAACGAGTGGTCAAAGCGGGTCTTGAACCCGGGATACCCGGATCTCAAGGCAAGCACCCTAACCACTGGGCCACACTGCCGCGATGGCTGCGATGATTCAGGGTGTCAAGCAGCACATCGGCTGAAGAAAATAGGAAAATAAGACATTTGAACGCAAAAAATAGGGAAAAATAGTAAAAAACGTGAAAAAATGGGAGAAAAATAAGAGGTTTCACAAGTAGCTTAGACAGCATATAAACTCCCACAAAACCCTACTATCTTCACCACCTTCCGTTCATGAAAACAACAAGGAAGCTTACGCAAGGAAAACGACGACGGTTATGAGAACGCTGTCGAAATATATTATTTCTCATTTTTGTAGTTATGTCGCGGTTACTCGAAGTCATTCCGCATTGAAAATGTGTATCACCATTACAGCCATAACATTGGTAAGAACAAGGAAGGATTACGTTTTTGCAAACGTTGGCCGTGTAGCACTTATATTTGAACAGACTTAAGGGGGATGGCTTTTACCTACCAAACCGTTGCTCTGGACTCCTTCAAATAGCCATTTCTCTAATTCCTTTAACTCAACAGTTATATCAGTTCCATTTTTTTGTCGAAATAGAAATTCCATGCTACAGTTTACGAAAAATGATGGGACAGTTCCCATCCGGTGAAAAAAGTGCCTCTTCCTTTCGTTTCCTTAGAGCTTTTACCTGTTTTACACTGAAACGCACGGCAGAGGACTGGGACTAGTTGCGCATGCGCATTCTGATTGAAGTGATGTCACATTTCTATTGAAAACGTTACTTCATAGAACCATCCATGGAACCTTTGTGCAGGGCTCTTTGACTAAAAAGCTTTCTTAGCAACCATTGTCCTTCTGTAGTTAAGTGCAACCCCCCTTAACTGATTAGAGTGTAATGAGTGAAAATTGAGAATTTATCCTCAGGTGCTCGCGTCCTCTACTTTACCTCAAATGGTTATTTCACGTCGTTATCAGGACGGGAACGGCAAGAAAACACATAAGCGTACGGGCCGGAAGGGGTTGGGGGGATCGCAGCCCCTCTTCCCCCACCCCTCACACTTTGAGCAACTAAGATTTTTTTTCAAAGAGTTGCGTGCGCAGATTAGGCCACATGACTGTTTCAGAAATGATGGAGACAATGCACGAGAATGATCTATTTAACATGTTTCCAGAGTTTTCTAACGTGGTACATATCCTTGCGGTGATGGGGCAGTGGTGAGAGCAGTCGTCTTCCACCAATGTGGCCCGGGTTCGATTCCCAGACTCGGCGTCATACGTGGGTTGAGTTTGTTGGTTGTCTACTCTGCACCGAGAGGTTTTCTCCAGGTACTCCGGTTTCCCCTCTCCTCAAAAACCAACATTTGACTTGATTTGGTTAATTGTTAATTTCAATTTACAGTGTCCCCAATTAGTGCTTCAGCGCTAGAACGACTACACACCTTCCTTTCCTTTTTCCTGCTACACCGTATTCTGCCGAACGATCATTCAATGCGTTACGGAGATTGATAACTTACCTCCGCAGTACCATGGGGCAAATGATAGATTCATCGTAAAAATATTATCACTTCATACGTAGGTTTATGTTACTACATCGTATGATCCTCGTTTCTTTTCGACTGTTTCGTAAAATTTGGGCAACTTGCGAGAATTTTTTGGCCAAATGGTTCCCCGCACCCCCTGGCAAAAAATTGCCCGTTACGTTTGAGGAAATGTACCAGACTGTAACTGAAACGCACGAGCATGGCGCGGGGAAACTTTGTTTCGGTTAATTGAACCCATTGGTCCATGGCGTTCTCGTAGCCGTCACGTCATCGTCCTTGCTAAGCCCCCGATTATTGAGAAAGCAATTTTTCGAAATTTTTTGCTTTTAGCATAGTCAAACACTCTGATATTGGCGTCCAAATGACCATGAAACAGGAGATGCCATGGAAGTAAAAAAAAAGTTCCGTCAGTTTCTTTTGCCATTTCGTGACCGTTTACGTACTCACGTGAATTTTGCGATTCGCACGCTCCGCAAAACAGGGAGGAATGTCCAGGCTTTGACGCCAGGAAGCCCTTATCTTGATTAAAAATGTACGAATCTTGATTTTCTATTTCTAATTTAACAAAATGTTAAAGATGGGAGCAAACAACTTTATCTGAAAAGTGCACTAACAGTTATTCTTTCGTTGCTGCACGGTAGCAGCAAATCAATTTTATTTTTTTTTTGAACCGCAACGTCGATGCCGTTTTAACCCTTTGACTCCCAAGAATGATCAGCCTGTAACTTCTCCTCACAATTTCAATGACATGTCAGTCAGATAGGTATTGAGAATGATGATAATTATCAGTTTAAGAGGTGTGATCTTGATATAAAACCAAATTCTCATGACCACCAAGCAAAGAAAGCTATGATACCAGTTAGGAGAATGAACGTTTCGATCTTGGGAATGAAAGTGTTAAGAGTCGCAGTAGCGTAACATATGAACCTATATGTTATGCGCGATTCCTAAGTCTGCCTTGGTCATAATAATTTGATAAAACAAGTCACTAAAAGTTATCAATTGTATCTAAAGCAATTTAGCATTTGATTTTTTTTCATCAGAGTTCAATTCTAACTGGTCACCTTCGCAGCCGCTTTTGGCCATGTCACGCAACGCTCCCGTGACATCGCAAAAAACGGCTGCCAAGGACTGAATCGAATCCAGCTTATCCCCATGTTGCAAACCTCAGGTTTTGTCGCGCGGTAACAAAGTGTGAACATAGAACCTCTGTTTTAACTATTTTGCAGGAACTACCGTTTTACCCAAGGAAGTCCGGTTATTTTCGCTTTGCTAGAACATTTTTCTCATAAGGAGTCTAGCTGAACAAAATTGTAGTGTTTTTAAACCGAGTGTCGTGAAAGCAAAGCATTTACTTTGGTCTATCGCAACAGACGGACTGAGAGAATCCAAAGAGCAAGTCACAACTAAAGCAATTATATGAGGAGGGCGCTAAGAGGCGGGAAAATGAGTGATCAATTTATTTTGCTTTGCATCGGAATGGATGAAAATATGGGCAGTAATGCAAACTCAAATGCATCTCCAGACTTTCTTTCGACAAGCAGTTGAAATGGCTCTGATAATTAACAACGTACAAGAGCGGGGCCTGTCAAGACACGCGCGCACCCTTGTCTCACTAACTAACTCGCACGTTGTCTTAATCAACACGCGTGATTCGCGAGCATGAAAAGTGTTGAGGTAGTTTTTTTCCCCAAGAAGACAGATAGTCAAGAGGCCAAATAACTTGGAATGAAAAAAACAATTCAAACGTATACATAATTGGTTGCTCTCTCGGTATCGCAGCAGTGTGTTGGAACAAGTGTGGACGCGGAGTTTGCGGAATTTCGTTTCTGGGTAAAGAATTGCTGGACGAAGTTCTCGAAAGCGCACCAAACGCCAACAAACTATAAATTAAGAGACAAAGTTCTTTCTAAGCTCTCCACACACTCCAAGTGAATGTGCAAAAATCTTCTGGCTGATTCCGCTAATCTCTTAAGAATTCTATCAAAATCAACCCTCCTTCCGGACTTAAGAAACAGTTTGACCATTTTCCTAAGCGCCTGAATTGCCTGGGCGCTCACGTCATTGTTCCCCTGTTTCTGAATAGGAACTCCTCGCAAAATAGAGATGAAATTGGAGTCCAACAGCTTTGTTATCCACTGATTTTGATCTAGCCACGTTTTTAACTTTTCAAGTCCTTCGAAGTTGAGTCGGAGTGTTCTGAAGTGAGATTCGCTTCCTGTCTGGATATAAGCGCTGGAAGAGTAAGGCATTAATAATGTTAATAATTGCTGGTTTGCATGTGACGTCATGGTAGCCATGTTGGTTGGTACGTGTCACGTGCCTGAAAATAGCACGCGACGTTTTTGAGGCACGGACGGCTACCGGAATCTCAAAGAACTTTACACACGCCAGGGCAGTGGTGTGTCCCAGAGTTTTAAGGCGCTGTTACACTGTACAATTTTTTCGTACAACTTGTCTCGCAACGCCATTCCTACAAACGTTCTCACATTACGAAACAAGTTGTTTTACGGGTATTACACCGAGCAAGGTTTCATGCAACTTGTGTCGTTTCGATGATCACATGTTGTTAAAGGAACATTTTTATTGGATAGTGCAGGAAACCGTTGCGATAGAAGTTGCAGGACATATGTTACACTACGCAATGCTTAAAAACTCATTGCAAGCGTTGCGGAAAGAACAACTCAATTCTAAGTTCCGCAACAGTTTCTGTAACTGGTCTCGCAACGTATTTGGCCGTTGCAAAGTATGTTACATTGGGCAATGATTCGTGCACTTGTCTTGCAATGGCGTTGCGTGACAAGATGTACGAAAATTGCACTTTGTAACGGCGCCTTAAAACTAATCGTACCTAATAGAGGAAAGATAAGAAGCAATATAAATGTGGTCGTGTGAAGAGAAGATAAATGGGAAAATGAACTCATTTCCGGTTGTGTAGCTCAAAAAGGTTGCATGCTTTAGCTCCCTCAGAAGAGCTTAAGGTAACCGGAAATGAGCTGTTTTACTGTAGTTTTTAATAGTCTTCACACCACCACATTTATATTGCTGAGTATCTTTTCTGTCACACACGAGTACTTAAAAAATCTGCGAGAGACTAATGTCCTGGCATGCAAAATGTTAACTTCCGGTTTCCGTCTGTGACAATATGTAGCCAAACAGGAGTACTCTTCAGCTACTTAGAGTCAGACTACAAATAAACTGAAAGGAGATCAAATCGAATGTTTGTTGGTTCAGCAATAGACGCAGGAAGCCTAAAGAATCCAAATAGAGTGTAAGACCACTTGGTTCAAGATTTCTTTTCAGACTCTTTGAACACAAACCTTCTCAATCTAGCCACTGGTGAATGTATTGTTAGAGGGCATCTTCTGAACCTGTGACGACTCTTTCCTGGCAAATGTCAAAGGGGAAGGAAGAGGTACAGAAATTTAATAACCACCCAGGCTCAGGAGCATATTGTGCACGGCACAGTACCCCATACTGTATAAAAATGCTGGTGAAATATGATGGTCCAAGACTTTGAAAGTTCGGTCTTTTTCACAGATTACCTAATCATTTCGCATGCTAGGACAGTAGTCTCTCCCAGATTTTTTAAGTAATCAGCTATAATAGTGAAAAGATACTCAGCAATAGAAATGTGGAAGTATCAAAACTGAGAAGACAAAACGAAAATAGCACACTTCCGGGTTGCCGTCCCCAGCTCAAAAACGTCTTGTGTTTAACCCCATTAAACACAAGGGCCCAGTTGTTCAAAAATCCATTAAACTAATGTGCAATTATTTACAGAAGTAGACTCAAATTTTCCCCATCAAAAGTCCTTAACCTGGTAAATTTATGTGGCAAGATAGAAAACGTCTAGCCAATTTTGGTGGCTAAAACTCCTGTGGAATCATTTTCTGATTTAAATCCTGTAATCCAGGATTAGCTTAATCAGGCTTTGATCAAATGATCCAAGGTCATATGAATTCAATACTTACGTCACAAAACAGGAGTAACAGTGAAAAACAATAATGGCTAAATGGACGTGTACCTGTACGAAGGGTGAACTTTAATAACCGGACAATCTCGAAAAGCCTGTCTCCCTTCTGTCCCATTTTCATTTTGCCACCTCCAAACACGTCGTACTCTTTCAAAATATTCTTTTGCAACATCCAGAAATTCTTCAGCAGGGATGAAGCGTTGACGTGCTGTTGGAGAAAGTCTATCATACACAAGCAGAACACACTCAGGTATGTCCTTCAAGAGCTCCTCGATGTCTAGTTCTCGTTCAAGTTGTTTGGCAAACTCAATGTAACTTTCCAGCTGTTTAATACCACTTTTATGAAGATAACCTGGAAAATAATAAACAATTATTTTTAATAATGAGCCTCTTAATTTCATCACTGATGACCTGGCTGATTTGGCTACTCATCATAAATTATGGGAAAGTTCAGCCCAGTTTTTGAGATGAAATATGGTGATGTGACCATTCAGTTGTGAAATCTACATAGCAAGAGCAAAAACGTTTCACTTTAATTGACTCTAGCAACCTCAAAACTGGACTCAACATCATAATGTAGGTTGAGTTTCTGCTTATGTTTTTCAATATTTATCAACAAATATTGTTAGCTCCAATCAAAAGGAGCCTGAGTAACATGACAAAATACAAGGCACAATTGAAATAATGCTGCCAGTCTTAACTTACCTTCAATGTAGTCCTGTCCAATCTTGTGAGGACACTGATAATTGAGAAATTCACTTGCACCTTCCTTTTGGTTTGAAAGAATGTTCCTGAGTTTGCGGTGTTCATTTTGGAATTTATTAAATGCTCTTTTCCTTTGGTTCTTAGATGCCTTTGGGAAGGCTTTGTGAATTTGTTTCTGGCTGCGCATGCAGCGTTTCAGCGCCACTTCATGAAATCTTTGCCTGCTTTTGTGCTTGCACAGAGCTGCTTCTAGACCATCTGACCAGCTGTAATAACGTTCTAGTCTCACTCCCTCTCTCGATTTATTGCATTGCATTTGGTAATTTGTCAAGTCCTCTTCTGTGAGCCCTTTTAATAAAAAAAAAGAGGCAGAGGTTATAAGAGAAAACATAATAAAAGCAAAAAGTTTGGTTTTATCAGAAACCCATAAGGGTTGAAACGTGTAACGGCCCCTTGTGTGTTGGGAAACAAGCTTCCGAATATTCAATTTGCTAAGTACCATATTTGGAACAACAAGAGCGAGGGGTTTCCAAATATGGTACTTAGCACTGAAACATTCAACCAATCAGTTCGCACTGAATATTCGGAAGCTGTGAATGCGCGTTACACGTTTCATCCCTTATGGGTTTCTGGTTTTATCCAACAAGCTTATATAAGTCCTGTTTCATTGAAATCAATAATTTCAATTTGGTTGAATTTTTTGTCGTTCTTTGTTACAAACTGTGTATTCTCGTGCAAGCTGCCAGGATTATGCCCTGTGACAGTGTATTGAGATTTACATAGCAAGACAGTGTCTCAAAGCTCGACCAATAGGTACAGCTATACTATGAGCTAAAGAGACCCCACGTGGCAAGCTTGTTAGCCATGAACGGGGCTAACAAATATATGGGCCAATCTAGGAGAAGCTAAGATATATCACTAGATTACACAAAAAGATAGAAGCTAAAATACAGACATGAATAGCGTTTGTACTAACTGCTAGAACAAGGGAACACTCATTCATGAATTTAGCATTCAATACTGTTCTATTATTTATCTTATTGGATTGCGTGACGAACGAAAGCTGTCTTGCCCTCTAGGGGTGTCATTTTCCATTAACTGCGTTTTACCAGCTGGTAAAAGCATTATTTCTTCTGGATTTACATGTACATGGTTGTTCACATTTTCTCAAATGGCATTATAATGACCTTAAAAATTAATGGTTGAGCAAGATTGGGTAAAGAGCAGCATTTCCCATTCCTAATCCCAATTTTTATCAATGCCACATCAAGCTGTCGAGAATTCTGGCAGAGAAAGCTCTTAATGACAAACCCTAGGGATTTATGCAGTTCAAACGAAAACTGTTTGAAAAGTGTTTTGTTTGGAAACTTCAACCGGCTACATGTACTAATAATTTTATGCTTTAAGTTGAAAGGGTTGATCCGAATACAACACAATCAAAATACAAGTATAAAATAACGTTATCAATTTAAAGTTACCTTTTAAGCCCTCAAGATTTGCTACAGTATGTCACCCCTTCATCCTCTTTCCTCATTACGAGGAAAAAAAACTAATTGGATCAACTCACCAACCCAACTAGTCAGAGTATTGAAATGCTTGTGTCAATTTGGGTTTGTTCGGAACAAAATCACTGCACATTGTTTTGGAGCTACTGTACAGAGCAAGTGGGTAAAATTAGGCCTTGGATGGGAGGAATACGAGCAGTCCTTCTTTTCTCTCATTCCTCTGGCACCCCACCCCAGTTGAAGAGTAAAATCGTCTGACGTTAGACAGAGCGAAATCTGTTAAGTCTCACTCCGAGGAGACAATGAGTTAAAAAAGTTAATCCAGGCAGGTATCTACATGTAGCAAGGTCTTACCCCAGGTTTTCTTTGTCCTGCCAGCTGGCAAGTTGGAAAATCCAGGGAGGGGTGGTTTAGTACTGAGTGCACTCCAATAATATAACCAGTCGGGAAGATAACCACTAAACGTACTGTAGTCAGTGTCTTCAAGGATAACACGAGATTTATACAACAGTTCATACAACACAAAAAACGATGGAAATGAGCCCTTCACAGTCAAATCGGCATCAAAATCTGTCTGCAAATCACAAAGGAGGTAAACACATAGTAAAATTAATTTTGGAAAATGAAAATACTATGTAAAAAATCTGCCATTTCTGATGAGTTTTAACTATCAAGTGCTTTGCACAAATTAAAGCAAGCAGCAGAATCTGAATAATCTCACAAGTTCAAAGCCAATTTTTTGAATAAGGAAGTGTATTTGGTTTCAGGAAGAATAGCAGTTTTGCTGCTTTAAAAAAAGAAAAGAAAAACCTTCAATTAACTCAAAGATTCAGGGGTATTAATACTTATTAATTGATTATCAGTGGGTTTACTCTTTGAAATAACCCACTTGGGTTCTACAAAATAATAATTATTATCAGTAAAGCGGATTGAGCCACCTCAGAAAAACAATAACATTATTTTATTACTGGATATAGATCACTGGCATCATTTTAAAAACCTCTGATCATTTCAATTTGTAACAAACAAGGAGTATTATTAGTGAAGATAAAATGAGGAACTTTGTCACCAATCCAAAGCCCCACACCTTCAAATTACTACCATCCCAACCCCTCCTCCAAATCTTGATTGAAAACAAAAAATTATGTCCAGATCAGCAGATCAAGTTTGGACTCCAAAAATTCAGTCTTATGCTGATTTTGTCAAAACGCTTCACCCTAATGGTAATTAACTTCACCTTGATAATCATGCACATACAATGTAATTTAACCCGCCACGATCAATAGAATTTACAAATCAGCACCCAAAACAGCTGTGCTTTCTGGATACACTAGCTTATAGTAAAAGACACTGCAGTTGTCATTGGGTGAAGATTTTATTGTTGCATTTCATTTTCGATTTGAAAGTTACCTTTTTTTCTTCAAAAACCTCGTGACAATCGTATTGTTTTTACTGAGATCACTAGAGAAAACACGACAAACCTACGTGAATGTCATTTCCTAAAACAATTATCTCTATTAAAGTTACCAGTTCAAGTCCAGACGCAACAAAAATAAATCTCCCTGCACTTTCGTAAAGAATACAACAACAATACAAGCGTGGAATTAAATTTCTGAAAATCGTGTTGCAGGAAGTAGACCAAGCGAATACCAGATTGATTTTAGAAATTAATTTTAATTTGAATTCGTAATTTAAGATGCATGGAATTTATACACGTTGTTTCGCTAAGAAGAAAAAGGCAAAATGGGAGCGTCTTAAATATTTCTTGACATAGAAGAATAACGACAATATTTCATTGGCTTTCGAACGAAAGCGGATAAAATATTGTATTCGCAGGTAAGTCAAGGAAACAGCATGTATGATTTCTACGTTGCCTCACCTTACAAAGATGCTTCCATAGTGAATTGCAATCCTGACACAAATCACGCAGACGGCGATTACACTCGCTCACATTCAGCAAAGACTTTGCTGGCAAATAAGAAAGAATCATACAAAGGACCTCAGCGCTGAGACTCGACAACAGATCCTTTGAGAAGTAGGTGAAAGCTGCCATCTTGACACAAATGTTTACTTTCCTTGCCTCGGTTTCGATAGCATGCCCGTCTGCTTTCTACTGACTAGGGTAGGGAGAGTAAGAGTTTCGAAAATGTATCCGAGAGCAATCAAGATAAGAAATGCAGAAAATAAAAGGAATTGAACGATCGATTATTAAAATCATTTGCACCGGTGGGTTTTTATAAGAATTTATTAAAATTTTACAAGCGCAAAGAAAATCTTACCCACCCTACCCACCCAAAGGGCTCTCAGTGTATCATTAACAAAAATGGCGTCGATTCTGGATCAGTACCTCCAGGCTTCAGCAGGGGAAAATTTAAATCCTTTTCTCGGACCAGATGTCACTGAACCGGTGAGCGAAAACCCAACTTCTAGAATTTCTTGTTACCAGTAATAACCAGAGAATTATGATATTTTCGGTTGGACAATCGCCTCATGTTTCATACCATATCAGCTCTGTTTTCTCCAGTTTTTCTTTTTTAAGCTCAAGTTAAGCTTACGTAAAATATTTAAGCTGTACTTAGTTTTAAAAATTTCACTCGCCATCAGTGATTCATTCCAGTTGGTTAAGTTACTAATTTTCATTAGTGTTCGTGTCTTACTCATCTAAAACAAAAACAAAAACATTCAGATCTCAACAGGGTACGTTGAAGTGAAAAGCGAGGACGAAGTTCCCATTTTTCGGCGGCAAAAGATCAACTTCAGGTAACAATAACTTTTTCATTAGAGCTATCTTGCTCACTTGTATCTCAAGAAATTGGAAAATAGATTGTTTCTTTCCATGTGGATTGTGGGTAGCAACACCAATTGAGTTATGCAATGGGTAGTGATTTATCCAATGGATAGCGCTATCCACCCTTTGAACAACGGACCTGATGCCCCAGTTGTTCAAACAATGGATAGCGCTATCCGTCTGATAAATCACTATCCACTGGATAACTCAATCGATTTTGCTAGTGTTTATCCACTGGATAGTGATTTATCTGGTGGATAGCGCTATCCATTGTTTGAACAACTCGGGCCAGGAGGTGGAGGTTGCGTGTCTGAGACATCCAGGAGCCTCCACTATTGGCAACTATCTCCTACATGGAGACTGTTCCCATGTCTGAGAACAGCATGCAGCATGCAGCACAGTGTGGCCCAGTGGTTAGGTCGCTTGCCTTGATATCCGAGGATCCCGGGTTCAGGACCCGCTCTGACCACTCGTTGAATTTGATCCTGGTAGTCCCTGGTTCAACTTCCCCGCTGCACTTGTAAATAGCCAACTGGTTTGCCTCCGGCCAGTTAGGATTCTTAACAGTTGTTGTTTAGTTGTGTTTCATTGGCCCTGAAAAGCCCCTATGGGGAGCGGTCAATTAAGTATGTATGTATGTATGTATGCATGGGTGACAGGCACCTACCACACTGATAGAAAACAGTGGAAAAAAGAGAAGAGTAAGAACGGCCC
This sequence comes from Montipora capitata, assembly GCA_949126865.1. NCBI lineage: Eukaryota > Metazoa > Cnidaria > Anthozoa > Scleractinia > Acroporidae > Montipora > Montipora capitata. The sequence continues at coordinate 16,178,632 of OX421447.1, forward strand.
TGCGGTAACGCTCGTGCCTCCCACCTCTGTGGACCCGGGATCGCATCCTAAGTTTGTATGAAGGCAAAATCAGTAAAATCGACTCCCAGCTTATTTCATCTGGCTAGGGTGCTGTGCTGCAAGGTCATGCATGGGTCGTGTTCAGGGACCGAGTGCCTAGCCTGCTGCACAGCTCCTTGACAACACATTCACTCACCTTACACAACCACAACCACAACACATACACTGACCAAGGCCGCTGATCACAACTGAAGGACTCCTGTGGTTAACGCCATCAAATTACATTTACATGTAACTGCATCTTACAGTAAATAGCAGTTTATTATTTTACTGATCAAAGGAAGTCGCCACATCTCCACAAGATTTTGCCTTCAATTTTCCCTCAGACTTTTGTTTTTCCTCAGCATAAAATTACATTGTCAATGGTTAGAAAAGCCTCTTGAGAGTATTGAGGGATCCATTAATTGAGACATTTAGGAGGACGTAGACTTGAATTATGACTCATGTACTGTATCAGTTAGCAATGACATTTTCAATTGCAGACCACCTAGCAACATTGTGGACGTTGCAGTTAGCAGTAATATGGTGGCCATAGCTTTGAGCAACAATGAACTGATGAGACTTGACTTGTCCAACCCAAGTGAAATAGATCGTGAGTTTGCAAAATAACTGTAGACTTATATATTACCCTTTTATCATGGTCAGGTCCCTCACAGTCGACGAAAGTAAGATCATCTGACATCAGACATTATACATGTAGTTAATAGTAAGTATTCTTGAAATGCAAGTTATCTGGACAATTAAGCAATATTGACCTTATGGGACCACTTACAAATGGCCTATGAGGGACGCTGACCCGTTTTGCATGCAAAACTGCTTTATTAACCAGTTATTGATCAGGAAAACAATGTTATTAGGTCCTATTAGCCTTAAGGAATACAGGCAATCGCACATTCATGGCAACTGCTCCAGCAGCTCATCCAATTTGAATGACCTCTCTAACTTTCATTGTGTGGTTCCAGAAAATACCCTCCCCCCCCTCATGGAGGGTTTTTTCCAGTTTGACCCCCACCCCACTGGATTTTCCATTCCAGAGGGATTCACGTTACTCCCCCCACCCCCTGGAATTTCCATGATTTTTCCACTTGGAAAGTTATTTATTTTTATTGACTTAGAGCTGTAATAGAAATTTCATTCTCCTAAAAACGATTGTGGAAATTCTAGACGTATTCACAGACGCACTGAAATGTTCAAGCTAACTACTGAACTTATTTAACACTTTAATGTCCTGGCAACTGACCTTTTCTCTGTTCAATTGAAAGAAGTTTTCATTCAAAAATCAAAGAAAAGTACTGAAAGTTGATGCTATTTTAAGTCTGCATCATATACGTTTTGTAACCTAGTCGAAGTTTGAATCAAATGTCGCTTAAATTTGTCTTTCACCTGAGGAACACTTCAATAAAGTTATATATATGATAAGCTTTGTCTCTGTAGTTTGTAAATGACAGTACATTTTTTGTATGCAACAGTATGGGATTTTTCAATTGGTCACACATTTCATGTGGGAAACATATACTTTTCAAGTTCCATCCAGTAACTAAGCAACCAAATGAAATCTTCGCTGTCTCTCATCAGCATTGAAGGCTACAAATACTTCAGGACAAAATTATGGCACTGAAATTATCAACTTTGCTAACATTTAGAAATACAAACTCGTTAAGTTCTACACACTTAGATAACAATGAAACTATTTGCTAGTCTAGTCATCGAAGGTTCAAAATTCACGGGAAATTGTACTTAACGGGAATAATATGAGCATAAAGAAATGATCTCAATCAACTGACTGCATGATTAATGCCATCTGAAAAAGCACCAGATGCGTACAAGCTAAAAACAGCACAATCTTTAAAAGTCGGCCATTTTGTTTGACTTCACGTCGAACGTCCTGCTCAGCAGTGTCGCTCAGTGCTCTCTGTGTCGTCCGGCGGCGGAATAATATTTAGTGGAAAATATATGACAAGGAATCTTAAGTTTATTTCAGCGGATAGAATTTTCCATTTTTCTTGGTTACCTTGAATCAATTGCAAAAGTATGTGGGTGTTTATTCGATTGCATTTCAAACCGTCGGGAAAAAAAAAGCTCTTGATGTATTCTTTATGTACCCCCCTCCCCTTCGGAAATTTGCCTTTTTCAGACCCCCATACCCCTCGGAATTTCTGTGACCCTCCGTGGTGGGGGTATGGACATTTTCTGGAAACACACATTTCATGTCCATTCTGCAGTTGAAATACATGTACCCTACCTGGTATATAAAATTTGATATAATGTTATTCTTAGTAATTGCATGTGTCATTACTAAAACTCAGTACTGCTATAAACCAGTGGTTGCTGATGTGGATTAAGTCCATCTCCCTTTCCTAGCAAGGGAGTTATCACTCACTTGCCTCTTAGAGTATGATAGGGAGGGGCACTTGACCTCAGAGTGTTCACAGAAGTGGCAAAATGGGTTTCTGCCTAGTGACTAATAATGCGACCCATCAGATTGCATTTGGTCATCACCCCTTGCAGCACCATCAAATCTGGAAACTTATGGAGACCAAGCATAGAACTGTGTATGTGCACCCAAGTTTCCATGTACATGTATGGAAGCGTAGACTAAAGTCAGTACCTTTTTAAGTCATCTCGCAGTACATTTTACCGGTTACCGCCTGATAAGGAGAACCCTGAAATTATTACATACAGCGTTTTACACACAAGTTCTAAAGGGCTTCACAATAAAAGAAAAATATATAAGTGTACAGTGTAATAAAACTTAAATACCTAAGGGATAAAATATTGTTAATTTAAAAAAACATAACTTTCAGGAGATTTGTAAGAGCACTTATTACCGCCTGCAAACGCTCAGAAGTCGCTTATCCTTTGCAGAACGTCCAACATTAACCAAATGCTTTACCGGTTTGAAAAGGTCCCTTACATGTTGTGCTGAAAACTAGGGAGAACGCTGTAATTTATTATTATATTGTTATCGGTACTTATTATTGCTAGTACATTTCCTTTTTTGGAGGAAGAACATGATAGCAGAGCAGAGCAAAAGGTCATTAGAAGCCTGACTCACGGGGTAATCCCTAAGTACTATGTAATAACTTGTTCGTCTGTACAAATGTACATGTATTAAACCTAATCTGTTTGGATCTCTGCTCACTCTGTGGAGAATTGGCCTTTCGTTTTTTTGTTATAGGTATTGATATCACCAAGAGAGTGGATGACTCAATCCACGCCATTTTTATGGATCCAACTGCCAGGCATCTGATTGTTTGTATGAAATCTCAAGAGTCATTTTATCTTGCGAGGGACTCCAAGAAACCCAAGCCATTGGCAAAAATGAAGGTGAAGATGAGATAGGCATAATGTATCACCCCCTTCCCCTCCCTCCTCCCCTTGTCTGCGGACTGGTCCCTTACTTGCCCACATTCAGACTCTCATTTTGGCTCTGATATATGGTTTTGATTTCATTTCGACGTATTGGTTGCCAACACTCTACCCCTTTTTTTCTGTTTCTCTTCTCAGGGACATTTAATCAATGCAGTTGCTTGGAATAAATCAAAATTGACTGAAAGTTCTACGCAAACTATTCTCCTAGGAACAACAAAAGGTTGCCCTTTCATTTTTGTTTATTATCGTTGTTGTTATTATTTGACCACAGACAAACTGTCCTAACTTGTGAAGGACATTTAGTTACTTAATATGCAATGTTTTGAATTTAAGAGGAAAAACATTACTTGAACACAGGAGTCCCTTGGAGTTGGGATGGATTTGCAATTCAAATGAGAATCCTCACTATTTTGTTTTCTTTGCAAGGGTTAATATTTCAGACAGAGGTTGAACCAGAAGAGAAATTTTTTCAAGGTGGACTAGAAAAATTTTGGAAACAAGTGAGCTTGGTTGATGTACATGTACATGTATTATATCTTGTAAATTTTATTTGGCATGCCTTAATTAAATAGGCTAGTTTTTTTATGATTCTATAGACTAAATAACATTGCTTACATGTAAATCATGGGCCGGTGAATAGTGAGTCAAATAATGCCTGCAGTCAATTAATTTGTTATTAACATTTTTCTCCTTTGTGAGACCATAATTCATTCTTGATTATTATTATTTTAGTCATATTGTTTTCTTTGTTTGCTTTCTTGTCAGCCTTGGGTATACCCATCTGAGTTACAATGTGTTATCCTACACAAAATTTATTCATTATCTCAGATATGATTTAATATGTTTCATGTCTTTTTCATTTTGGCTCTCTTCCTCTGTTGAAATCCAGCAGTTAGCAGTAACTCAGTCTTATGTTTCATACCTTGTTCTCTCCTTGGGTTTCCTTTTATACAGATGTATTTTCTTGATTATTTTTGTCTTTTTATTTTGAAATCTGTGGATTGAAGTTCCCTGAAATGATCTGAAACCAACCTATTGCAGCCAGAACAAAACTCTAATAATTTATCTATATTCTAAGGGCGCGTTCGATTGACCGTATTCCAGAATAAGAATATGTGGAGTGATGGTTAAAACAGTATGTTTGGCACATTTCGAAGGAGCAAGCGTAATAAAAATATGTTTAAAATAGCATTTTAGCAGATGTTTGACAGTTTTAATGTGAATCTCCGTAAAAACAAAGGATTTCTAACTTATATTCCATGTATTCCTATTCCAGAATACAGTCAATCGAACGCACCCTAAATATGTAATGGTATTCTTATGCTTGCACTAATAACAGGTGTTGCCTGGCCTTTGTATTTCAGTTGTACAATGTGAATTCTAGTGGTGACCCAGAAGAACCAGTTTTTGGAATAATGTTTGATAAGTTTCCAGCAACTCCAAAGTCTGACAGGAAATACTTTATCATGGTGTCAACTCTTAGGTACATGTACATGTCTACTAAGTTAACAACTTCGTCACTAGTGGATGTGTGGTGCCTGAGACATCTAGGAGCTTCCACTATTGGCAGCCAGCTCCTACATGTAGATGAAGGCTGTTCCCATGACTGGGAAAGCCTGGCACCCCAACCACGAGTTCCCATAGACCTTTTTGCAGATAAGGCGGCAATTTTGATTTCTATTGTTTCGAAAGACATTATGGGATGCTCAGGGGGCAAATTAAAATGTATTTGCCCCCTGGGCATCCCATAATAGCTATTTGAAACAATAGAAATCAAAATGGCCGCCGTAGCTGCAAAGAGGTCTATGAAGCATACATGTATGTAGGAGACATGCAGGCATTCATCACACTGGTAAAATTTAAAACAGTGGGAAAGGGTTAGAGGGAAGGGGAAATAACTGCTAAAAATGCTCCACAAATACACTTTTTGTGCTACACAACTGCAATTTCATGCTATGGTTATGCTGTACAATTCACAATGGTGGGAAATATTATTATTAACTTTCACCAATAATAAAAATTGGTACCCAGATAATATAGTAGTCCCATAAATCTGGGTTATCAAGGTTAAACAGTTGACTTTTAGGGACTCAACCTCGTTCCCTGGGTCTCTCTTTTCTGCGTCCTTTGTCGCTGAGGGGAAGGACCCTGGTTAAGGCTGGTCATGTGCCACTCCTCAACAAACATTTTCCCTGCAGGGTAGAGTTGTTGTTACATTTTCATCCCACAACGAAGCGAAAGCATATATTCGTTGACAAGGCATTTTAAAGATATTATTGGTTTGGGGAAGAGGGGAAAACTGGTCCAGGAGTTACTGTACAAGTATGTACCTGTACCTTGGGAAAGACGTCTCAGAGCAGAGTAATAAACCAACAAACTCAACCCACATGTGATGCTGAGTCTGGGAATCAAACCTGCGCCACATTGGTGGGAGATGAGTGCGCTCAACACTGTACCAGCCCTGCTCCCCTTTTTCAAAACAACTGACATGATATTGAGTTTTAAACTACTGGTATTTCAGATTTTCTGATAATGCTTCACTGAAGGTTGTGTCTTGTTATTAGCTGACAATACCCTGTTTATTCAAAAATCTCTTTTTAGTCGCATGTATCAGTTCATTGGTGATGCAACAGGAACAGATTCATTGGATTTTCAACCACTCTTTGCAGATTATGAAAATAGTCCAGGTAGGATTTTAAGTGTTACTTTTAAAGGAATTTAAATTATATCCTAATAAATATACATGAAAAAATGACTCCATTCTAATTGGCTAAGAGAAATGCACTTTCTCAGATACATGTAACAGTGCAGAAAAGAGGTAATTCATTGCAAAAAGAAGTAATAAACCAAGCATTCTGATTGGTCGATGAGCAAGCAAAATCAGAGATACATGTAGCCAATTGAATGCAAGCCTTGAACCCTGTAAGTTGTTATAAAATTAAAAATAACTTGATATTTCGTATACAGCGCCTTTCCTTCAGATGCCAGGACCTTTGGAAAACAGCAAGTTAGCACTATTTTACCCCAAAATCAGAGGTCTTCCAAGATCATTTGCTTGGCTTACAGGTCTGTCATACCGTTACCCTGAAGTCTGATTACCACCAATTGTGTCTGAAGTATAATTATTTATAAGGCTCCTTCTGCACTCAGGTACTGAGTACAAGTGGAGATCACATAAAAAAAAAGTAACAAAACACAGAAAACAAAACAAATTACAAAAATACAATGCTTTTCCAGTATCTGGAGAAGGACTCTCTATTTAACCTATGCTTATAGACCTCGACTTCGTCCCAGTCCATAAACACGCAAAAAAACAGAACTTGGCCAATATCCAGCCATCTTGACCGAACAAGCTTGGTCAATAGCCCATATATTATTAACCCATTGACTCCCAGGGGATCCCCATTGACGAGTAAAATTGTCAGGCCAGTTTAGGCTGGTTTGGGCGTCAAAGGGTTAATTAACAATTATTCGCCGAAGGCGAAGTGATTATCGGTGAATACTCACCAAGACGAAGTCGAGGTGAATATTCACCGATAATCACTGAGCCTGAGATAGCGAGCCAATGAGAGCGCACGATTTTGTATAATCACCTGTGTATTCATACTAATAACTAATACTGTAACATTTTATGATCAAAATATAATCTATAGTTGAACATTATAGTTGAACATTAATTTTTGTTGAGGCATGTCACGAATCAGATTATTTCGTTTGTTCAGTAAGCTTGTACTAATGTTCTCACAGGGTACATTTATGGTGTCCTCTTGTTAGCAAATAGCATTTTTTCCCAGTTACATTGAGCTAATATGACAGTGCACATATCTTTTCATTTCCAATTTAACAGGAAGTGGCGTTTATTTTGGTCAGTTGGACTTCAATCCTCAAGAGTCTATTGAGAATATCACAACAGAAACAAGATTATTACAGTATCCTCATGATGATGATTACTGAAAATATTGTTACCGTAACCTGGGTTTGCTAACACAGAATGCGAAGAACACTTGATTTTTTCAGTTTTTAATATCGTCCGCGAGCCACACACTCTTACAATCTGCTCTGCTCTAACGACAACATGGCATGCCCCAATATGGAGCTACCATATTTGGACACTATGTCACATTAACGCCCAAGCCCGGGTTGCTCGAAGCATGGTTAGCGCTAACCAGCGTTAACTACCATGGAGACCTATAGGTTTTGATACCTCTTAACCAACGGTTAGCGCTAACCAGGCTTCGAGCAACCAGCCCCAAGTCGCCAGTGGAGGGTAAGTGCCCAAGAAGCCTGGGGGCTGCAACCGCAGTCACATCCCCAAGGCGCTAGAACACCCGACTGACCTGCCCAACCCACAATCAAGACAAAAGCCCCCCACGCCAGGCCCCCCTCAGGCACCCGTCACACTTGAGCCACATAGCTCAGTGGAAAGAAAAAAAATAATAAATAAAGAAAGAAATAAAGAAAATATTTAAAAAAGAATAAAAAGGGGGGGGGGGAAGGGAGGGAACGCCAAGAAACACTAAACTACTATTCGACTCACAACGCCACGCCAACAGAGCAACAAACACGCTGCAAACACATGGGACAACAACACATGCACTAACCAGGAACACCGCTGGACAATGTCAGCCCCAGGGCTCCCACAACCTTAAGACTGCTGCAAATGCTACAGAACGCATCAAACACTAACAAACACCTGCAAAAATGCTATTGACCACACTAGCTCCCG
>OX421447.1:16196789-16211789 GCA_949126865.1 Montipora capitata
AGCACTCGCGTTCATACGATCTCCTATTGTTATTTCATGGTGTGCCCATCTGTTCGATTCAGTTGCCGTGAAACATAATCGATAAGTTAATTTTCTTTAGGATAAAACGCAAATGACAATGCTGATTATGTGGTTAATCGAGCTCTATTTGAATGACTTGGGTGGTATAATGGAAGAAGAAGGTTCTGTTAAGCGCGAAGCCCTACAGGATGAATTCAGGAAATTTCTTGCTCAAACCAAAGTCAAGGTGAGTACGTGGATTGAGTGCAACCTGGAGGCCAGGGTGTGATATTTATTTATTTATTTATATTTATTAACTTCACCACACCGAACAAAAATACAATTACGTCTGTAAAATATTTTCTCCCTTAATGCTCTAAGATTCAAAACAATCAACTTCATGATGGGTTGGTTGCTGAGGCAATCCGACCATGCATTCGATCTGTTCATTCAAGAGGGTTGCGGGTGGGCGGGCAGATTGTCTCAAAAGTCCTCGGAATGTCAGGATTGTAATTAAATAATAGCGCTGTTCGGTAATAATCAAACAATACTGACGTAAAAGTGTTAAGATTACCCATAGCTAATAGACGGGAATGGTTATGAAACCCCACAAATTTCTTTGTTGTAGGTTTTTGTTCTCTTTTTTGGCCTTGACCGTGCACAAAATACAATAGTTGTTTACTCCGTACTGAGGAACTAACCAATAGAAACGTGTTGGTTACGTAATTCATGCTTAGTGTATGAGCGCAAAACAAAAGATTGTTCACGGTCGTGGACTTTCCAACCTAAATCTTGGCATCTTTGTTTGCTCCTTTGATGTTTGCCGAGCTTCAAAACCAGTCCCCTCTATTAACTATGGATTACCGGAACTAAAGTCCAATTGAGTCGCTAATAGGTTCCATGTTTTACATGCTGTGGCAAAAAAACTATCTTTTAAACGTAGATATCTTACATCGTTTAGGAATCAAGTCTTTGGTATCCAATCTTTTAACAAAAAGCAAAATGATTGTGGAGTTTGATCACTGGAAAATTCTCCGTTCTTAAGACACAGAGGGAATTATGACACCCGAAGAAGGGCCGAAAATTTTCGGGATTTTCGAGAAACAGTCCCCAGAGCCCCCTTTTTCAAAATCCTGGAAAACTTTTCGGTTCCAAAAAGCAATTCGTGAAAGTGAGATCTACATCTTCTGAAAAAAAGATAACTGAACTTTTTAGTTGTTTTGAAGACCACAGAAAACAGTTTCATACCGTTTCCTTTTTAAGATACAAAGCGTTTTATGTCCCCCGAAAGATGCTCGAAGCGTTTCGTGTTTTAAAAAATCTGACACGTTCTTTTGTTAATATGAAAGCAAAGACAACGACCTTGTTTGTTTGTGATAAGGCTTGTAGCTGGTGGAGCCACTTGTAGAATCCACAGCAAAGTTAAAAAAAACATGGCCCATCTCGAACAAGGCAACCAGTCGGTTGTTTGGAAAGCAAACAGCGGAGTACAACTAAACAGTATTCGGGTGTACTTCGGAAAGTTCCGAGAAACTTTCGCAGTGTATTTCGGGTCCGTAAATCCCTCTCTATCTTCGAAACACATGCACTTCTGAAGGCATGGGTTAGCTTAACTTTCATTTACCTGCTTGCTTTTTATTTTGGCGTTAGACGACCGGCTTTTCAAAATAAGAAGATATCGTGGCTTTAAAAATGGTTTTTCGGAGTTCGAAAATCGGGCCCCAGATGTCTTTACATCCTCCAATTTCGATGTATCATGGTTGTTTCTGTTGTGATTACATTTGTGTCGATTGTTTTCTGAGCGAATCCCAAGAGCCCTTACAATAGATGCGTGCCGAACCTTTTGGGAAGACAATTATTTTGTCTTGCTTGTGCTAAACTGAGAAAGCGGCATACAGAGCGTTTATTTTAATAACATTATACAATTTTCTGTCTGCAGACGTGTCTTGACCAGAACAGAAAGACGGCGTATGATTTGATTGCCAGTCATGGAGACGTGGAAAATTTGATTTTCTTCGCAATGCTCATGCAAGGTTTGTACAACGTTTAAAAATCTCGCGCCAGTTTAGGGCGAGTTTCAATCGAGTGTCGTAAAACCAAAACCAAGGTAATTACCTTGGCCAATCAAAAAGGACGGAGACAATCTAGTAAACCAATCGAAACTCGAATTCACTACACCTAGCCGACACAAAGCGCGGGAAAATGTGCACGCGCGAACCACGATTGGTTTTGGTTTCATTTATGATTGGTTGAAAAAATGGCGCGAGAACTTTGAACCAATCTCTGAGTGAAGTAATGCAAAACCAAAGCAATTCGCTGATTACTTTCGACACTCAACCACTGAAAAGGAAAATCAAAATCAATCGCAACTTGCAGGCGCGATTTTTCCCGCGCTTTAAGCAAGTTACACGGAATTTTTACGAATTTGGATTGGTTCATAGCGCTGTTTGCATCTACAGTGCTTTGATTGGTCGAAGTAATTACTTTGGCATTTGTTTTACGACACTCGATTGAAAACCGCTCTAAGTTTCCCAATTTACCGATATGTAACGAGCCTTGCATTGAAAGATCACCACGCGTATTTCAGCCTGGCGTTTGCCGTTTGTCGGAAACGCGATGCTTAATCTCTCTCCTCTTGCGGGATAAGGGATACGTGTAGCTTTACAGCTCAGTCGGAAAGCAATGTGCCGTGACGTCGCAATGGTTGCTGTTGAAAACCTGTTTGTAGTTAAGAAAACTATTGTTCCGCTGAATTTGCATCCTTCGTTTGCTTTTTTGATCAGTGACCACCAACTTTTATTTCTCTCAAAAAAGAAACGACAGTTTTCAATTTACAAAACATGTTTCGACATACTCATGTCATCTTCAGTTGCAAATGAGCTTTTCAACGGTTGTACATTTGAATTTATGTTAAGGTATGTTGCAAAATTACATGTCAGAACTTGCGTACAATTTAAATATGAAGTGTGAAATGCGCAGAAAACAAAAATAGCGCACATAGCAATAAAATAAAAGACAAAAGAACAACGTAATTAAAAAGAAAGAGACAAATCTAAATGCCTCAACTGCTGATTAAGGATGGGATTTTCCCACTTAATGTGCAATGCCTCTTTGATCTTAATTTGGAATTTTGAGGCGGCAGAATCTAAGATCGTGAAACATTCTGTGTTACAAGAGTCATGACAGGCCCTAGATGACTGCAGGTGTCTGTAAACATGCGAAGACTTGTCCGACAAGAGATGCTCACGAGCACGTGTACGTAGGTGGCGAGTGGTCTCGCCAATGTAGCTGGCATTACAGCCAGCACACGAGAATTTATAAACGACACGCGAACGTAGACCTTGCGGTACTGAATCTTTCACGCTGAACATGTTACTAAGTTTAAATGTACTAAAGACCATCTTAATATCTAAATCAGCTTTGCAATAATGTTTGAGTAGTTGTCTTAACTTGGTCTGGGCGATTTCAGAAAACCGGCCAACATAAGGGAGTTTATAGAAGTGCGTAGAAGTTTTCCCGGAGTTGGATGAGGCGTCCCGCCCAGTCAGAGAAGGATTCATTTTCTTAGAAAGATACCTGTGAATAATCTTGTCGATGACCCACGACGGAAAACAATTTTTCCGTAGTAAGAAAATAAGCTTCTTGACGTCCAGATGAAAACCAACCCAGGAATTGTTGATCTTATATACTCTGTCTAGTAATGTTCTGACTAGACCCAGTTTGTAATTCAAAGGGGCGAAGCTGAAATAATTAGTAAGAAGACCAGTAAATGTCTTCTTGCGATATACACTAGTAACAATAGATGGATGACCGTTGTCTAGCAATATGTCTAGAAAAGATAATTTCTTATTTCTTTTTTGAGAGTTATTGTTACTCTGCTATCTTTACAACTTTTATTTGTTTTGCAATTCTCAGATTTTGAACATGTCATCAGCCACCATATTCAGCATGATGACTTTCCGTCGGCATTAGATGTCTTAACGAAGCAGGTATTTATAAATTTAAGTACAAGTAGAAGGCAAACTTCACTCTTACAAAATTATGACTTTAAAATGGAAGAAGTAATGTTCGCATCCAAAGTTGTTTAAGACTTTTTCAGGTAAAGCCTTTTTCAAAAAGAGTGTCTGTGTCAGAAAAAAAAGAATGACCTATTTTCACTTTCAAATATTCCCGGACACCGTAAATTTGAATTAAAAGTAACGTTGTCCGGTTTCGTAGTGTTTGTGCAGTAACCGGGAGTTTATGCACGCAACGTTTTCTGATCGACGGACGAAAAGTGAGCATATTGCATTCCAGGGTAGCAGACTCTACCAGATTTTCAAACTAATCATCTCTAATAGTGAAGAGATACTTAAAATATAAATATGGTACTGTCAACCCAAGTATAAAAGAAAACAGCTCATTTACCTTGGATGCAAACGATTTTTTTATGAAAACAACTAGAAAACAAATTTTGAAATATTCTCCCCTGTCGTTTAAGTTTTTTTTATAGTAGAAGAGGTTCTCTTCAAGTTGTGTTTACTGTTTAAGAAACGACTACAGGAAGCAGCAAAGAGAATGCGAAAGAGCAACAGGTATATTCTCTTCACACGAGTGACATTTTTTAGTAATTTTAATCGTCATTCCCTGTCGAAAATCATGTGAAAAAGTTAAATTCATGTATTCGGTAACCTGCAATCGCGATGACCACTTACAGATTAATTGGGAAATTAAAGAATTGCGTGCGTGACCGGAAACGAGTTTTTTTGTTTTCGTTGCACGCAATACAATATCCGGTCATCGTATGACTGGGTAACACATCTTACCAGGCAAATTACAAAATTTTATGATTCTCCCGGTATTGTGAGAAAAAGGTATTTTTAAATACCATCTTAGAAAGTTGTGAAGCATCTGTTTACTGGTTCGCTGATAAAAACAGTTTTAAAGGTGAACAACTGTTCTACGATCACACTTTTTTTTTTAATTTTTTTTTTAATTTCTAATGACGATACTTACATTTACATGGAGGAAAAATGAAAACAACGTACAAGAGATAAAGGAAAAATACAATGTTACAGCGTTTACAACTACTTAACCCTAAAAAAGTTTTACAAAATTGACTACTATTTGCAAAATTACAAAATAAAACACGATACAACAAAAACATAAGGGGTCTGTCCTACCAACTAAAAGGTGCTTTGCATTTGCATTTGTTTCTGCATCACTTTTAACTATTGGAAATTAACTATTGGAACTTAACCATATAGTTGGGTGACGGTATGGGGCACGGTATGTGGCTCTGGACTTCGGACTTCGGACTTCGGACTTTGGACTTTGGACTTCGGACTTGAACTGGATATTGACCAAGAATAATGTAACATAAAAAACCACCCGAATACTGTGAATTTTAAAGGAAATAGGGTAAAATTACCTCGAAGAAAGTGTAGGCTACCCGTAGCCTCATCTTTCATAAGAAAAGCAGTCATTTGTTATATCAGAACATGGTTAACTCGAGCCTCGCTTTATTCAACGTCCAAGTGATTGAGCTTACAACTGTAAAATGATAAGCTACTTTCTTCAAGACTGTTATTGTTGTGTTGTGTTCTGAAGTCACCTGAGTTCGCAACACCGAATTCTATGGCTCGGGGTTGGTTACACTGGAAGCACAACCTGATCCAAAAAGGTTTCTGACTCAGAGCAGTCAGTGTTTAATCCGAAATATTTCGACGCTATCAAGACGTCTTCATCAGTCGAGTGGTTGATTTCATTATTGGTCACGTGATTGTAAACCACATGACCATTTTAGTACGTAGTGCGCTGTGCACTGGAGGTAGGTCCAGGCCCCCAACCCCATCGGACTTAATTCCTTGACGAAAAGTGCTTACTTAACCCGGCGTTTGTCCTTTTAACATGTTTACTGGTCGATATTCTTTTCATGAATCGGCTGTAAATCGCATGTTAGAATGCAAAACACGATTCGTTCCCTAATGCTGTCTGGCCGAGAAATCATGGGAAGTGCGAGAACTGGTCTTCGTGTTCCCTTTCTATGTTTATGTGCTTTCAGGGTCACATTTGTCACGGTTTTTTTTTTAAGACAGACACGGAGCTGTATTACAAGTTTTCACCAGTACTGATGCAGCACATTCCACGTCAAACAGTTAGTGCTTGGATTGATCAGAAAAGGAAGTTAGACCCACGGAGACTAATTCCTGCCCTTGTGCACTACCATCAACAAGGCAAATCGACCCAGGTGAATAGCTTGACATAGTTGTTATAAACTATGCTTTCACGCGTAAAATCTTTAGTGAAGAATATGTTACCTCCAAGTCAATATCTTGTAGATTAAGTGTCTTATTTAGTGGGTCATTCAACTAGGGCCCGTTTGCGTGGAAGGAGGGTGTGTACTTGGCAAAGGTTGTGTACCTCGCCAGATACCGGTAGATCCAGTCGCGTATGGCTTCTCATATATTTGAGTCAGAGCATTTTCTTTAAGTGATTTTAAAGACCGAGCTAATTAAGGGTTGATTTTCTCGTGATTCCGTATTAGTCACTCGTTAGGACTGGAACGGTATTATTCGCAGAATTGAAAACAATCCAGAAAATAGCTCTGTCTCTGCAAACGCGCTTTTTTACACACCAAGTATGGAAGTTATGCTCTCTTGCGGGCTCCTGGAAGAACGTGGGACTAGGCGCCATTTATTTCGGTATTCAGTTTACCGTATAATTATAAATTGAGTGCGCGGCGTTGAACGTAAGATGGTAAATCGCCAGCGAAGTGCGCAGCACCGAGTTGTATGTAACCAACCTGTAACCAACCTCATATCCAACAAGTTCGAATGGAGAAATTGTGTCATTCAACTGTTTCAAATCCACAAACGACGTAAACTAACTTCATTTTTTACTCCAAAACGACTGGCGCAATCAGTTTCCATATAAGGTCATACGGTATGTGAGCTGATAACCGATATGTAAGCCAATCAGAACACTTGAAATCGAAAAAAAGGCACTGAAACCAGAAGCACGTGACCTTGAAGCGTGTAACTTGTAACTCTTTTCCTTGAAACAAAGCTGAGGATTTTAGGACGTCAATTTTATACCCAAATATGAACAAAAATAAGATCGAAGCCGCACGCACGGGAAAATGCACGAGCTACCTTACTTTCAAATAAGGAAATTTTTAAACTCAAAAAATCCCAGCTCTGAGCCAGAGTTAAACGCTTCACGGTCATTAGTTTCTGTTAAAACTAGAATCCAGACTGAGAAACTGAAGGTCACCATGGAAACCAACGTCTCTTTAAAGATCCGTGTGTACCTGCTTCATTGTGCCAGTTTTTAGCGGAGTCGAAGCCGAAGGCGCGTACGCAAAACACCATGGCTTAGAAAATACGGTAACCTCGAGAAATTTTGGTTTTGGTTATGACGTCATCATACGCCCGTACGCGCGTTCGTTAAACTTTTCGCGTAAGCCAATGTGAGAAATGTCGCACTGCTGGAACCCGCGTTTTACGGCGGGAAGTTGCGTGAGCAGCGGAAGAAAGAGCGAGCGCCAGCATGAGAAAACAGGTTGCATAATGGTGAGAAAAATGAGTAGTTACAAGAATTTCTGAAAACAAAAACGTAAATAATTGAGGAGCTCCGCTTTTAGGCTTGCCTCAAAATATATATTAAATATAAGCACATTTTTCCTCCCCCATGTAAACAACCCTTTAAGCCGGTAACACCAGGTTCAGCATTTATTGATGAAAAAATTATGCAGCTCTTGACCAACAAATGTTGAACTGTGTATCATGTCATGTTAAATGCCTAAATAGGCCATTCACGTTATTGAAGTTTAAAGAAAATAGAGACGAGCGCAATTCCGTTCAACGGGTTGCCATTAGATGAACAACATTAATCAATCCTAACCGTCCAACAGTTGTTGGTTAGCTGAGCGGCAATAAATATGGTTATTTCCCAATGTTGAATAGTGTGTCACCAGCTTTAAGTCGAGATTGACAGCCCGTCATTAAGGGTCAAGAATCAGCGGAGAAGGAAAAAAATGGCGGAAATCTGCGTTAAAATTGATGGAAACTGATGGTTTGATTACCTTCTTCCCTTTTCAACTCATTGCGAGCTCACAATAATTAATTATTGCAGCTCACGTTTGCCAACTGTTGTTTCTATGAACTTATTAGTAGGAAACTCGTCATGATAAGCCTTTGCTATACCCGGGTTGTGTGCACGGTTTTTTTTTTCTCCAAATTTAATTTGCTCCAGAAATGAAGAAAACTCCTCTCTCCTCACCATTTCTCGTTTTCTCTCCAGACTGAGGAAGCTATTCGCTACTTAGAGACGTGCATAGAGAAACTTGGAAACAAAGATCAAGCCATACATAACTACTTGCTGTCCTTGTACATCGAGCAAAATGATGATTTGTCTTTATTACGGTATCTTCAGATGCAGGGACAGGTAAGACTGAGGGCCGGTTAAAACGTAGATAGCGGCTAAAACACGTAGACGCGCTCTAAAAGGGGTCGCTTCACGCTCTGCTTTTTTGGAATTCATTCGAGTACGACTGATCGATTATAACCTCGTCCCCAGGGCGCTTTTCCCTGGCTTCCCGTCCCACCCAAAGCCAGGGAAAAGCGCCCTGGGGACGAGGTTGGACTGATTATCCAAGATGGCGATTAACAAAAAGCGATAAAGAGACGGAACCCCTAAAAGATATTTCTTTTTCCCCTCAGATCTTGCCTTTTGACATCCTTTTCGACAGTGAACAACCTTGCTAGAATAGTCCAAAATTAAAATGACTTAAACGCATCAGCTAAATTTTGTTTAAATACACGGCCAGTTTTCGCTCACATCATCGACCGTCACTTTGCTTCGCTCAGTGAAAATATACCTTTTTGCATATACAGCGGCCATTTTGATTTCTATTGTTTCAAATAGCTATTATGGGATGCCCAGGGGGCAAATGCATATTAATTTGCCCCCTGAGCATCCCATAATATCTTTCGAAACAATAGAAATCAAAATGGCCACCGTATCTGCAAAAAGGTCTATTAACAAAGGAAATGGACTTGGCTGACTGCGAGAGCTATTACAAGTGATAAGAAAGAATTTTGTCACGCATTTTCACAACTTTTCTAAAAGGGTGTGTTGAGAAAAAGGTGGGACAAAATTTGCAAACGGCTTTCTTTGTCAAAATTCAGAACTTTGAAGAACGGAGCCCTGGTTTTCCAAATATTCTTCCCTCTTCTAAGAAACAGGCGCGGTGGCCTCGTGGTTAGCGCGCTCGACTCCGGATCGAGTGGTCCGGGTTCGGGGCCTGGCCGGGGACATTGTGTTGTGTTCTTGGGCAAGATACTTTACTCTCACGGTGCCTCTCTCCACCCAGGTGTATAAATGGGTACCGGCGTAATGCTGGGGGTAACCCTGCGATGGACTAGCATCCCATCCAGGGGGGAGTATAAATACTCCTAGTCGCTTCATGCTACTGAAACCGGAGATAAGCGCCGGCCTGATGAGCCTTCTGGCTCTTAAGCGAGACTTTACCTTCTAAGAAACAACCTTTTTACGTAACTTGTATGCAGACGTCTCTTACGTCCTTTTTTGTACGCGTTTATTAAATGAAACAGGGGACGTCTGCCAGTTGGCTACTTTTCTTACGTATGGCAATTACGTATGTAATCACTTGTATTTTCAAAGTTGTCACAAAATTTGCGATGAGGGCAATTTGGAAAACTTTGAAAATACAATTGAAATTAATCCTTAATTGCACGAGGACACATCGCGATTACATGTTTATCACATCATAAGCGTCAAAATCATCGAGGGAAGACCGTTCAGTGCCGCAACAAATGACAGTCAACACGCTCCCATTCCGTTAAAGTTCAATTCAATAAATCGTTGCTGTCAACAGAAATAGCCCTTAAAATGTATTTATATGTGAACAAAAAAGTAGTTTAGAATGGAAGAAGATTCTCTTGTAACTTCGCTTACTCTGGATAAGCAACTCGTTAACCAATCATGATCAAGTAATCATGCCCGCTTGATTACCAAAAGTACCCTCGTGATTAAGGAAAAATGCCCTCGGTCTCAGCCAGTCAGCATTCAGTAATTTTGCCCCGTATGTGATAATTACTGAAACAACTTATGTTATATTTATTTATCAAATTAATAATGATGAACTTAATACACGTTATTCCAAAATAGCCGCCATTTTAGTATTCTTTTGTTTCCATGCAAATTGGCCCTTATGGCCTCGTATATGCTTTTGAATTTTACGTTTGAAAGCGAGGCCATAAGGGCCAAACTCCTGGATTTCCGTCTTATTTTGTATGGTTTATCCGTAATAATAAGCATAATCGAGATGGCCGAATAGCGAGAGTTTACAAGTGGTTTTTCTTTTATCTGGCAGGATCCAGAAGAAGTGTGTTACGACATGAAATACGCCTTGCGACTTTGCTCTGAACATGACAAACAGCGTGCTTGTGTGCACATCTACAGCACAATGGGACTCTTTGAGGAAGCTGTTGATCTCTCCTTGAAGGTATTTAGTTACATATCAAAAGCGTCATGTTTGATACGGGCACAAAAACGTCCCATTTAAGTTAATAAGCTTGGAGCTGCGCCCCTAGCGTTAGATTTAATTCGTTGATCATCTAAGTTCATGCACGGCAGGCGAACGGTCAAGAATATCCTTACGCGGCGATAAAAGTGACTGAGGCTCTTAAAATCCAGAAACGCAATAAACAGGAGATTGCCTAAGGATTGCCCGCAATCGGACTGTAAAATTTTACAATACTCTGTATGAGCTGACGGTTGATTGTTGTACACGTAACCAAGGTGCACGCTCTTGAAGATGTCTGGTGTGAAATGGTCTGCACAAACGAGTGAATATTTGGTAGTTTCAAACGATTTCCTTCTAAGTTTTATGAGCCATTCTTTCCGTAGTTTTGGGTTGTCGGGAAACTTGAACGTCTTACTTTAGACTTAGAATTGTTTCTGCAATTTATTGCAGCACAAAGCACTGAATTTTATAAAATTTATATCCCGCACTTTTTTAGCACGCCAACAGTGACGTCACAACTATTATTTCCGATGAATTCCCGACAATTGACCTAACGACAATCAAATCATAGCCGAAAAGAAGCACTTTCCAACATCCAATCTCTCTGTGATACTATACCCGTTCACTTTGAAACTTTAGAGTATGCTTATTTCGTACTTAAGCTACAATTTTCAATTAAACTTGACTGAAGAAAAAAAGGTTAAAATTTTGGTTTATTTGACCTTTAAAAGGTCTGGATCGTCATTTGGTCCAGAAATGCTCGAAATTAGATGCGTAGCCTATTTTGATATCAGCAGAACAGTCTTTCGTCAAACGTGAAGGCGCGGTACCTCAGGTACATGCGGATGATTCATGAATCAACCGTGGACAGGAGCCAATGACAAGGAGCGAACAACAGCCCTATATTCCTGTCACAGCGTTTTCACAGACAAATTTATTTGTAGATTGAATTTCCCGCGAATGAAACTCCCATGATGCCCGCAGGAGCCCTATGTCCAATCACAAGAAACTAACTTCACATCATAGCGTCACCGAACCGGAACTGCCTTTGTTTTTTACGGGAAAGGTAGCCTAAAATTATATCGGTCTGTAAAAATGCCGTGACATACGCTAAGTATGGGAGTTGTTGGCCCCTCGGGCTCTTGCTGTGGACAAGTACAGAGCTCCGTAATAATTTTTGCAATAAAAAGCCTTTAACGGCAACGTGCCTATGCTATGTTTCCGGCGTAGCTAATCGAACGAAACCGAACCAAAAACCAATGGAACCCAATCGTTCGATTGGAGTTCGATTGGTTCGGCAATCGAACATAATCGAACTGGAACTTTTTTGTGAGTTCGATTAAGTTCGATTACCGAACCCAATCGAACTCAATCGACGCGATTGGTTCGATTTGTTCGGTAGAAAAACAAAATGGTATACAACATTGATAAGCATTAACTCGTTGTAGAATTGGAAGGAATTCACTCTTAAACTGAGTTTTAGCTAGAGGAGCAAGTGTGAGAGCAAGTGTGACCGGATGAAACTGGTTCGTGTTTCTGATTGTTGTGGTGTTCGATTATGTTCGATTGAGTTCGATTATGTTCGATTGTTGGACCGTTCGATTACCGAACGTTCGATTGCGTTCGATTGGCAAAATTTTTTTTGTGAGTTCGATTAAGTTCGATTACCGAACCCAATCGAACCCAATCGAGCGATTGGGTTCGATTGGGTTCGATTAGCTACGCCGGGTATGTTATAAGATGTTATCTGTCCTTTTTTTTTTTTTTTTTTCAAATCCCTAATGACTTTTGTCGCCCTGGAAATATCCTTTTAATGATTCCGACTCTATGTTACTGTTTGATGATCGTCATCTTGTATAATCGGTCGTGCTTGAATTAATTCGAACAAAAACAGAACCTGAAGCGAAGTCCAAACATTTGTTACCTATTTGTAACAATGTGGTAAGTTTTAGGGTTAGCGTTATTTTAACGTTTGGGTAAATGTGGCAGTTTATCTTTACTTGAGTAGCATCGTTTGGGGGGCACATCTGGACGTTTTCTCTATTCCTGGGCACGAGTGATGTTGACGTTGGGGAAAAAAAGCAAAAAAAAAAAAAAGCGCCCTGCGTCTGATAGGCCATTTCCGAGTTCATGTCTGCCTCCTCTTCAAAGCGAGTCTTAGTGCGAAGTTTTTCTTATGATAATTAGTTTACTTTCATATGTAAAGTAGAATTAATTACCATCACAAAAACTCCGCACATAGACTCGCTTTGAAGAGGAGGCAGACATGAACTCGGAAATGGCCTATTACGTGCATTTCTGAACAAACCTGAGCGCCTAGCCAATGGTCACTTGCCTTTTGCACGGCTTGTCGAGCTGAAACCAGGACCGGAGACAAAGAAGTTTTTTTTTTTAACACGACCATGCTGTTTAGCGTGAGTCAATGAGTGTTCGAAACGCATTGCGGCAATTTTTTCCTTTTTCTAACAAATTCTGCCATTTTATAGGCTTCGAAAGTTGCGACAATCCAAGTATCTTTTGTTCACGACCGAGTCAGAAGGGGAGTGGGTCTATTCCTGATCTGACGTAACAATCTACTTTGCATGCATGTTTACAAAGAGTTAATGCAATGTAAATCAGTTTGGGACGTCACATCAGGAATAGACCCACTCCCCTTCTTACTCGGTCGTGAACAAAAGATGCTTTATATTGGGAACAATTTTTCCCTTGTTTGGCAGAGATTTTTGGGATGGCAGCACTTTGTTATGTCCAGCATGAGAAAAGTGAATTCATTTGCAGTCGACCCTGGGAATATCAAATGAGCCATTAAACAAATAACACTGTTGAAATTTTCTGTCGCTCAAAAACAATTTGTGTATGAGTTTTTGTTTTTGTTTTTTTTTTTTTGTTTTTTTTTGTTTTTTATCATTCAGTGCATGGAATTCCCACGTTACACCAGAGCAGAAAAAAAAATAACCAGAGCAGAATCAGTGAGTGGGCTTCGTTAGATCAAATCCTTATTACGTGTCTACATATTTAATTACACAATAAACTAATTGGGGACACCTATATACTTAATACTAAAACTATTTATAACGTATTAACATAAAAATAAACAGATCTAATCTTACACAATAAATATTGTACAACGGGACTCCCTCCTCCAAGCAATTGTCTTTACTACAGAAGTGAATAAGAAAGAATGTATCTTTTCAGGTTGATGTTGATCTTGCAAAAATTCAGGCTCAGAAGCCGCCGGAGGACGATGAAGTGTTGAGGAAGAAACTGTGGCTTAGAATTGCGAGACATGTGGTGGAGGAAGAACGAGATGTCAAGAAGTAAGAAATGCTCGGCCATCTTTCTTTCGTTTTAACCTCAAACCCTCTTAAATTGGATCCCGATCTCGTTTTCATGGTCATCGTCCCCCCCCCCCCCCTCCCTAGCAGCAGTCTCGAAATAGTTTTATTCAAAAGTCCGACAGTATTGGGTTTCCTGTGTACTAGACCGATCTAAATAGCAAGACCAGTCTATCATGCGAGAGTCGTTCAAGTCTGTTACAAGGAGAAGCGTTTACTCGATGTGTCGGCATAAGCAAAATTGGGAAATCCCACAGGTCTTTCTTTGTACCGTACCTAACATTTTGTCAAAAACACCAAAACGTGCTTTAGGATTCCTTGGCGTCATTTCCGTAGTTTACTCGCGTCCGATCTTGGTCGCTGTTTATATGGTCTCGGGTACCCGAGACAGCCCTCACCTTGAGTTACCGTGGGCGAGATATTTTTGTAGTCATTTGTTTGAAAAAGTCTATCAACCATTTACATGAGGTGGGCGAGACAACTCGGGAAGGCGAGTGAGGCGAGTTGTCTCGCCTCGGTAGGTAGGGTAACCCTGCATGGCTCGACTACACGAGACGAGACGGCAAAATCTTAAATGCGCACACATAAAATAAAAATCAAAGAAAGAACAATTTGGGGACTTATACTTGTTTCAAGCGTTTGCTTTCGAATAAAATGGTTTTTCCCGCCAAAATTCTCACCGCAGCCAATGGAAACTCTCGATTCAAAAACAGACTTTCATTTAAACTACACATTATTGCGTAGTTAAGATTGGCAGTCTGTTTTCTGAATGTGAAAACGCAATAGGCCATTTTCGAATTCTCACGGCTGGACTGGATCTAGCATGAAATGGAGGCTAATGCGGGCAAATCTCCATTTCATGCTAGATCCAGTCCAACCGTTAGAATACGAAACTGGTCAATTATACGTAATAAAAGACAAACTGCAAAGAAAGAAGGGCAAATGCTGATGCGTATTTTTTTAAAGATGCGTCTTAAAATATATGCATAATTTAGTTGGGTCAACTTTGTCTCGGTCACGCAATTCTCATATAAACAATCGGTAAAGTTGTCTCGTGAAGGAGGGTTGTCTCGGGTACCCGAGACCATATAAACGGGGCCTTAGTGACACGTCCTGAGCGTGGTCTCAGTTTCC
>OX421447.1:16216789-16219289 GCA_949126865.1 Montipora capitata
AAAATATGCACACTATGATACTAAGTGCTGTTTTACGATTCATCTTCACACTCGCAGTCGATGACATTTACTGTCTAACGCAAACTGCTTTTATCCTAGCCTCCGTAGCAAGCGTTTCCGTGAGGGAACATGCAAGATTGTTGTGGCCGCGCCAATGTTTCGCCCCATTTTTCGCGCGGTCAAAACGGTGAAAATCTTCCATGTTCCCCCACGGAACGCTAGTTTTTATCCCTGCTAAAAGTTATCAAATGTCTAAAATACGGCTTAGCTAGCGTGGAACTTAACTTCTTTTTACTTCACGGGTAAACTACTTAATCGAGGCTTGATTGGTCCAATCAGTTTGATAAATTGACGCCACTTTTTGCGCGTCTGTCTCCTTATTGATGATAAAATTGCGTCATAACGTTGTCAAAGTTGTTGTGGATCCACGAGCCGAAGGACGAAAATTTGAAAATCATGCCATCAACTTGTTCAATCACGCTACCAATACAACTTGCATAAATTAAAATACCAGTTCTCGATTCGAAATGCGATCAGAATCCCTCGTGGTGATCAAAAATGTTCATGGCTTCGTGAAAATCGAGCCATTTTGGGGTAGGAGCATTCTTCAGTAAACGTCTCAACTTGCTCGCCTGAGGTTAAGTCCGCAAATCTAAAATCAAACAGGTTTTAACCTGTTTAATCCGTAGTTGAAAGTATTTAAAAATACTTTCAACTTCGGATAAATTGCAATTTTGTGTGTCTACTCTTATTGATGATAAAATTGCTGCAGAGTAGGCGTTTTTAAGGCAGGCGGACGCTTGTTCAAGGTCTATCGTTCGCAATGGGCCGCCATTTTGACAGCACACAGCCGGTAGAGGATTGAGGGGCGGGGGAAGGGGTGGAGAGAGGTTCCATTCTCTCCTCTCCCCCTTCCCCCACTACCATTTCGTACTGTCCTCTAACTGAGTGCATTTTTTTTTGAGTGGCCTCAGGCCTCTGTTATAGTCTTGCTATCCAAGATGTCGGCCAATAATTCTTATCAAATCAAAAGTACGTCTGCTTCGCAGGCTATTACTGTATTTAAAAAAGCCGATTTACTGTTGTTATTTCAATATTATAGCATATAATTAGGCATAAGCATAGTCTTCGCTCGCCCTTGTGTCTGGTGAGAAAATATATGCTTATGGGCGAAATCTTCCAATGGGATGTTTGGAAATAAAAGAAACTGTTATTTTCTGTTGCAGATGGTACCCATCCTCAAAGAAAAACAGAGGTAGTAACGTCCAACAATGCTGTTTTCCTTCCGTTTGTTAGTTTTTTTCGTACTGAATGTTTAATTGTTCTCTCTTTTTCTTCAGAGCCAAAGTTCAGGAACTCTTCAACCAGTTGTATAGGACATCAAGATCTGATTCCTCCACAGCAACACCAACCTCTAGAGAGTCACTCAAGGTCAGTTGATCATAAATAGAGTGGAATTGAACTGTTGAGACAGCGACCACATGTAGCCCTGCATTTCGTAGCCCATTCGCTACTAAAAGGAAAAAAATGTCTTGGACGTATCTGCTCTCAACGTTTAACCCGCAAACAGGAGTTCAGTCGCGTAAAAGGGGTTTGGATTTCTCAGCCATGTCGGATCTTGTGATAATCATTGGGAGTGTTTTAGAAAACTTCACAGCAGTAAAGTTAAAAGATGTTCGAGAATCTAGCGTTTGTATGATGTTTATTTAGCACTGTTGTTTAATTGCATTATGTTTCTCAACAGGTAGGGAAGGTTTCTGGGATCAAAAACTGTACTTAAAATGGCCACGAAAGAAGCCTTACTCCTTTTGTTCACATTGCTGTGTCATTTTAACTCAGAAATCAGTTCTTGTTCTCAGCAGCTGTCGTTTAGCGTCCATACCGTAGTTTTGTTGTTGTTATATCCTCCGTTCGAGGACTCTTCTCGATGTGCAAGGGTATAGATGGTCGCTTTATTTTTCAAGAAGGCTATAACTTTGAAAAGCAATTTATGTAACTGATCGAAGAGTCAGTGAAAGAACGTGAGATTTCTCAGTCTTTGTTCCGCTGTAAATCCGGTTTCGTTTTCTTTCTTTTAGAATGAGTTAGATGATCTTATTGCCTCTGAATGCCTTTACTGCGGTGAAATAATGATTAGGTAACGTATGATGACCTGATTTTGGGTCTTTCAGAGACTCAACAAAAGTGGTTTAGACTTCCCCGTTTGTCGAATTTTTGGATCAGAACTTGCAAAAAGAAGGCCAACAATACCTACTCCATATGGTTATATGGTTATGGCATATGGTTGTTCATAAGAGGACGTCAAAGAAGTGTTCCACAAAAATAAAATTCATTGAGCCATTGGTGTTGCCCATCGAACTTCTTGGTTTCCACCATTAACGTTCTTGTGGGCGTCGTCCTCGATTAAGCTCCATAATATTTATCTCACCAAAGATTGTCGGTCGGCTTTAACCCTTTCATCCCCAAGATCGAAACGTTCATTCTCCTAACTAGTACTATA
>OX421447.1:16226789-16231789 GCA_949126865.1 Montipora capitata
AAGCCAATGATTGACTGTCTTTTAGAAAAGGGGTGTGGTTTGTGCATAGTCAGGGTCAAAACAGCAAACAAAAACATAAAACAAAGAAATATGTAGAGTTTCATAACCACCTACATCTATTAACTATGATCCAGGCTTCCAGTCAAGTAGAATGTAGAATGTCGCAGGGGTGGATCTTGGAGAGGGGTGCAGGAGAACCCAAAGAGCCCCTCCCCCCCTCGAGATGTCCTGAAGCTTTCTTTAATAAGTAGTATTCTGCAAAAGACCCGTCACTTATAATAAGTAATTTCTTAGGGGTGCACCCCCATCTAAGAACAATCCTGGATCCACCCCTGTGTCATGAATAGTTACCGGTATTTCAAAATGATCAAAAACAGAAAGACATGCCAAGTTCCTATCTTTAGTTGCATGCTTCCCAGTGCTTGTTCACAAGCTTTGAATTAGATATTAAACTTTAAATTATTTTCCAAATTCAGACTTTGCCTCACCAAGTAATAAGACATCCGCTGAAAAAAATGTGACGTTGTCAGGTTCCTATTGTTTTCTACACTATTTTAAAAGCAAAATGTGTTGCTGGTTGGGGCAATGGAACCGCATGTGGATGGTCCAGGTTCAAATATTATTTTGCTTACTCCACTTAAATATATTTGTCTTTTGTGGTCCCAAATTCAACTTCAATGCACTTTGCAAATAGTTTTATCATTGCTCCTTTCAGTTGAGTCTCCTCTATTGGGGTCATTTAAATCCGTACTTTGTACATGTATACAAGGCCCTACAAGCTGATGTCACTGATATTACCTTATCTCACACTGAGCAATTTTGCATTTCCATCCCACTATCAGAATTCAAGGGAAAAAAATCTTCATAATAGGATTTTTACTGTATCCTGAGTAAAAATTTGCTGTCTTGGAGCAATGTCACTGAAGTGCTTCCTCTTCATCAAGTACAATTTTCAAGTTGTCATCATCTTTTGACAGAACAAACAGATGGAAGGCTGCAATTCCTGCAATTGCCAACAAAATGGAACAGAGAGCAAATATTGCAGATATCCCATGACTGCTGTGTGTATCATGAAGCACCATCAAAACAACTGCAGCAATTGCATTTAGTGGCACTCTGAACCAGTTTATAATCCCAGCATGGTGAGCTTCAGGTAAAATTCTTTGCCGCAGCCAGCCCATTGCTGGAAAGTAGACACCACAGGCTAACTCCAAGATGATAAACATCATGAATGACGACCGCGGATGATTCGCACTTGCAAGCGATGCACCAATGTTTGCTAACGAAGCCACAATAACTGTTAGAATAACCACCTTTGATGGGCTTATGCCATTCTTAATTGTAAAGTTAAAAAAGAAACTTCCCAGCGTTACGCACAACATAAAGCATGAAAAAACAATTCCCAAAGGAGGGAAATGGTGTGCTCTGTCCAGAACCGGAGTCCATAAAAACACAAAAATGTACATGGCACTCTCAAAAAGAGAAGTTACAACACCAATCAACATGACTCTGTTGTTAGTTACAATGTGACGCAGACTCTCCATGCAAGGTTGAATCACTTTCATTTGTTTTCCACCGTAATTTTCATCCCATGTAAACTGTATCAATACTCCAGCAGTTATCAGAAATGGTATTGCCAGGACAAATGGTGCCACTGGACCAAACCCTACCCACTCTGCTATTGTATTCGCCAAAATCCCTGCAGCTACGGAAATAACACTGTTGTAGAGTGTTGCTTTGGCAAACGTTGCAGGTACCCATTCATTTGGAAAACTATGGGTCTGAGTGTGTTCATACAAGTACCATGCATCAAAAGCAGTAAATAACAGAGATGTTGAGATTCCACCCAAAACTCTTCCACATATCAGTATACCATAGTTTCTTGACAATTTTGTCAGACAACACAATGAATACAATAATGTGAAGACGACACAGGCCTTTTTACGTCCAAATGCACTGGCAAGGTATCCCGCAGATGTCCCAAAAACAACACTTGATGCAAAGCCACAAACATATATAATAGCAATTTGGGTGTCAATGAAGCCATAATGACTGTAAAGTTTGTAGAGGTAAGGTCCTTGAAGCCATTCTGCCATCAGTGCCGGGAAATATACTTTGAAATAGCTTTTCTGGAAAGCTACAAAGTTAGGGTTAGCTATTGCCATTTCAACACTTTGTCCTGATTTGCATTTGAAGTGAAAAACAGCACAAATGCCTGATAAGACTACAAAGGTGATGTATGCGATAATCAGCATTCTTATGGAGTATTGTCAGATGATATTCTGCAAAACATATAAAAAACACTTGAATAAGATGTCTCCTTAAAATGAAAACATTTTGCAATTGATAATAAGTCTAGAAAACTATGTGAAATAAGTTATTTTATTACCATTTATTAATCTATCATTGTGGTAAATTTCAGTTTTTCAGGGCATTAGCAGATTTCCCACTATAATTTGAAAAGCAAAAATGCTGTGAAAAGTAAGACCAGCCTCATTGTCATTAGAGAGTGATCATTCGTCATAGATTTGCATTTACTTTCAGTTGACCAGCTATTTTGTGCAAGGTGAAAAGTCTGCATTAATTAAACTATAACTGGTAGATCCAGGGGACCCTATTTTCTTGGAGTGTCTTTACTTTTTCGCTAAGGTACAGTGTAGCACCCTAAAAAGGGTCGATGGCACATGGTTCTTTCATCTTTTTTTTTTTTTTTTTTTTTTTTGGGGGGGGGGGGGGGAGAGGGGAGGGAGGTAGTTTGCATGTTCAGCCACTATGGTGACGATACCAAGTGCTAAGAACGTTCATGCCTGACATATCTATTTTTAAATTGCAGTTCCTTTTGCTAAGGGCAATTATTAAATTTTTGTTTATTTCACCAAAATTTCCCCGTTCTAGTGGCTCCGCACTGTGTCCATGCCATCGCCTGATATCTTTCCAGGCACTAGGAAAATGATTCGTTCAGACTAGTGCCCACATACAAGCACCAGGCACAGGAACCAAGTGTGAGAACGGCCCCATTTTCGCTGATGGTTTTTTAGTTAATTCAATCATGATCCTGACCAAGGTCTCATCAACGTCCCACTCCATTGTCCCTGTACATGTTTCTTTTCTTTTTTTTTCTTTTCGTGGTGGAGAAAAAAATTACATCTCTGACAACATGCGAGTCTGACATTATAATTACCGAAAATATGAAAAAGCTATTAATCACTATTCGTGGTTATTCGATTAATCATCGATTCAAGGAAAAAAACGGCACCACAATCTGCCACGTTTACTACGCTTACAAATTACAGGAACAGCCTTTTTTTAATGGACCTTTCGAACCACTCAATTTCCTGCAAGACGTACCTTCACTCGATCACCTTGAAAAAAAGTGAGGCCCTTGTTATCCACAATCATTCCAGGATAAATGGATTACCATCATTACGTTGTGACCAAAAGAAGAGCGATGCCACGTTCCCACCAACCTATCGTGAACTCTGACGAGAGTGATATGAAGATGACACTGATCGACACTGAAGAGTCCACTGATATGAGCCTGTTAGGACTCAGCGGCAAGCCGCCGAAAAGTGTCTTATGTATTTCTGCACGATGTGTCACTTGATTTGATGTGTAAATCCACAGGCAACCCAGACTCTGAATATCACCTACGTTGCCAAGTGTGTGTGAAGAACGAAGCCTGGAAAATGAAGATCACAGACCGGGAAAACGAAAAAACCCAGAAATAATAACTTATCAAACAGTAAACAGCACAAAAAATCATTCTTGTTTTTATCCTGTTCTTTACAATGGCCGGCCTTGCCTGACAAAATGTTGATAAATCAAAAATATATTTATCTTCACAGCCGTACAAGTACAACAACCAGACTTGCATTATTATCCCTGTGAGTAAAGTTTGGTGAATGACTGCACGGTCTCATTTTTCCACACACCCAGAGCTGTAGGTTAAAAAAAGCAAAGACCCTTCAGAAATTTACCTAAAATGACCGAACAGGTCATTGCAAAGAGAAAAAGTTAGTTTTTCTGGGAGTGTTCATTTCCAGGGTCTTCCATCTTTTTTTAAAAATAGATTTTATTATTCACTAACTGAGAAAAATACAATACAATACAACAGACGATTTCTAAAAAATTATAAGGTAACAACTTACAAAAAAAGAAAAATAATAAACTAACTGGAAAGAACTACTAAACGTTACGCAAAGAAAAAGTGCTCTCAGTATAGTTACAAGGTCATGAACCTCTCCCCTGTCTATTCCGAGCCTTTTCCTTTTTTTCAAGAATTCAAGAAAAGCAGCAAAACAGAAAGTGTCTTCACTTTCCAGTCCACGCAGTTCCCCCACCTCCCACCCCCCCCCCCCATGCTAATTCGAAGTTCGAATGGACACAGGCATCTGAAATCAGACGTCGTCGTAATATGGGAGTGTCCCTCCCCCTTCCTGGAGAAAATTCAAATTGTCACCATGCCAAGCTGCCACGTCGTTTATTTTTTGAACGATCCCGTCAAATCTCGAATTAACTAGTGTGTCCGATGCTAGCAAAAGTGAGGGGGTTTTTAAATGCAGCTTCTTTTCCCGCAGTATCGGGATCGGTTTTGGATTCTGAACCTGAATACTAGATACAGTCGACCACTTTTCCAAAATACCAAAAGGTTCTAAATGAAATCAATACATTTGGGACCTCTTGTAAGCGACCACCTCTCGTTTGCGACCGCGACCACTTTTAGAGCTCATAGTTTGAAATTTTATTTTGTTTTTAACCTGCCGGAAGCGACCACTTGACAGGTAATAGATTGAGAATTGGATAATAAGGCGTCGTAACATTGTCGCATTCCTGGGTAGTTCAAGAAAGGGAAATTTCAGTACTGATTCGGAGCAATCAACAATCATTCCCTAGTCAGCCTAAGTTTCATTTTTTAAATTCAGCCAAGGTATGTTACATGGGCATTGGCGCATGGGGTAACTCTCTGCAGTTACCATATGCTAATGAGGCAAAATTTGGTC
>OX421447.1:16236789-16241789 GCA_949126865.1 Montipora capitata
ATCGGATGGAGGCTTTGACACTGGCTACATTGCCAACTGCGAAGACTTCATAAGTAGCAAGCACTGGGATGTGGAAGAACAGAACAAAATCCAAGCTGAGGTGGCTGGCATGTGGACAGTCGTCAACAACAACGATGCCTCCCACCTCTTTGTAAACTATGATGTAAACAACAATAACTGGGTTTTCCATGACTGTCTTTTATCTTTCCCTGAGCCATGGATGTCAGGGATTGTAGCAATTCCTGGACATTGCGACACCCTCACAGGGCATGGCTTTAGCATAGAACCCATTCCAAGCTGCCTGGCTTTGTATCGATTAGTTTGCCTCATGAACATAAATGCAAGAGTGTATGCCAGCATGGAGGATGCATCAATTTGGGCATTGCATTTGATCCATAACACCACTCGTGGAGTGTTGCATCTAAAAGATTTGAATGGTAAGGGCGATTTTCCTTTTTGCTCTTATACCATGTCCATTGTGCTAAAACAATGCAATTTAAACTGAAGAAAGCTAATTGAAGTGTCAATCACGGTGGTTATAGAGTGGACACCCATTTCTTTTTTGTTAATCTTGGGTTGTAAAAAAGTAATGCCTTTATAATATTTAACTCACTAAACAGGATTTCCAAAAAATAACAATATCCCATTAACATTCCATTTATAATTATAATGAGAACAGAAAGTCTTCAAATATAAAAAGGTATAAACTGAACTGACCACTATCTAGGCATTACTACAAAGTTATCTGTAAAAAAAAACTTAAAGAACAAAAATTGCTACTAATTTTTAAAATCTAAATTTTATTTTGTACAGTTGCAAAGATAGGCAACTATCAAGAAGCGTTCTGGTAGGATAACTTTATCCTATTATGCAACCTTAGTGTTCAATCATTCATTAACTTCTTATATTACAGAAATTTCCCCCCAATTTTTAGCACAACAGGGTTTGTTGCATATGTGTTATATTTTGAATTCAAATACTACATAAAGTCAATATATTATTCATTTTACAGGCTTTTGGATTGCATGAGAAACTTTGCATGTTTTTGAGCAAAGAGTTTTGTTGTTCTCAATATTGGCTGATCTTTTGAACTCATGGAAGTGATTAGGCATTATTTTAATATTGGGACATCCCTTGAGGAAATCTTTTAACATACAGAAGCCATGTATTATGAAATTATGTATCAAACAAAGTGTTAAAAAATCAAAACATTTCTTACTTTTTGTCCCTGAAATAAGCAAAATATGATTGTTATCCTTTAAGTTTTGAGGTGTGAAGTTGGCATGTTAAGTACCTTTTAGATTATGGAACAAAGTGGTGAGAGATAAGTGGCAGATCATGTTTGAAAGCTGAAGTTTTCTTCATTAGAGAAGCTATCTTTTGGCAAGCCTCTAAGCTTGTTAGACACTAATTCCTTTTGCTTTTGTGATAATGTCTGGGTGTATAATATTAAAATTTTGTCCTTGAATAACAAAATTGGCTTTAAAAGGTAGCAAGAAAGTTCAAGACTTTGGTGGAACATGTGCTTTTCTGTGTGTTGTGTGTTATCTGATAGTGACACCTGGCCTACAAAATAAGAAAATAAATATTGATTTACAAACCACGAGAATGAAATTCAATATAAACAATCGAAAATTGCAAGGGTTAAAATTTCCTTTATGGTTTCCTGCCTTGGCTTTTGTTGTTAAAAATAAAAGAACAAAGCCATTCATAGTTTGCAGTAAGTGTCCTTTGTCTTCCAAGCATTATTAATATCAATGTTCATATTTCTGCTTGGGGTTGTGAATTGGGGTTGCAGATTGTCATGATAAACTCAGATGCCTGCATTTTTGTTTCAAAGTACGGAAAGCTCAGGAATTGTTGAAAAGAAGGTTGAGATCACGTTACAGAAAAAAATGATCCTTGATCTCAGAAAATTCCTTTTCTTGATCTTTGATGAATTTTGAGTTAAACACCCGGATAAATTCCATTATGAGAAAATTACTTTCATGTAGGTCTAACACTGACTGTTACAACTTGACTATTTGATATTTGACTCTCTAACTACAGGTATCATCCCAACAACAAAAACTATCATGCAGTCTTTAAATTCTTTATCATCGCTGAACGTTCCTATTCAAATAACTTATCATAACTGTATAGTTGTTGTATTCCCAGGAAAACTTGCTAAATTTTTTTTTCTTAAAAAAAATGTTAAATAAATTTTTGGTAATTTTGCTCTATAATTTGAAGTTTTAATGCGCTTTCAGGATCCATGTTTTCAACTTTCTCAATTATAGCAGAACCTACAAATGTACTGTAGTTTTGATGCATTTAAAGGCGCGATTTGTAGACCCAGCCAGTTTAGATTATCTGTGTTATCATAGTGATCACTAGTATGGGAATTATATTGTGGTACCAAAAAAATCAAGGAAGCAACATGCTTACTTAATTTTTTCATGCTTGTGGTGGTTTACTTGAAAGCAGTTGTTTTTACATTACATGGATCAGGTTCTTTCCAATAATCCTTTTCGACTGCAGCAAAGTGCTCATATTTTAATCCTTCAGGAATGTTTTATTAAAAAGAGCCTTGCACTTTGCTGGCTTTCGTACGTACTCAGAACAGTTAATTTAGAAGGGAAGTTGGATGGTATTTGTTTGTATACTTGTACTGGACAGGGTGTGTCTCCAGTGAAAACCAGTGCCAGTTAAAGATTTTGTGTAATAACTTTATATGCACATGTCTCCTAGTTCCATTGATCCCCTTCTGGACGAAGTATTGTTATGAGGTGCAGCAAACTGATCAAATTTCAACTAAGAGTGCTTTTCCATGTTTTTTTTATTTTCGTAAGGTTGGTTTGATGTTTCCGCAAGTCTCACTGAAGACATGCAGAACCAGCTACGGGAATCTTCTGACAAGGTCACAGGCTTAGAAACATTGCAGTGGTGTGATATTTCTACCCCTGTTCCCATCCCTGACAACATCAGTGATTATGTTGCCAGTGATGAAGATAGTGAGGCAGGTGACAAGAAAAGTGATGATATTTGGTGTCTTACCCCGGTCCAGTCTGATGAAGTGTGCCTGAGTAGTTCGTCAGGAAGTGAAGTCGACATTGATGACCTAGAGGAATTTTGGTTTTCCTCCCTCACTCCACAGCTCATGGGTGCAGGAGAAACACAGCTTCATTTGGAGGATTCTGAAATTCCTGAGGGTTCATTTGTGCATGACTCAAATAGTTTATGGAGTTCCCTTGCGTCACCTGATTTATCAGCTATGCCTGATGTAGAAGACCATACATGTATGGCCGCCTATGGAAGGGACCTTCCTCCAAGTCATTTTGATCATGATAGCTACCAAGGAGGATTTGACGTCCCAGAGGAATTTAGAAACCCACAATTCCCTGATGGCAATAGCAATCATGCCCAAATTAATAGCCATCTCTCAGACAGTGATGGAAGTGATGTTCACAGCACAGAGTCTGCTCAGTCCAGCACCTTAAAGCAGTTTAAGCACGATGTGATCACACTATTGAACCTACTGATGGATGAAAAGTTTGCTCATCCATATGGAACTATTGCTGGCTCTGTCGCATAGGTTTTAAATTGTGATTCTTAATATAATTATAATAATGAAAAGTCATATCTGGTATGAACGTGGAAACAATAAAGTTATTGTAAAGTACATAGTACTTTAAAATAATCTGACCCACTAAACTTTTCTTTAACTGAGCAAGGAATACTGAATTTTATGTCTGAATTTTTTTCTCTGGGCCACTGGTGGAAAAAACAAGAGATGAAATAATGGCCTATTACAAAGTGGAAGCGGTGGTTTTTGTGTTTGTTTATATTTAAGATTTGTTGTGAAGGTTTCCGTTCAGTTGAATGAGATAAGAAAATTTTTTTGCAGTCGAAGCATAAAAATAATATGTCAGTGATACCGCGTTTTGAGGGAGTAGTATAGTTTTAGAACAGGTGTTGTAAAAGAAGCAGGAGGAGTAGGATATTCACGAAAATTTGGATTTTGATTGGTGGTAAAATTGTCACATTGAATTAGGAATCAGGCATAAGCGTTGCTTTTAGAACATTAATTTTTGGTGTGGCATCAAATATGCGAAATGTCAGTCATTGGGCGCATCAACCATTGGGTACACCAGCAAACTATCCCTATTTCTCCCTTTCTAATCCCCCCCCCCTCCCCCCAAAAAAAATCGTGGTTTCCTTTTCTAGAACACCCAAGTTCTTGCGAATTTGCTAATGTGGGCTTTTACAGGTGAAAGTCATGATCACACAATGTCATTGCCTTGTATATCTACAGTGAACAATTCAATTATGGCAATGTACACACTTTAAAATTTCATTGCAATGTTACCCAACACAAGTCATAGCAATGGGTCAAATTTGTGTTTTTAAGCTATTAAAATAATTCAGAATGTCGTAAATTTAATATAATAATTCGTTTCAAGTGAGAAAATTATCACTACTTGTTGGTATTTTATTAGCATCAGCAATCACCAAGACCACACTGCATAATTTGCTTGGCTTAGAGAAAATTCAATAGCAGCTGTAGTCATCTTAACGTAAATTCACCGAACATTGTGAAAAATAATGTGTGGAATCAAATTACATGGGCATTACAAGTTGTCTTTCATAATAATTATTATTAATGTAATATAGTGAATAATTAACAATATTATTATTCCACGAGTGCGCGTTAGATATGGGATGATAGATAGCCAACGAGGCTCGTAGGGCCAAGTTGGCTATGATCATCTCATATCCAACAAGTTCGAGTGGCGGAATAATTGCTTTATTATAAACGCCCCCAAAATATAGAAAACTAGACTACAACAAAAATAAAAAGGCCCAAAAAATCACACATATGCTTGCCATGTTTGTAGATCATGGTATAATGGCTCATAACCCATGATGGCTTAGCCAATCAAAACTCTCGAATTGCATTATCCAATGATCCAGTTTTTAATAATTAAGCTTATAGCATGTAACTTATTTCCATGATATAA
>OX421447.1:16244289-16259289 GCA_949126865.1 Montipora capitata
TGATTTTTACATTTAAGTTCTCAACTTTAGAGGTCAACTTATCTGTGGGTGTGGGCCTTCTGCAAGTGTACCTCATACACCTCTGTTTACAGTTGTCAAACCTTTTGATATTAATTTTTTTTTTGTTCATTAGGAGTCTAATGTACAATTGCACAAGCCTGCATTGGAAGCTCTGAGGTCACAAATCCGAGCAAGTACAAGTTCCATGACATCCGTTCCAAAGCCTCTGAAATTTCTGAGACCACACTTTGATACTTTGAAAGAGATCTACGCCAGTTGGGGTGATGGAGAAAACAAGGTGACCATAATTATTTTTCTCCTAGGTCACTCTGTACTTGAAGTACATATTTTGAAGTTAACTAAAGTTCATTCTCGTTTTGTGATTTACATGTAGTTGGGGAGCAGTAGGGGAGTGGGGTGGGGAACAGTGGTGAGAGCGCTCGCCTTCCACCTATGTGGCCCTAGGATTGATTCCTGGACATGATGCCATATGTGGTTTGAGTTTGTTGGTTCTCTACTCTGTTCTGAAAAGTTTTTCCCCAGGTACTCTGGCTTTCCCTTCATCAAAACCAACATTTGATTTAGCTGATTTGATTTCATTTTATTTCTTTCCAGTCTCCCCAGTAATTATTAGTATAGCACTAAATACCCTTGAGACTTAGTGTTGTTATGATTATGATTATTATTATTATTATTATTATTATTATTATTATTATTATTATTATTATTATTATTATTGTTATTATTATTATTATTATCTTGTCAAGGATATTCGTTTGTTTCAGAGTTATTGTAAAATATATTATTGAAGAACAGTATTGGAAAAAATAAGGACAGCCTTAGTACATGTAAAACTACTGTAAATACCATTCTTATAAGAACCTATTGAGCCTCACTTAGAAAAATCTCTAGAGACCTAGAGGTTCTTATTTGTGGGTGTTTACTGTACTTAATAATTTATTGTAAAAAAGATGTGGTTTAATTTTTTTTCCCATAACGGAAATTATGAACCTTCTCAAACTTTATAGAGATTCTTGGCAGACATCGTCTCTGTACTTGGCATGACAATTAGTGAGGGTCGTGAGTGCTTGAAATTCCGAATGTTGGGGTCAAAGGAAGAGCTGGAATCTTGGGGTCATGAATATGTCAGGTGAGTAGAACTGAAAATGTAGTATTATACAGTTAGTAGTGGTATCAATCTAAAGCGGCATGTACGTTGTACTAAAACCAGGAACACAGGAACACCTCGGAACACCCCGGAACACTCCGGAACACTCCAGAACACACCGGAACACCGGAACACCCTAGGCCTAGCTAGACCTTAAGTTGGTTTGTAGGCCTAGGGTTAGCCAAATTGAGGGTTTTGGGTTACTTCCAGGGTGTTCCGGTGTTCCTGGTTTTAGTACATGCCATCTAAAGCTGGTGAGGCCTTCAAAGAAAAATTTCAAATAAACTTCATCATCATCATCATGATCATCACCTGGTAAGACTTTTCAGGGCCATTGAAACTAAGGGTGCGTTCGATTGACCCTATTCCGGAATAAGAATACGAGGAGTGATGATTTAAAATGGTATCTCTGGTGTTTTGAAGCAACAAGGATAATAAATATCTGTTTAAAATATCATTTAGCAGGTGTTTTGACAACTTTAATGTAGACTTACCGGGTAATGTGAATCTCCGTAAAAGCGAAGGATTTCTAACTTCTATTCCAAGTTTTCCTATTCCGGAATACGGTCAATCGAACGCACCCTAATATTGAAGTGATGTGACCCTAACTTTTTTTGTTTGTGCTGAGATAAATCTGTTTGCTTATAAGAAAAATATTATGCCATTTTGACTTTCAATTTTAGTGTGCTGTAAAATTTTCTTTTTTTCAGTTTCTGTTTTGAAACTGGCATGGTGAAGTGGAAAATTGGACCTTTTGTTAAGAATGCACCAATAGGTCTATCACATGACCTATTCACCCCTGTAGCATTATTACTGGAAGTTAAACTTTAAAAACCTTTTAAATTTTCTATCATGGGTTTCTCTGATAAAATTATCATAATGGAGACTTCATGACAAAATGTGACCAGGATAATACATGTAGATAAAAATTAATGATAATTATTACAAAACTGATTATGATTATAATGGCAATGGTAATTAATGGCACAGTAATGATTATCATAAATATAATAATTAAATAATTTATTATAAACAATTTGTGAAATATTAGAAAAACATGTAATTACAAAAGTAAATTTAATATTAGAAACAATCAAATTAATTTTAAAGAAAGGCCCCAAGGCATACATTAACTCTACCATGATCCTTCAAAGACTAAATGATATTATACTGTTACAGTAGCACTTACTTGATATACTAACATGCTCTATTACTCTGTGGCACTTATTAAATTGTGACTACATGTATTGTCTTGACATAAAGGCATTTGGCTGAAGAAATAAGAGGAGAGTACAGTGAGAGAACAGATAAAGGAGAATCAGTGGATGATTTGGTTTCTCTTGCAAGAGAGATTATTCCTTACAATATGCTGCACAATGCAGAAACAGAGGCGTGTGATTTACTTATGGAGATTGAACAATTAGATCTACTTGATCAGTATGTTGATAAGAACAGCTTTCAGCGAGTCTGCCTCTATCTCACAAGGTCAGTGTCATAAATACCAGATAAATAGCAATGAAACAAAGATTGCAGTGTAGGTGCTATGAAGGTCAAATTTAGCAGAATAATGAGATGTGCTTGCCTTGCACCATTGTGTACAATCCTTATTTTCACCTTCTGCAGCTTGTACGCACCTGTAGGGTACACCTTGCTCTCCTCAGTCGACATTACAATCCGCTTGATAAATCACTATCTGCTTGATTAACATGTACATGTATCCCCAGGATAGCGCTGCCTGTTTCAGGCATTTCAACAACCAAGGCATCAAAGAAAAGCTAGCAAAACACTGTTCATGTACAGGTACAGGTCTCAAGGTGTCCCACTGACCTTGCCTCTCTAGTACTCAACAAGATTGACCCTTATCCTAACATAAAAATAAGCTTAATTGTAATGAGTGGTCTTCATCGTGGAGCCAAGTTGCAGACCTTTGGAAAAGAAGGAAAAAATGATCCTAAGAACTAGTCAATACTATTGACCTGTTGATGATTTTTAGAGTGGGGAAATAAGTTGTATTACTTGTTATGTTTTCTACATGCAGCTGTGTTAGTTATGTGCCTGAGCCAGAGGATAGTACACTGCTGAAAACTGCTCTGCATATCTTCAGAAAATTTGATTGTCAGCCTGAGGCTATGAAATTGGCCATTCAGCTGAATGATGTAGATCTCATCAAGGACATATTCGTTTCTTGCACTGGAAGGTAAATTGTATGCAGGGTAGATCATTGTAATGCTAATGTTTAATATTTACATTGTATAGCTGAATAGTCTGGGCTAATTTTTTCAACATTTTAAAGCTTATTTTTTCCCCATTTTTTAAACTTTTGGTTTAATATCTATGGTGTCTGGAGTGCAGTACTTCAAAAAAAATTTCCTTCATAACTTGTATCCATGCATTTTAGCAGGCCCTTGATTTTTGGCCGAGCCAGTTGGGTCCTGGTAACTAATAACATCCAAGAAGTCAAGATGTAATTCCATTTTGAATCGTCAGAACATTCACAGCATCCGAAGGGTAACTATTGTCCGACATTTCCATAAAGACTTAACAAAAAGGTCTAGATTTTCAACAAGACTTCTATTCTTACACTTTTGCACATTTCTTTCTGAAGAGATTTGAACAAGTTACTTCTTTGACATCATTTGTTACCAGGGCCCAACTGGCTTGGCCAAAAGTTTTTGCGTATAATTCAAACGCCCGCTAAAATGCATGGATACACTATGAGGGGAAAACTTTTTGAGGTACTACACTAAAAGTTATCTGTGTGCTCATGTTAAAATAGGATTGGAACAGTTACTACATGTACACTGTAGTTTGGATGCTCTGTCATTGAACTACTCACCGGATACTTGTGGCAGTTGGGCCATTTCAGAAGACAATGTCCTGTGTACTTCTAGGACTGCAATCAATGCCAATGCGTGAATTAAACTCCCAAGTAAAACTATTTTGGGTGCATTTTAGAAGTCAACACATTCTGTGATTTGAAAAATTAATTCTTGAGATAGAGCTGTATGATAGATAGATGCAATGTACGTTTATTACTTGCCATTGCAGTTAAAACTGAATTACAGCAATAGGTCATTGCAATCAATAGTGCCTAACAGTGACAAAACGTTTAGTTTTGGCACTATGATGCTGGAAACTCCAAGTGCCAGATCAAAGGCAGTAACCATGAAGAAGTAGGTGATGAGTGAGAACAGATTATTTTAAGTGGCTCACGTTCTTTTGCCGCCCTCAAATAATTATGACTCAGCCAGTAAGTTTCCTTTTGACAACGTTGTTTGTGAGAGACATTAACAAAGTTTCATTATGTAATTATTTATTCTTTAAATTTCTATTTAGTGAAGACAAAAAATTAATCCAAAAACAGATGGCATTTATGTTGGCCAGGCAACAGATCTACCTGGAGTTAGATGAAAATATGGATGATTATGATGACTTAGTGGAGATAATGTCCAATGCTCATCTGAACAACAATTTTCTCAGTCTTGCTAGAGAGGTAAGAAAGTTACTCCCTTCCATTCCCTTTGTAAGTTTAAGGTTCCTACTTATTGTTTAAGTGTTAAGAAGCATGGTTTGAAAACAAACACTTAAAGGTGCTGTGTCAAGAAATTTATCCAAATTTAGCAACTGGAAACTGACAACCAAATCAAGCAAAACATAAAAATAACTACTTAGAACATTGAACTAAGGTTTGAATAAAACAGAAAATACAAAAGGAGGCAGGGATGGGCCAAATTTTGGAAAATTTTAATTAACGTACGGTAGCCCTGAATTGGTACCATCTCAGGAACCACTCTACAATAAAAAGTGGGGGTTACCAAGCAAGTGAGACAAAATATAGGGTGTTTTCAGAGAGCTTTCATGTTGCCATGGTAACCTATTTTTACTTTCACCTTATTTACAAACAAAGCATGATTATACAAACAAGACCATGGTGGCTCACAGTTATCATTGTTTACTGACACTGACATTTTTGCTGGCCCTCACAACAAAGTAAACAAAATGACAAAATGACAAGAGTTACACAAACGAGAATTTAGCAAACAAATGGCTCATACATAAAAGAAAAACTGTACTAAAAATGATTTGATATTATTATAGACTGTTAAAGAAAAGTCATATACTTTGAAAGATCAAAATTCATCTCCTCCATTGTAAGAAATTGTATAAGCGATAGACCATATTCGTATTCCCAGGATTGGATTCATTGGAACCACATGGTAGCTTGCATTGGAGGCTAATAGAGGGGAATCTTTTCAAATGCAAATATTTTTTAATATGTTCCCCTGTATTAGCCTCCATTGCAAGCTAGTTCCCGTCTAATACTGAAAATACGAATAATTTATGGTCTACAGATTCATTCAATTTACGTGTAAAGTGTGTTTTCCTAAGCTGGCGAAATTCAGAGGGGATACCATTCCATATTAATTTTCGTACCAATTCTAGAGAAGGAAAATAACCGTTTCTCTGTTCTCGAATATTCTATGTGGAAGTTTCCAGCTATTGCAGACCATGTGAAATAGGAATGAATTTGTTCATTGTGATTAAGTGTATTAATTGAAGTATTGAGTGGAGCACACTGATTGTCAACATCATGTTGCAAAGAAGCATCTGATTTAAAGTAAAGTACGTACAGTAGTGGGCGCATAT
The DNA here is from genome assembly GCA_949126865.1 of Montipora capitata. Classification (NCBI taxonomy): domain Eukaryota; kingdom Metazoa; phylum Cnidaria; class Anthozoa; order Scleractinia; family Acroporidae; genus Montipora; species Montipora capitata. Next base: position 16,250,105 of record OX421447.1, read on the forward strand.
TGGTGTTTCATATGGGACCATAACATTGCTGTTATGTGATACAGTGTTGTAGTAACAACCCTTCTAATAAGATCTCTTAAAATTAGTGAAACTGGTTCCAGCCACCTTAAAGATAAAATTGAAATTGATAATTTTGCCGTTTTTAAAAATGGAACAAAAAGATAAGCACTTGGGCTAACACTGCCTGATCTTATCTCTGTTTTGTTAAAAAAAAAAAAAGAAATCTCACCATTGACACATCTTTTGTTTCTTTTCAACCATTAGTTGGATATCATGGAACCAAAAGTTCCTGAAGATATTTACAAGACTCACCTCGAAAACAAAGGTACTGTTCAGTCTAACCTCTTATGCTCACGACGTTTTGAAAAATTAGTAATAAATTATGTGGTGGACCTCTATGATCTTTGTAGGATTTTCTAGGGGTTTGTGCTGGATTTCTTTTAGTGTATCTCCCACTTGACTATAGGCTCCTTTGCAGCCGCTTTTTGGAAGTCACGTAACAGTCCCTCCCCCCACCCCACCCCACCCCACCCCATAGAACAAGTGTTGCGTGATGCCCCAATAAGGGCTACGAAGGAAGCTAACTTGACTGTGAATGTGGTATCTTTCATTAATTTTTAAAAATCCATTTGTCTTTTGCATTTTCACTCAACAGGGGTTTCCAGTGGTGTTGCTCTGGATTCTGCAAGGCAAAATCTAGCCTCTTCATTTGTGAATTCATTTGTTAATGCTGCATTTGGTGCTGACAAGCTGTTGACGGAAGATGGAAACAAGTGGATTTACAAAAACAAGGAGCATGGTTAGAACATCTTAATCTTAACTCTACATTATGCCATTGACAACATCAATGTTGACACTAAAATAATGTCCTATGTAACCCTTTCCTTGAGAAGAATGCCACTTTATTAAGGATTTTCCTCTTTTCACCCCAGGCAATTTTATTTATAGGGTGATGCTTCATTTCATCTAGATGAAATGAAGAGAGAACAATATTATTTTGATGAGTTTGCAAATGTTTTATGATAGGTATGATGAGTACGACAGCTTCCTTGGGACTGATCCTCTTGTGGGACGTTGATGCTGGTCTGACTCAGATCGATAAATACTTGTATTCTACAGAAGACTACATTAAGGTACTGCATGTTGCTAATTCTTTAGACATGTTCTTAACATGCCGTTGTCATCATCAATAGGTACAGTGTAATGCATTTCGTCATATTAACAGTAAACTGTTGTTTAAGCATTGTATTGCTGGGACGGATTCAGTGTGGTTCGGGTGGTCTTGTCGAACCCTCTAGATAACTGGATAAGTAATAATATTAGAAAAACATTTTTCTAGAATATAGTTATTCCAAGTGCTACTATTGGATTTCCAAACTGTAAGCTAAACACTAAGTGGTCCACGTTTTAAGCCTTGATTTCAAAAAGACACCTTTTTTTATTTTAACTGTAATTTTCCTATTTAATGCTCTGCCATTACTAACTGTCTTCTTTTGACAGGCTGGTGCCTTACTAGCTTGCGGCATTGTGAACTCTGGTGTCAGGAATGAATGTGATCCAGCGCTTGCTTTATTGTCTGATTACGTATTACACAACAACAATATAATGAGACTTGGATCCGTCGTCGGGTAAGCAGTTATGCAAGCACGACAGCTGTGAAAACGTTTTGTAAAAAGCATCATTTTCTGTTGTAAAAATTTAACTTCCCGTTACTGTAATCATTTCGTATATAAAAGATTCCGTTAGAGTGCGGGGAACTAAGATAAGATAATCTGACACTACGATTTGAGATTTAACATATTCCTTTTTTTCCGATTCTACGATTTATCTGATTTTTCCCAGCTTTAGTTTCCAAGGTTCTTCTATTTTTCCGATTCTTCCAGTTGAAATAGGAATTACAGTACTTGTCGTAATATAATGGCACACAAACACCAATCAGTCCCGTGGAGTTGATCATCGAAAAAAGACGTGAATAACGAAAATCGCGTTGGTCCCCCTTGTCGAAACGTGTGCAAGGAAGGTAAACTTCCGGGTAGCATAGAATTCCAGGAATAAGATTGGACCGAACCATGTTTGTTTCGGAGGCAATTTGACTATTTATCTTCGGGTGCTCACGTCCTCCATATGACCCCCAATTGGGTTATTTGGCGTCGTTGTCAGGGCAATAATGTAGCAAAATGTGAAGTGCACGTGCGAGACATGCAGAACCATTAGGGCCTATTTACACGGTACGATTTTTGTCGCATGCGACAAGCTTACGACAGGCCTACGTCACCAAGGGTCTCTCTTGATGGGAAGAGAGGAAGAGAGACCCTGGGAACGAGGTTGAGAAAAACTCTGACCAGGGTGGAACCGGTTGTTTTTTTTAATGTTTTTAATTATTATTTATTTATTTATTTATTTATTAAGTTTTTGGAATAACTGTGAGACTGACGTTCAGGCAGTTTCACGGAACTCGAGCATCGTATTTTCTATTCGTAACCTGCTTTCTTTTTCCGATAGGCTTGGCCTCGCTTACGCAGGCTCAAACAGACAGGATGTGTTGTCCCTAATTCTTCGTGTTCTTAGTGATTCCAAATCAAACTTGGAGGTAATACGATATGCAGTAACTCTAAATTTTGTATCGATTGGGACTCATTGTTCATTATAATACCGGCCATCATTTTTACTACAAGAACGAGGCTGACTTCGAGAACGACTTTTGTCATCCACTTAGTGTGCCTTGCCTTGCCTTGTTAACCCTTTTTTTCTTAAATCCTTCTAAGTCAATGAGGAAGGAACGATCGGTTAAAGTTCAGTGATGGCGACCGGACCGGTTCGAAGTCGGAAACTGGGAAGACCGGTTCGACTTCGGAAACTGGGAAGACCGGTTCGAAGTCGGAAACGCATACTCGTATACAGCGCATGCGCATGACGTCACGGTGGCCATGTTGGTGTCCCAAAAAAATCCACTTAGACTAATTCCCTGATCTCAAAGAAAGGCTGTTCGAGTAACCTATCTTTTTCTCCGTGCCAAATAGTTGTATAAGTGCCGCGCCATCTTGTTGGGACCACTTTAACCAGTTAAGTTATGGGTGAAGACTAACCTCCTTCGTTATTTTGCGGAAAAACTTTGAAAGTGGTTTTTGACAAAATTGCCGCGTTGCTTTCGTCTAACTTTTAACTTGCTATGAGGTCTCAAGGTGATCCCAAAAAGATGGCCGCCGTGATCTTCTTGTGCATCACTGTAGATGTTCGATCCTGTTATTTTTTGGAGATCAGCGCTGTAACTCCGTTCTGTGCAAATTTTTTTCTTGTTTGGTTTACAAAAATGTGAAGTGAAAGTTAGAAAGACCGTCGCAGTTCGAGAAGCAACTTAAGCAGTTGCCAGTAAGCCTGAGAAAATCCCGTCTTGAACGGGACTCGAACCCATGACCCCTCTGCTATGCCGCGGTGCAATGCGCTGCCAACTAAGCTATGAAGCCACTCATTTGGGAGCAGGACTCGATGAATAAGGCCACCTGAATTTGTCAGGTGTCCATTAGAGACAATTGCTTAAATTGTCCAGGTTCATTTCTACCTTCTCTCTATAACGCGCACTTCAAATTCATACATTTATTACATACATGTAAAACGAGATTGAGAGAAGGAATTAGAAAAGCGGATGCTTTGTGGAGCTGCAGATGTAACTTTTGTTTGTTTGTTTGTTTGTTTGTTTGTTTGTTGTTTTACTTCATTTGCGCAGGGATATCAGGATAATTATCTGAATATTTAGCTGAGTTGTGTTCTTTGTGCAGGTAATCGGCATGGCAGCAATTGCCTGCGGTTTGGTTGCCATAGGAACATGCAACGGTGACGTGACATCAACTATTCTTCAAACCATGATGGAGCGTTCCGAATCGGAAATCAAGGAGACCAACGCGCGGAACTTAGCTCTCGGACTTGGATTGACCTTCTTAGGTAATGAAGCCGCCTTTTTTTCATCTTGTCTTCAAAACTAGTCACAATGTCACGCGTTAGGTCCCACTAGGGACATTTTTCCTGTTGCATCGAAAACATTTAGTCAGGTCGTTTTTGGTTCTTATAATATAAAGGCAGGGCAAAGTTCTTTTATGGCACCAGTTCTGAACCCTAGACAATGAGTATCAGCAGTGAACTGTCTTGTTCATCGATCATCTTTGTAGTTCATAGCATTTGAACAAAGGAAATGGAACTAAGGCTCTTTTAAAGTTCGAAATGAAGAGAAATCTCTTTCATGTACACAGCCTTAGTTTTCTTTACGGATTATTTGTGAGTTTCATAATTGTTCTTACAGGCAAACAGGAATCCGCCGAAGCCACTTTAGAAGCCTTGAAAGTCGTTCCTGAGCCGCTTGGAAAGTGGGCTTGTATCCTTGTAGAAGTCTGTGCTTATGCTGGTAAGGCTCTGGCTCTTTTTATCGAACAGTGTTTCTTTAGTTAAAAACCTGGCCCACCATCAATGAATAAATACATTTTTTGCGTTTTCTGCCGCATTAGTCAAAGAGAGACCGTGGTTCATTGCAAATGGTGCTTGGTTGAATTCAGATCGCACCAGGAGTCGGCTCCTGGTCGCACTCATTATCAGCCGAATTTTGAATTTACTTCACTGCGCTTTAATAGTCAACCGATTGTTTCTTGGAGTTCGTTTATTTAACACTGCCCTGCATTTTTTCATTCCTTCATCTAGAGGTGAACATTCACCTACTTGAATGCTCCATTTCCTAAATTTCAAATCCCAGCATTTCTTTATTTGAATTGGCTCCTTCTATACCTGGCCCCACAAGATGCAAGCTTAAAATACCAGTTTGCTTAAAGAGTATATTTTAAATTCACCGTGTTTGTTCACAGTGATATCTGGGCTGCAAGCAGGTCGTGCAATGTCACTTGAGGCAATCATGTTTTGTCACGCAATACAGAAAACACCAGGCCCGGGTTGCTCGAAGCATGGTTAGTGCTAACCAGCGTTAAATACCATGGAAACCAATAAGTTTTGATATCTCTTAACCAACGGTTAGCGCCAAACAAGCTCCGAGCAACGGTCCCCAGTCTTCTGCTCGGCCACTGTTTGCGGCGTCACGCGGCGCTTTGGGAGAGGGTTGCGTGATGCCTCCAAAACCGACTGCGTTAGTTAGTTACCTTACTAACTGCTTGTCATTTTTCTTTTGTCAGGTACTGGAAACGTTCTTAAAATCCAAGAGATGCTTCATATCTGCAGTGAGCACTTCGAAGCGAAGGATGATGAAGAAAAAGAGAAAGATTCCAAGGACAAAGATAAAGATAAGGACAAAGACAAGAAGGAAGCGGAGAAAGCAGATGATGGCAGCCATCAGGGTGTGGCTGTGCTTGGAATAGCATTGGTGGCAATGGGGGAGGAGATAGGCGCTCAGATGGCCCTCAGAACGTGCAACCATCTGGTAGGTTAACGTGAGATGCTGTCCACCGTCGCTTACAATCAGGCCAAATGAAAAGGTAGCACCACTTCCGGTGATACAAATGGCTTGTAGCCTCGTCAATGAGTTGGGGCTCAATATCTTCTTTTGCAACGTAGAGAGCAAAATTAAAAAAAGCTGATTGGCTGAGACAGAGGGCATTTTTCATTAATTTTGTTGATTGTGCCGGGCAAAATTTCATGTCGTAAGTGTTTTTAGCAGGGCTGGTTTCATTGCTTTGGCATTGTTGTACAATAAAATTTCATTCATCTGATTGGTGGGTTTTACAGTTCATTGACGCTAACTGAACACTGAAATGGCTTCCTACAAAATTGCGCAGCAGCGTGCGTTTTTGACCTTCTTAATAAAAGAAAATATTGCCCTTTATGTTATAAACAAGTAATCGCAAGTTTCCGCGTAAAATTAAGAATTAATATCACTTGCATTTTCAGAAGTTGCAGAAATTGCGCGACTCTGGAAATTTCTGCAACTTCTGAACTACGCGTAACTGGTGTTAGTTCTTTACTCAAGAAATCGCTGGCGATCCTTGCAATTTGGTTGGCTCTCAGCAGTACGATTTATTCTCGAATCGCTCTGTTTTTTGTTTAAATCTCACCTTTTCTCCAACCAATGAGAAAGGAACACGAAACAAAGCAACCAATCAGATTCCAAGGCTTGTTTAAAACAACCAATCAAATTGCAGGAAAATGAAAGACAAAGAAAGCTACTATATGGGGAATTTTGCAACTTTTGTTCCCAAAACTTTGCTTTTCGCAAGTGGTACTTCGTGTCGACTGTCGTGCAATTTTGGTCTGAAATCACACTCCGCTCAGTTCAATTGCCATTATTAAGTTTACTTGGCCCCATGAGATGACCTGTACGTAGTCTGTCCACGTTTGCAGTTCTAACGAAACTTCCTTCCATGTAACAGAAGCTCACGACCTTGGGCACAAGCGTTTAACTCTGGTTCAGAGCTGGGGTTTTTTTTCAGTTTAGAAATGTCCTTATTTGGATGTAACGTAGCTCGTGCATTTTCCCGCGCGTTCAGCCTCGATCTTATTTTTCTCCATATTTGGGCATAAAATCGGTATCCTTAAATCCCCAACTTTGTTTCAAAGAAAAGACTTGCAAGTTACAGGCTTTAAGGTCATGTGCTTCTGCATGTAATAGGGAGCTTAAGCATGCGCATGTTTGAGATGCGGACGGCAACCGGAAGTGAGCTATTTTCCCTTTTAACTTGTCTTCACACAACCACATTTATATCGCTAAGTATCTTTTCACTATTAGATACCCTAAGTTTAAAAAGCTGGGAGAGACCGCTATCCTGGCGTGCGAAATATTCACTTCCGGTTGCCGTCCGCTTGTCAAAAACGCGCGTGCGTGCTTAAGCTCCCTAATGATAGAGATTTAGCGTCGCGTTAACGTGAAACGGCAAACGGCAGGCTGCTGATTGGTGGAAATTCTTTTATCTTAACTGCGGGGCTCTCTCTTTGTGCAAATTGCTTCAATTGGCTAAAATCAAAACAAGTCTCTTTTTGATTTTTGACAAACGCAAATTTCAGCCTGTCGCTATCCGTTTGCCATGAACGCGGAATATGCTTAATCTCTCAAATCTCCAAACGTTGTAGGACTGACGTACGCGTGAAGAAGATCCCGGCTGGGAATCAGTTACGGAAGCGGGAGAATAAACCTTTTATTCAGAGAAAAATGACGTAGTAAAAGATGTGAATGATTGGTCCTAAACGGCGTAACTGCTACGATTTGCGAACGGGTTCACTTTTCAGAGAAACCGTGGACGGTGATGCTTTCTTTGTGGGTGTAGAGTTGTACGAAATGAGTTGATAAAAGAAAGTAGGCCACCTTAGGGATGAATCTGCTCAACGCGTGCGATGTTTACCACCAATTTTTAATTTTTATACTACTGTGAACAATAGTCCAGAAGGTGTGACAGAATGTGTCAAACTCAAATGTAGGCAGTAACGCACTACAAATGACAACCCTATCGTCACAGTAGCACAAACTGACCTACTTTTATTTATGTAAATTGTGCACCAAAAATAGTCTATCAAGAAGACGTACTCTGTGTTTCACTTGTAAACAGTGTTCTATTTATTTGATTCTTTCTGCCATCGGTAGCAAAATTAAACAAACCTTTCCGTCCGAAATCCATAAGTCCCCATATTGTATAGTTTTTGTTTAATGTACAAATATTCATATATTTCTGTATCGTTAATCAATCATTGCTATCCAAATAGTTAACAAATACCGCACGTATTCGAAAGCAACATCTTGCTCATATTTGGATAGGGTTTTTTTTTCCTATGGATTATGTTTGGGTGACCAGTAAAGCAGTCTTTATCTTTCCGAAACGAATGGCTAAGTTTCCCCTTGGGATACCTTGATGATGGTAGTTGGCGACCATCCCTTGCAGTGAGACAGGACGAAAAAAAAATGGCGTACGAGCAAATGTTAGGCTTGGCCCTCGGTTGTTCCCTTTGTCGACTCGTGTTCTTTGTCACACATCTACCGTTTGTTCATTTCAGTTGCAGTATGGTGAGCCAGTCATTCGTCGTGCAGTTCCTCTAGCACTTGCCATTCTGTCGGCCTCTAATCCTCAACTCAGTATAGTGGATACTCTGAGTAAGCTGTCGCATGACAATGATGCTGAAGTATCACACAATTCTATCTTTGCTATGGGAATTGTCGGAGCAGGTCAGTATGTCATAAGACTGGGAGTTGACAGGGGCGGCGCAAGTCATGCCGAAGTGCTGGAGCCAGGCGGACTTCGGGCAAGACGAACGTGCACCCAGTCCACTTGTTTTGAAATTCTCAGAGTTCGACTACAAACGCAGCAATTACCATTAAAATGAAAAGCCAGCCCCAAAGTCTAGTGTTGCATAAGTTCGGTTTCTCTTATCGGTAAGGAGTTAATTAAGACGGTCTGTTGCAAGAATTTTGACCAAACCTCCTCGATCACTCTCAGATGGTCGGCGACGGTTTGAATTGAGCCAGGCAACTCGGGCTCAAGTTCAAATTCAACTCAGAGTAATCAGAAAGACATGAAATGCGAGAGCGCAGTAATTCTTCACCGTCACATTTCCCAAGGCGCCTGTTACCTCGGCAGATAATTGGCACTAATTTGGGACAATCTACAAAATTCAAATGAACTGAGATCAGAATTGTCGCTTGGTTTCGTGCATTTGCTTCTCGAACGACGCATTAAAGGGAAAACACTAAAGCAATTAATTGATGTGTGGTAACTATTCGCTGTTGCATTTTTTGTGCAGGAACCAATAATGCTCGTCTTGGAGGAATGCTCCGACAGCTTGCGATGTATTATCACAAGGACGCCAATAATCTGTTTATGGTGCGACTCGCACAGGTGAAGCCTCTTTGTCTTTATAAGTTCACAAGAAACTCTGTGGGTGCTAAGGCCTTACTAGTGGTGAGAGCACTTTGTCTTCCAGGAATGTGGATCCACACTCCAGTTCTTGCCTTAATTAAGAGGCCTGGGTGTGTGCTGGTTCTCGACCTTAGGGGGCGTCGCATTTCGCCAAAGTCCCGAAACTTTCGGGCATACTTCGGGTAACAAAACTCTTTGTTTCTTGAGAAGGAATGTGTTTCAAGTCGGAAAACTTTGCGGTTGAGTTGTTTTGTCTGATCTAAAAAGCATATATAAGGGGATCCGAGCTTCTCGAATCGCTTTAATATGGTGGAATGCATAACGGCTGAATTACCCTTTCCCCCTTAAATGAAG
>OX421447.1:16264289-16274289 GCA_949126865.1 Montipora capitata
GATTAGCTTCCTGCAAACAGGTAATGAATATGTTACGACTTTCAAAGGAAAGTTATGACGGTCTAAAACGTTGGTTTTGGGTTGCTTCATCAGGCTGTGGATGTAGTCGGTCAAGCAGGAAAGCCCAAAACAATAACAGGATTCCAGACTCACACTACACCAGTGTTACTAGCTTATGGAGAAAGAGCAGAGTTAGCTACCGAAGAATGTATCCTTTACTTCCTTTATGCTAGCTTGCGAGCAAACTCCACCCGCCACGCCCTCAAGTGAGGTTGCTGGCAGGTTAAATTTATGCGTACAAAAAACGACCCAAGAAATAGGGGAACAACAGCGGAAAATGGCAGTGGTTAACTTTCCCGGTGAACTGTTTGACTTTTCAAGTGAATGTTAATGAGATAAAGCAAACAAAGAAATTTCCAGATACCTTCATGACAATTTCGGTCTCAAGAAATTCCTTTCTGTCGCGATAACAACCAAAGGGGTCCCAGCTTGTAGAGATGACTGCCATTGAGAGAGAATGGCTAGATGACACGTTTGAACGCTGAAGGAAGGTCCTAAATGCATAAAGAAACTGTGAACGCCATTAAAAAACGAAGTTGATCCACTGCAGATCAATTTCAGGCTATGATTCATGCCCTACCGGATTTGAAATTATCTTCCTTGACTCCAAATCATCAGATATTTCCCTAGCACCGATTATGGAGGGTTTTGTCATCTTAAAAAAGAATCCGGAATACGAGAAGACAGACACTTAAAACTAGCGAAAATCATCGAGTCTGTAAATATCCAAGTCGCCTCCATCTGTTTTGGTTTTAGTACTTAAATATTATTTGCCCTGCAGCTTTTCTCGTCTGAAATGTTTTGCGTAGCCAGGACCGCCAATGAGGAAACTTAACTATAAACAAAGAACAAGCTGTTTCACAAAATAAATTACTATTACATTTCTGTACTGTTTGTGGATGATTTTAGTTTATTTTTGTCTTCTAGTGCGCATGAACAAACTTCATTGTATTAATTAACCGCGCACCCATAGATCTACGCATCTTGCTGCTTCTTCCATTTGGTCCAAGTCACCATGTTAGCATGAGAGGAAATTTCAAAATTTATACCGCTCTACAATTAGGGTCAATGGTCAAACCGATGTATGCCACAGAAAGTTTAATCGAGTGTTTATCAAAGCTAGTATACACAAACGACGCTGGCATAAGCACAATCAACAAACTGACTAGCGACCTTATCATTGGTACCTTTGACTGGAATAACTGGGTCTGCATGTATTGCGCACGCTTGCGTCGCAAGTGACGACCAGGCTTCAAGCAAACAGCCTTTCCTGAAATTGGACGATTAATAATTATTCCATGAGTCCCGACGCTGAACCACAATAGCGACGTTCCCGTTCTGTTGCTAAATCAGCCTAGTAATTAATTCACATCGCCTAATAAGCTACCCTACGCCTCATGAAGGATAAGTTATGGACGAAAGAATTTTGTATAAGGCGTAGGGTGAGCTGAAAGAGGCAATGGCCAGCCCCGCTGAAGGGGAGGAGGGTGGTGCGAGAAGAGAGAAATTTGCATGCAACGGCCTTTTAAGGACGGTGCCTATTATTGTTATTGCGCACACGTTCTGCGCATCTCGAGATAATCGGATTTCCTATGGGTGGCGCTTATTACTACAAGGATATTTTTGCGCGGTTCAAAACTACGCGGAGAAAGCAGAACTTGGCAAGTGCTCTTGGTATCCAAAAGGAAAATTGGGGGTAACCGCGCATTTTTTGGAGATAATTAAGCTTCAATCTGGAAAAGAACGCCATACATTGCTTTGTATTTTCAAGATTTTTACAAATATTGATTAATTACCTTCGGAAAATGCGTGGTTACCCCAATTTTCTTTTTGGATTTCAATAACACTTGTTAAGATCTGCTTTTCCCACATATTCAGTAAACCGCGCAAAAATATATTTGAATCGGTAGGAAGCGTCCTTAAATGTCTTGGGAATTTCCCTGGGGACTTCGAGGGCCAATAGAATAGCTGCCACGGGAGCACGGACTTTACGCGATTACCTAATTCGGCGTGCAAATGGTTTTGCGCGAATGAGAATAGCCAACGAGAGGTGATTGACTAATTGGCTTGCAACCAATAAAGTAGAACTTAATTAAGGATTTTTTTTCTTTATTAAATGCTAGCTTACGAAAGAGTGAAGTGATCTTCGCACTTAAGGTAGCTCTAACCAGTTTTAACACTTCGAATAGACAGTCTCTTTAGAAAGATTGGCAATTCATACTTTATCACGTAACAGCAATGTTATGCTAACATATGAAACATCGATTATTACTGAACAAGATGCGGTCATTATTGCGACGTAATAAGTTACCTTGGCAACGTGAAAGCCCAGCAAAAGCAGCCTAAACATCGGTGACCCCCATTTTTTATTCCTATAAAGGGATCAGAGGGCCAAGATTAAATAAATTCTGTACTGCAGAGTCAGACCCACCTTAAAAAAATCACAGAGTTAAGGTGGCTCAGAATCCGCTGTACATAATTTTTTTAAAACTATGAAGAAAGTTTCATCTTGGCCTTGTGATCACTTTTCAGCGACAAAAAGTGGGGTCACCGAGTTAGTTAGCAACTAAAGCCAAAACAAAGGGTGTTATACAGGGCTTTCCCTGTTGCCACGGTGACTTATTACGTCACAATAATGACTGCATCTTGATCATCAATAATTGGTGTTTCTTATGGTACAATAACATTTCTAATGTGCGATACAGGGTCGTAGTGCCAAACTTTCTAACAAGAACGTTACTTGAAATCTTTGAAACTGGCTTGAGCCACCTTAACTGGACAACATGACGAGCTTAGGCCGGAAAATGTTTCTCTGCGGGAGACTTCAATGAACTCTGTGTGTGTCAAACCAAAGTGTCGAAAAACTAATTAAGTCGTTTCAGAAAGGTGTTGAATTGACGCTTTCGTCTTACAACAACTATCCTTTTAGTCAGGGTTTATTATGAACATCTGCACTCGCGCCACTTCCAAGTGCGCCCATCCCCCCCCTCCCCCCGCCTTCCATCCGGGCATTTGACAAAAGGATAACGTAGTGGGGAATTTGCATTTGACAAGAAACGAAACCCGTACGGGCGGGCATTTGACTATCGACAAAAGCGTTGATCAGCGGTCGGTACCTAGAGGATTTACACGTGTGTCCGCTTTGTACCGAGCAGTAGCTTGGTTTTTTACTGGGTTGCCCTATGGGAAACCCAGTCGGAAAATAGGTAGATTTCCGTTTTTTTTTTTTTAGTATTCTTTTCCGTGTCGGTAAAAGTCTTGCCTGTCACTCCCCTGCTAAGTGGTGTCTTTGTGCATAGAGTCTTCTGTGCGTATTTTGTTAGGTTTGAGGGGGCTGGGGTAATGCGTAGCTTGCTCTGCACAATTAACCTGTAATGGCGTCGGAAGTCATTGTAACGCGAATGGCGTTTTAGTACATCTTTGAAGAAAATATACCCATATGGAGCTCAAGAATGGAACGTCAAGACAGGCGGTGAAACATAAAGATCTGGAATCTTAAAAGCGACGAGTAATGGACTTCGACAGCGTGCATCTTTCGCCAGTCGAGCCGAAATCAAAATGAGGTGTACTTTTAATATTTCGCCAAGGTGGTGTTACGTACAACACTGAAACCAAATGGAAATTTCTCTGGTAACTTACGGGTGCAGCAAAGACAGATAAGGAATTGAACACCACAAGTAGATCTGTGATCTCTGTTGTGTCTCACAGTGTTTACTGAAGTCGCATCAATTTAAAGTTTGCCTGTTTGTTTGTCTGGCAAGTAACATTCATTTTGTACTCAACTCTGCAAAAGTTAAAAAAAGTTGGAAATGTGACAGTGAAAAATTATTTGAATGAAAGCTTGTTGTCTCTTTTGTGCTTTATTATGTACGGTCAAGGTTCTTTCGAAAAAGGGTTTGATGTGAACTGTCAGAAATTTATTTAATTGCATATGCTTTGTGATTGTGTGTTTCGCTTGCACGCACGCAACTGAAATAGGAAGGGTTTCTTGCCTCTTATAGCAAATATGTTGCTTGTTTCGATAAATGTTTCGCTAGAAAATATTTCTGTGAAATTTCCAGCTTTTGTAAATTTATCATGTTGTGTAATTTTCGAGCTTAGCAAATTTGCATACATGTGTTGAAATGTGATACGGGGAGAATTTTTGTGGTAACGCATAAGTCACGAAAATAAACAGGTCCGTTGGAAGCGTGCTTGAGTTTCAACAAAATGAGCCCCAAAATCAGTGAAAAATTGTAACGCAGAAGAATAATAAAGTAGCTGCCATTTCCAAAATGATGAAATTACCTGGTGATAAATAACGTCGAACGCGTCTTGGCGAGTAAATTTTGACTTTGCATAAACAAGAGTTGTGCGATTGTGATCTTTGTTTTGACTTCGCTCATTTCATTGTCAAACTTTATAACACTTGACAGAAAAAGAAACTTACAAAAACCCGGTATCTTGCCATCATTTGACACAGATGCTTCACTGTTTGGGGAGTAAACATGCCGCGGTAACTTAATCACGGCTCCCGCAGAATTCCGGCCATGTCACTTTCGATTTGGCGATTTATTTGAACGTAGCAAAAATCTCCCCAAAATGTTTGTCGCTGATCGTAACTTTTTATATCCTATATTCACGGTTCAAAATTAATGTTGTTTTCATGTCGTAAATATGTTATTCTCGATCGACCGTCCTGGAGATTTCCTTCTGCTCTTTCTAAAACTGTGTATCAACAGTTATTTACTTTTGCATCAATATTTGTTTTTGCATAAAGCAAGCTAACAAAATCTGTACCTTGCTGTGTTCGCATTTGTTAGCGTTAATAGTATTTTCGGTCCGATGCTTCTGTTTTATGAGGGGTATTTTATTTTGGTCTCTCATCCAAACACTAACCCCGCCCAACAGGGCTTGACTTCAGTGAACTTAGGCATTACAAAGCTGTCAGATGCTCAGCGGGCACGCTTAAACTTGTGGTGAAAAGAAGTTTATCAACATGTCAGCCCAGAAGCCAATGTTTCTCACTTCCCATTTATTTTCTTCAATCTTTCTGGGTTCAGTACTTTGCTAGTAACCACATGTCTTCTCAGACTATTTACCAAAGACTTCTACCATGACACTACAATGATAGACAATACCAAAACAATATCGTGCACTGTTAGAGCTACATATTACACAAGGACAGGTCTGTTTTGTCGTATGAACGTGTGAGGACCTGTGAGCCAAAGGGCCTCGTCTGGTATGACTTCTTAATGACCGCCCCACTTGAAAAAAATTTTCTGGAACGGTGCACGTACCACAGGCAACCCAGTGTACCCTCACGGAGGGTCTAGTTTAATATGAAAAATGCCCTTTTGTAAAGTCTGTAAAGCGAAAGCTACACGCCTTAGAAAAAGGCAGCAAATTTCTGACAATGCGACATAATTCATTCCCTGTTAACCTCGTAGAACATGTACAGCGCCGACATAAAGAAGTTTCTTTTTTTGAAATGTTGTGTTATCAAAAAAGATACACAAGAGCCTTCCTAGATGACCTAATAGGGAATTTAAGATACAAGGGTGACAGCAGTGCTCAAAATTGAACTCACACTCTTTTGTAACTCGTTCAGTTTGTCAAAACTATAGATGAATCCTTCTGGAATTACTGTTGATGCTAGTTTAACATAAACGGTTAACTGTTCAATTAAAAAAAAAAGAAATAAACGTTTCATGACAACGGCCTCTAACGCTGGAAAAGGTTTTAAAGTAATGCTAGAAGTCTTTTTACTTAAATTAAAATTGCTTCTTGCATGGAGGGTGGGGCATTTGACGCTTTGTGAGACCCTAACTCCGATGGGGCATTTGACGGTGTAAACTGTCAACATAGGGGGGCATTTGACCTTTTTTTTTTTTTGGTAAAAGTCAAATGCCCGGGGGTTTGCCCGGGGAGGGGGGGGGATGAGAGCTCTTGGAGTTGACTGATACATTATCAAAGTTTAAAGAGTAGCCAAATCTCTCTAAACGCCTTACATCCTGCGTTAACAATTTCTATTCTTTTGTCAACCTCAAAATCATTGTTCAGAACTATCGCTGCATCAAAGATCGCTTGCACCTGTCCCAAACACCAAAAGTCATTTACAAGGCTGGTTGCTGGTGCAATGATCTTTATATAAGGAAGTCGAAACGATTTATATAGCGAAGACGAAACTGAAAAACTGAACCTTTTAAAGCCCTCACCAAACCAGAACACTCATCATCCATTGCTGACCACACCAAAGCCACTGGACACAACATAAAGTGGGGTCATTTTGAAATTTTTGCATCAGGAAAAACTGATTACAACTGTAAAATTAAAGAAACCTTCTTTATTAAGGAACTTAATCTGGCTCTTAATGCTGACCTCAGTAGCGATAAGCTGTTACTCAATAATTAACTGCTATTTTTAGATTTTTGCTAAGATAGTTTTTCTTCGTCTCCATCCCAGACCTACAGAAATTTCTGTATAAATAATTTTCAAAATCTTAACGATTACTTTTGAAAACGTATGTTGCAGAATACGAAACGTCAAGTTTATAAAAATGCGTTGCTTCTCAATGCTTATCGCCGCGATTTGTTTTATTTCTAATTAAGCTTCGATGGCCGAGGAACAAGAGTTTATATGATACCCTCTCCAACTTATTCGTCTCTATGACAGACCATAATGTACACTTACAACTTGTCTGAACTAAAAATGAAAGAAAGTTTGAGGTGATACAACAAGGGCTAATCTAGATACGTTAAATGAAAGACGGTTGAAGGACATATTATTTCTGATCTACAAGGTTAAGCATCAAATGGTGCCAGGTGACTTTGAAAATATTTTCAAAAAAAACGATTTAAAGCCATATAGCCTCCGAAACTCCGACTTTATCCTTCCAAGACATAATACTGATGAAACGGTATATGAAATGAATCATATATGAACTGCGGATATGAAATCAAGTGAAGCTATGATCTTCGCAGTTATGAACGCAATGTTTACAATTGCGTAGAGAAGCTTGAAAAATTCAAGACTTCAACGCCGTTGAAGTCCTGAATTTTTAAGGCTTCTCTACGCAATTGTAAAAATTGCGTTCATAACTGCGAAGATCATAGCTTCACTTCAAGATATAATACTGTTAAGTATGGAAGGTACTCCATCAGATACTTGGGCCCAATGTTCTGGTCCAAGTTGTCCAACTCTGAGAGAAGTGCACCAACCCTGAAAGACTTCAAACGAATGATAAACTGTAAAGATATCTCTGCATTGGACAACAGTAGCTGTGCCTCTTGCCATCTCTGTAATACCTAATATGATACATAAATTTTCATAATGTTTTAAAATTGTATATGATTAAATCGATATAAATTGTACATATTAATTTTTTAGGAATTTTAGGAATTTTACATTCTTTAAGTCTTAATTAGGATAATTTTACTTTATTTTAACTATCTTTGTTTTAGTGTCCCCAATTAGTACTGTAATGTACTAGAATCCTTTTATGACACTTAAATAAAGGTTTCATCATCATCATCATCATCATCATCATCCGAAATATCAACAACAACCAGCATTTTGAGTTACAGCCACTGCGTGTTCCTTGCTTTGTTCAGTGTATCCCACGTAAAGACCTACTTGGAGTCTTCTTTATTTTTAAATGCATTCATGGCTTAACTGACTGCAACTTTGATTTTATTCATGTAAGCGAGACCCACAGACAGAACTCAAGACAGAAGAAAAATATTCGTCTACCACAGTCGAGGTGTCAGTGGGGTCAGCAACGATTAGCCTTTCATGCAATCAAGAAATGGAGTGATCTTCCAGAGACTATCACAAATAATGCTAGTGTAAATGAGTTCCGAAAAATATTTAAATCATGTACCAATGACGTCAAATCTATAAAATTCTCCTTTTCTAATTTCTATCAATTTAACAGAATAGTTGAGTATATTTTAGGATTTTTTAAGGACTGTATATTGTAGATTTCAATTATTTTTACTATAGATTCTAGATTACTTCTTAGGTTTTTTCGAGACCATCCTGAAAACCACCTTAGGGTGAGGTTGCTTTCTGCACGATGGTACTTCTTGTGTGTGTTTGCCAGTTGCTGGGTCCTTAAAATGCCAAGGATGACTGAAAACTTGACGTCCACTGACACTGGGCAGTCAAGCAAAGCCTCTGTATGCCCTTCCATACCCGGCAGGAGAGATCTCTTAATATTCAGCAGTAGGGTTGTGGCATCTCTCCTTTGGATGATCTGAAAATACATAAACAAAGATTAAATCGTTGGTTTTTGTGGACAGGGGAAAACCGGAGTACCTGCATGGACAAAAGCCTCTCAGAGCAGAAAAGAGAACCAACAAGCTCAGCCCATATACACCTTATTCCAAAATGGCCACCGTTTTAAAGTTATTTTGTTTGCTTGCAAAGTAGCCCTTGTCGCCTCGTTCAAGGATACCAGTAAATACTTTTTTGAATTTTAAATTCAAGAATGAGGCAACAAGGGCTAATTTGCAAGCAAACAAAAGAATGCCAAAAAAGCAGCCATTTTAGAATAAAGTGTACATGATGCAGGGGCTGGGAATTGAACCCAGCCCATAATGGAGAAAGGAGAGCGTACTCACCTCCACACCAACCCTGTTCCCCTAAACAAAGCCTTTCGAGCAGAGTCTACAGAGATTTGTAAAAATTAACTACAATTTTGAGTAACCTTGACCCAAATATGAAATAAAGGGTAATACCTCTGAATTTGAGTATCACACCGTGGTCACTCAAAAGCACTCTTTTAATTCTCAACCTCGGTCCCAGGGTCTCCCTTCTCTGCCTCCTTTGTCATTGAGAAAAGAGACTCTGGTTGCAGCAAGTCAATTGGCTCCCAAAATCTGGGTGCTTTTCCAAATATGTGTTAAGGGAGGAGTGACAGTGTAGGCCTTCTCATCTAATTTTGTGGCCAGACGCAAGATGACCGTTGAAATATTTCACGGCAAGGTGTTTTATGTACTACACATGGAATTCGACGTGAAAGGCAAAAAGTTGTTGTCTAAGCGATCGGACAGAACAGAAAATAAACTCACGTCATTTGAATTTCACTCGCGCCCAATAATATTTATGCAGGAAAACCGAAGACCCTGTAGAAAGAGCCTAAGGCAGGATGATATCCAACAACAACCTCAACTAACGTTATTACCACGATGTAGAGTAATTGAGCCCATGCCATAGTAGCAATAGCAGCATGTTACAGATTTCTGGCCCAAATACCTACATCTTGGGGAGGGGGAGGGGGGGGGATGGGTTACTCCATATAAAAGTGACAAGGGTGATCGCTGTGAATTTTGAAAACAGCACCTAAAAGGTACCAGGATTTCATTTTGTGTCCAAAGCCTAAGTTCATTTCCAACCTTGCAAATTTACCAGTTTTAAAACCAAAACATTCATACTTACTGGCTCAAGATCCCAAAAGTGACAGTGATAACTCTACCGGTGGTCATTTATTTTATTTTAGCATCTGAAGTAGCAACAAAAATTTTTCATATTACCACGTTGCTAATTTAAATACTGGATTTGATACATATTCTTACCTTGATGTTATAATATTATTCTGTTAATATGTAACTTGTTGGTGTTATTCAGTATAAGTCATGAATTTAAACAACTTGATCATTTCCTCTAAATGGTTTTGGGTCAAATATGGGGATAGTGCACATTGATAATCGCAGCCATTTCCAGTTTGTACGCCACTGGATGAATCATTTGAACCATCAAGGATCCATGGTCCACCGTTCGTACCCTTTGGAAGAGTGCCATATTTGTAGAAAGAACCACCATCACAGCTCATCCTGCAAAATGTACCACTCTGCTCTGCCATTTTTCCATCGGGGTTCTGACTACTTGCCACAGGATACCCGATAGTATTCCATTCAGAAATTGGTGTATACTGCTGATGTATTAATACTTGAATGGG
>OX421447.1:16279289-16324289 GCA_949126865.1 Montipora capitata
TCTTTTTCTCGATGATATTAGCCCCAATAGCTACTCTCAAATTCCAGTCGAAATATGTTTGTCTACCACGTCAATTTCCGAGCAGAAATAATTTAGTTTGCGCCAGCGGTAGCCATTAGTCAGAGATTTCTTTTTTTGCCATAGAAAAATTGATGTCAAGTCTCGCGCGGCGAACCCCCGTCACGGTGGGCCTGTTCACCAGGGCGGTTTCATCCTTGGCTCAATGTGTTTTGGGAGCTTGCTGTGCGATTCGTAAGGTAAGGTTTGTTCAGCCCTCCTACTCCCCGTGATTCTCTCCAACTTCCTTTCCACTGGCAAAGACAGTGCTTTCTCTGTGGTATGGTCGTAGTAGACAAGGAATTGGGATGGCAATTTAACCACTAAAAGCTGTGGCTTGGCAACCTGTAACACATGACGTTTCATGTTTTTACATGTATCTCGAATTTGTCTCTGACCATTAAAAGGCCATTAAAGCGAACAGCATATCCAGTCACCTCACGGAGCAAGCTTGTTTAGTCACTCATAGTTATTTCCTCTCGATAGAAAAATGATCTAGTGTTGACAGATATGATGAATCCGAGGATCATTTTCAAGCCCTTTTGGGGACATGCCGAACGCGTTCATCAACAGTGCACACATTTTCGCCCCCTTGTTTGGACAGAAAATTGGCGAGTCCAGCACTTCCGAAGCGATAATGGTATCGAAGATGTTATCGCTCTGGGTGAATGAAGCGGCTTCAAACTACACGTTAAGAAAACCTACTTGGAAAACAAAGAATTATCTAGTGCTTAAGGTTTAAGGACGATAGCAGAACAGCACTTGAAAGAGCCAAAGCGAGGGCTCACGTTCAGACAGCAAACAGATCACCGACATTTTCAAATTCAAATGATTGTTGGGCGTGGTGAGGAAGAGCAACAAGAGAATTCGTACTAATCTGGTGGACAAACATTTTCTCTAAGGGCAGGCATGGAAAACTAACTTTGTGATTTTATGGTTCTAGAGTTAATTTTTAAAAATAACCACAAAGAAAGATTATCTGGAATTGAGACGAGAGTAATGTACTGTTGCGGCTTTTGCGTTGACTCATTTTGTGCCTTTCCCAGCCGATACGCACAAAAAACAAAAACAAAAACAATGCAATCGCATTTATGGTTCATATAAAATTTTAGGGAAGAAAATCAAGGACTTTTAATGGACCAAATCAATTTATTCAAGAACTTGTTTTCCTACAAATCAAGAGACAGTGGCACGAAATAATAAACACTTAATGACTGGTCCCGAGGGAAACAGTGCTGAGATCCGTTTTGTTTAAATAACAAACGAGCGCCACATATCAACCAAGAACGACATTTCGCACAGTACACTGTACGTACAATATAACATTGGGACTGGAAACTAATAAAGCCCTCGCGAGAGTGTCACGTGCCTTGCGGCTTTACCTTGCATCAAATTCTCGCGACAGGTTAATTTCGCGATACACAAAAAAATTGTGAAATTAAAGTGTCGTGAACATAACATGACGCGAAAATTAAGTGACTCAAATCATGTAACCAAGAAAGAACGACTTTCTTACCACTGAAACGTTTACAAAATCACGTTTTACTGTTCTGAGGCAATGCCTTAGTCATCCTCATCGCTACTGCTTTCTAACTCCAAGTATCTCCTCTCCAGACGGCACCTCTTTTGTACAGTCTTCAAACTTTCCATTAAATGGCTCCCTATAATGCTGTTCCACTAGCTGCTTAAATCTATCAATGGCTTCCATGCCCGGGGGGGGGGGGGGGGGGGGATCCATGTTCTTTGAAGATGTTTCCATTCTTACTGTTGTCTCTGCTGGAATCTCCAAACTCCCTTGTATATGAATGTCGACCTTAAGCTATCGGTTTTGAAACCAATACATGCAACTTGGTTGGTGGAATTGTCTAACTTTTTCATCAGCGCACAAGGGAGGGTTCATGTCTTGAAAGGATGGAAGAAGACAAGAAGGCTGGAGTAAAGGGTGTAGTAACTGGAAGGGAAGTACCGGTATTACCGCCAATGTATTATTGCCAATGAAATGTAAATTGTGTATTACTCAAAAAAGCCGAATTAAAGTGATTCAAAATAAAACATTTTCGCAAAATCGCCGCGAAATTTAAGTGCCGCGAAATATGCGCGGGTCAAAATCGCGAAACAATCATTTAGCGAAAATGTCATGTAATAAGGAAACTCAAAACGCCAGGAGCTTAACACATTCATGACCTATGTTTAACATCATTATAATGTCAAAACTGCGACCGAAAAGATAAACAAAATTTCAGCGAACCACCCGCTAACACAGACAAAACAAATTTAAGAATGAAGGAATTCACACTAACAGATGTGAATACTAAATTATTTATCTTCGATTCGGTCTTTCGAACCGATCTACGCCTTCGTTCATCAGAAAGGCTAATGCACCAGTCAATGTTAAGCCCCAGGGGAGGGGGGCCGGGCATACCTCGGGGATTTGTCATTTATCCCTTTCCCGTGGGTGGGGAATAATAAAACATTTGACATAACACAACGTCCCGTGGGTGGGGGAGTTTGACAAAATCTCACAAGAGCCTGGAATCTAGTCCGCCATTTTGAAAATATTACCCATCACTACTTGAGGTCGCTGTGTTCGGCCTTTGCCATCTGACTCGTCGCGAATCAACTTGACTTCTCGCGGATCGTGTACTGTTGGCTTTATTTGGTTTTAAAATGCCGCTATTCAAAGCTTGGGACGTGAAAAGAGTGAAGAGAAAATCAGTGGTGGCAACTCACTTCGAAGAATTTGTGACTGGAGGTAAGATTTTGATATGATTGATCACTGGTAGTGTCAATAAAAAATGGCACACTATAAATTTTTCAAGCAGATTGGTACAGTTTTATTAAAATGATAGTTCAAACAGATAAGTACAGTTTTAAATTAAAGTTTAAGCAGATTGGCACAGTTTTAAATGAAAGTTTTAGCGGTTTAGCTCCTTTTAATTTTGCCCAGAGTATTTGTGCATCTCGAAGGGTTTTTGGCGGGAAAACAGAAGATATTTTTTTTCACATTTGAACAATATTTTTACTTCTTGTTTACGAGGAAAACACTTTGTAGTAGCCTTCGAAATATTTGTAAGCATTTTCTAAAGAGTAAAACAATTTGTAACCATGTACAGTACCTAATATTTTGATATTATACGGAATTACAGCTAAAAGGAAACTTGGAATTGATAGTGATGAAGTCACAATATACACTGAGGCGGATGGAACCGAAATCGATGTGGATTCATTTTCTGAAATAGAAGCAGGAAGTATACTTATCTGTGCTGTTGGTGACGAAACCTGGGTACCAGCACACGGAACAGCAACAACCACAGTATCTACTGTGGTATCAACTTCAATGACAGTTTATTCCAACAGAACTAGTACATGTAGCTCAGACCCACAACTATCAACTGAACCTGGTAATGTACCTATCTGCTATACATTTTTATTGACATAAAAATTCTTATCTAAACAATGTTGAATCTTTACTCATGATCTCTTCATGATCCATTTGGTGTCAAACCATAGTAGATTCTTTAAAAGAATTTTTTGCAGATAATGCCACTTGCCTTTTATGAATTGGACTTTTAAAATAATATTGTGAATATTGCAATTGGAATTTTAAAAGACTTTTTTCTTTCATAAAAGGTTCAACTCAGAGGAGTATAATTATAAAGGATGGGAATCTGAAAGCAGGGCCTGTCATAAAGGTAAATGTGCATGTAAATTATTCCAACTAAAGCATTTAGCTTGGCTAGCAGAGTGGAATACATGGTGGGAGGTTGTCACAATACTCAAGAGAGTTATATTATTTTTCTCTCTACCCAGGAGCCACAACAGTCACCATCAGATAAACAAGTGGAAGAAAAGTCAAAAATATTTACTGGTGCAAAAGGAAAACCTTTGTCCAACTATCAACAAGCAGTAAACAAAGCTGCTTTAGAGCTTTGCCAACAGGATCATTCCCTATTACTGGACAGGGGTAAGCTGTTTGAGCTTTCCAGAAAGAAAGTGAAAGATGATGGGTATGAGTTTGCAAAAGGGAAATCAAGGGCTAGAGATGATGATTGTGATGAACCAATGAAAAAAAGGGTTAAGACTAGTAAAGATGAACGCACAGATTACAGTAAATTACTTCATGAAGATATTTCAGCAAAAGAGGAACAAATTCGTTTCAAAGAGCAGCGGGTTGGAAAGGCCAAGAATAGTAAGAATTGGGAATTGTGTGATAAATTAACTGGAGAAATATCTAAGCTGCGTAAAGAGACATTTGAACTTAAACAAGAACTCAAGATATTACAACGGAAGCAATCCCAATCCCTTTGGTATGAGAAATCAAAGTCCAAGGAGAAAAAAAGCAAAGGAAAAAATGATAAAGTGATAGTTGATGAAAGTGTTGAAGTGATAAGTGTTGTTGCAAAAGATTCTAAAAAAACAAGTTCTAGTACAACACTCCCAAACTTGTTTAATCGTCTCAAGAAGCAAGAAACCCAGACCCAGCCTGCCCAGTCCCTTCCCAACACATCTAGTTCCAAAGAGAGGTGTACAGCAAATAGCCCGCCTCCTTCTGACTCTGTAGAAACCAGTGCGAAAGAGAGTGATAATGTTGAAAGGGCTGAATGTGCAGAAAAAGAAGACACAATTGATAATTTTTTATGACTGGGCAGCCCTTTGTTGCTCAACCTTGTGAGGATAAAGGGCTGGAAGAGAAAATTAGAACATTCAAGGCGAACAAATCATTGTCAAAGTACAAAAAAGTAGATGAGGACTTGGATGTGTCTGTCTTTGAGGGGCTCAACCTAAAGGAATATTTAGAAGTCAAATACCATATCTGCTCAACAGAACATCATCAGCCATGCCTTGAATGCGCATCTCTTATTGAAATTGGAAATGAAATCAAGAAAGAAGGATATTTGAGGCTTAATAGAGCATTTTCGATTTCTAATCCAGGGGATACATACAAAAGTACTCACGCAAAGAGAAAACTTCTGCAGATCCCATTGGCTGCTATTAAGATAGCAGATAAGGAATGTGGTGGACAACTTGTGTATCTAGTCGACAAGAACTCAAATTTAGCAACAGCAAGAGGGCTTCTGAAGCTCTTGCATGCCAAGCCCTGTAACAATGCACCAGCAGGTCTTTCAAAGGAAACTATTAAAAACCTATTCCAGTTGTCAGAGTCAGAAGCAGAGCGGGAACGACTAACATTTGCAATTTCAAAAGCATCAGGTCTCTCTTCCACAAAACTGAGAAACCTTTACGGTTTTCAAGATCTTACGGCTCGTCAGGAGCGTGTGGAATCAGCAATGGAAAAGGCAAAAGAGATCAGAGAAAGCATAGAATTTGTAGCCCAAATAAAGGAGAATGCCATTTTACGGTCATTTGGTATTTCAGTTGAAAGTGACAGTGATGATGATGCTAGCGAATCAGAAGAAAGTTGTTCTGACTCTGAGGATAATGTTTGTGAGGAAACTGCTAGAGAAGCCTGTAATGTGAGTAAGACTAACCAAGCTGGGGAAGCCTGTTCCACGCACGAGTTCAGCCTACCAGAAGATCCAAATCTCTGTAAACAAGTGACTGAAACTGTACAAACGTGTTTAAATGCACACCAGGAAACTGCTGGAGAAACCTGTAATGTGAGTTCGACTAACCAAGCTGGGGAAGCTGGTTCCATGCACGAGTTCAGGCTACCAGAAGATCCAAATCTCTGCAAACAGGTGACTGAAACTGGACAAACGTATTTAAATACACACCAGCTAATGGACCTACTTCAAGAATGCCAGCTCAACTGGTTTTGTTTCGCAGAGGTGCTGAAACAGAAGCTATCACAGCATCAAGGAGAACATTTACTGGATCAGGTTCTTTTAGACTTTAGTGGACAACTTCCATATTTGAACCTATCCCTTCATGTAGAGAAACTAATAGAACAAAGCAGACAGGCCTATCTTACAGATCAAAGATTGAATAATTTGAATGATGACGATATGATTGTAAGTGAGTCAGAAGAAGAAGGCATTCAAGAGGCTCAATCATTATCTGCTGTTACTGATATAATGCAGCCAGCTGCAAAAGCAGCCTTAGAGAAGCGTGTGAAGGCTGTTCGCCGAAAATCAAGAAGAGAATTTGTTAGACAAATGACTGAAAGGAGGCTCTTAAAACGAAAACGAAGTAGAAAACTAGGCAGAGTTCTCAGAAATTATCCTGATATAGGTCGGACTGTAGAAGAGTTTGTAAAGCAAAATGGTGTGGGGGCAGATGCATGGCGCAGGACTGGGGTCTTGACCTTCGATGGAAACAGGCGCCTTGGAAATAAAGTGACTTATTCAAGGATAAAAGAACATCTAGAGAAAACCTACAAGACCACATTCAGCTATGGCACAGTGGTGCAACTTTGTGTGGCACGAAACAAACGAAGGAAATCGTCCCAAAATTACAAGGGAGTGGCACGGGTCACCTGCAGACGTACACGTAAAGGCTTTACTATCAGATATAATCCTGACCAGCACTGGTCCTCAGCACTATACCGTGGGCTGGATTACATCCAATATGCTGATGGAACGGATAAGATAATTTTGAATAGAGATGACCAGGCAGGTTTCCGCTTGGACACCCATGCAACACACAATAAGCATGCAACACTGTGTGTCCAGGGAAATGTTCCACTTGCCACCAAAACAGATTTTGTAACAAAATATCCTGCTGTTCTACAAACAACAAGTTACAATTTCACAGAAACCAAGACCACAACAGAACAATGTGCAGGGATTGTAAAAGCAATACCAGTTCACTGCAAGAATCCTGCCCAACATGCATCAGATGTCGAATTTCTTGAACAGACCGAAGCATTTGAGTCCATATTCATAAATCAGAGCACAGATGAAAGGAAGAAAATGGAATGTATTCGAGTTGATGGTGGGAATGATGAGGGACCAGGCCATGTTGAGGTCCAGTTTTTCTGGACAAAGCGTCATATGCAGAAGGAAACCATAGTTCAGCTGGTAACAACTCGTGATGCAGGATCTAGCAATAGAAACCGTGTTGAACTGCAGAACGGCTGTCTAGCGCAAGGTCACACAAATTTATATATACCTTCTACACTGAATGGTTCATGTATGGAAAATGGCAAAGTTGACAATGAGAAACTGTGTAAGAACCTAAATGATGCGATTGATGTTTATATCAGCAGGGTAGATGGCTGCCCATGCGGGGACACACAGATCCACTTATTTAAGGGTCCGCAGAGTGACGGGGATGAAAATCAAAAGCTAAGAGATTTGTTCAAGATTTATATTAAGGGAAGTACAAAAGAGAAGGAGGGTCTTAAAAAGACTCATCCAGATGAATATCGTACCATCAACGAAATTTGGAATCTTAGAAACAAACACATGGTCAAGGGACTACCTGCAAAATATGTGTTCCACTTGGTGTGCTGTTACGAAAAGGATTGCATCCACCCAGAATGTCAAAGAGGTCCTCCAGATGCACTTCCTGTGTGGTACCCTGGGGGACCTCCAGTCAGTTTTCTGCCCATGCCAGTTCCAGACATTGAAAGGTATGTTCTGGCAAAAATGCAATAATTATTAGTGTTGATTAGTACATGTTTTCTGTTTATTTTTATTTTTCCGTTGGAATTTCTTCTCTAAAAGAAAACAATTTATTTCATTTTAAGGCCATATGGCAGTCCAAATTGCAAGGATTGTGTTGGAACTGCATGTGCTGGGCACTACCTCCTGCCAAGTCTCCAGATTGAGAAATTTCTTAAAGGAGAGATTGAGCAGCTTCAGTCCGTTCCACCCCCTACTGAGGTGTTGAAGAAGATTTTCAGTGAAGGTGATGAGGACAAAATCGACCAAGCCTCCTTAAAGACCCTTCTACCCCCTGACAAGGTGTGTACTCTGCAAGTTACAAAATAATACTGTGTTAATAATGTTTCTGTAGCAAGTACAGTATTGTAAATGACCAGATAACTTATGATTTTAATGTAGGTCTGATGGGAATGATATTGATCAAATCACCTGGAAATATTGTTACCATTTTTGGAATCAGTATCAGTAATTTTATTTTACACAGGTGAAAATGTGGTTTCAGCACTTGAAGGAGGTTCAGGACAATAGGAAGAAAGGGGCTAAAAAGGCAGCAGAAACCCGGAAAAAGAATAAAGGGCAAAAACAGAAAGACAGACGTCAAAATGTAAGACATATTTTATTTCTAAATAGTTGAAGGGGAATCAATTACGTAACAGTTGCTTCCCATTTTCAGGGAGAAGAAGACAGCACTTGTATGACATGTTTGCAAGAGGAACCACCCTTGAACGTAAAAGTGGTCCACTGGATTGGGTGTGACAAATGCCAAGCATGGCATCACCAGTTTTGCGTTGGATTCACAGACTCTGTATGCGCTGATGATGTTGACTGGAAGTGCAATCACTGCATTGCGGAGGATCTTATGTAGAGGTGGTCACTGAAATAACATAATGTTGGTGGCGAATTTGTCTATTTGTTATCTTCAGTTATTGCAATTTCCCCCCAGGGAAGGGATATTTGACACCACCTGTTGCTCCCTGGGTAGGGAATTTGACATGAAAAAGTGGTAAAATGTCAAATCCCCTGGGGTATGCCCGGCCCCCCCTCCCTGGGGCTTAACAATGACTGGTGCATAACATTTAAAATTTATTCAATGATCACGCGCCTTTGAAGTTCAAGTCGCGATTTAGTGGCGCGAGGCGGCTGTTCATACTAAATCCTGACTAGAAGAATGGGTGTTGTATAGACTGCACACGACGAGCTTCATGCGATTCTGAAATCGTGGACCCCTGCTGATGTTTTGCAATTCTACTGCAAAACATCAGCAGGAGATTGCATTTTTTCTCAAGGTAACTTGTCAGCAACTTAAACCTCAGGGACTGAGAGAAGTGTGAAAAAGTAAATTCTTGGAATTTTAATCTGTCATCGAAAGAGCAATGTTGTCATCCTTACTGAAGAAACACAGGGTTTGTGACCTGAAACGTCTTGTTATCTCTAACTTGCTGGCAAACGTGTTTAATCAATTCCCGCACTTACTCGATTTTACCGCGCGGAAATATGGTTGACAAAGAAATGCGTTACAGCTTTATTATCTATTCGGTTCGGTACCAAAATCATCTTTAGATTTCTTTTACATATTAGTACCGTACGGCCAAAAAATCAAATCTAGGCAATCCGCAATTGCCATAGGAATGTGTCAATGCAACTCGCACGAAATGTGAAAATTTAAGACTTACACACATCACACTGTAAGTCAATTCCAAATTTAAGATCTCAGAAAGCAATTTTCGTTACGGTAAAATGACTATTAGTGGTGAATCGGCGATTTGAATAAATGGTTCATGAAGCAAAGCTCACAAGTGAACAGATGATTACATGTTTTGCAGTTATCCATGCAACTAGCACACAAAGTCAAACAAAAATTCATTATGAACTACGAAATTTCCACCAATATCTGTTGCAATGACGGTCTGCTCTCTGGTTCACTGATTAATCCCCGACTCAAAAATTCTGGCAGGTTGCCTAATGTCGCTTTCTGGAAGATTGTTTTTGCTAGTTTCGCAAAGCTAAAGATGTCACTTTGAATGCTTTGTCCCTTTGTGCCATTAACTATCTCTGGCGCGATGTGAGGGTACTTTTTAGCATAGGCCTGCTGTTGTTCTTTGGACATGACTTTTGGGCCTTTCAATCCAGTTAATGGGAGGCTTTTTCCAAAGTCGATTAAAACTGGAGAGTAGACACCCTCGATCTCATCTAAAACAACGTTGTTGCCTTTGATATCATTACGAAGAAAGCCCGATTCGTGGACGCGTTTTAGCCCTGATCCGATTTTCTTAATGATGGCGACCCAAAATACTTTATCAGTCGCCATGACGCTTTTGGAGAGGGCACTTGATATGGTAAGGGACTTGTGATTTGTCTATCGCCATGAAACTGAATGATAAGACGAAAGGGTGGCGCTGCACTACAAACCCCGAAGAGAAGAGGGAGGCACGGATGAAAACCCAGTTTGTTAATGATGCGGGCCTCGTAAATCAGCTCTTGCCTTACTCTGTTTTCTGCCTCATGACTAGACTCTCCTTTCCCTTCGTGGACATGCAAGGACTTAACCACGACGGTCATGCCACGGAAGGTGCCCAGGTAACAGGAACCATAGCTACCACTACCAAGACAAGTCTTAGTCAAGGTCACATGTGTTGCAGATATTTCTTTTAGACCGTGGAGTCGAGCTGCCTTCTTTGGTACTTCTTCGTGGTCTGTATTTGCTGATCTCTTCGTTGCTATACGGTTTCGTTTGTCGGACTCCGACGCTAGGCGTCCATCTGCTGGATCTGCATTCACCCGTTGTAGCTCTCCACTATCGATGCGCTTTTCAATGGCTTTCTCTACCTGGACTTCAAGCCGCCGACGGCGATCTTCAATCCTTGCTCGCTTTGCTTCTTCTCTTTTTCGTTTTTCGCGTCTTTTCTTTTTCGCTTTCCTTCTAACTTTGTGTTGCCGTATTTCTTTGTCGTTCATGGTTTTCCTCGAAGTGAACGGAAATTCTAATTGACTTTTCAGCAATGGAAATTTCCCAAATCAGCGACAAAAGGCTAGCTACTTACTGAGAATTCAGTGATTTCATGATCGAATGACATCTCCATTGACTGAGACATTCTTGAAACAAAGTATTACTTTTGCTGTTTATTCCCTGATTACATTGGTCCAGAATTGTTGTTTGTACTTTGAGTCTCAAATCCTAGGATGCTCGAGCAGAGATGCCCTCACCGCGTCAGTAGCAATTTCAGTGGGATAACACAAGTCTCGCTGTACGTCCTTAGCCGGGGAATTGACCAAAATTAAAATTCTCTAAATCTCTGAAACTTTGTTTATCACCTAAAAATTTCCGCTTTGGCACCTCCTATGCAACAAGAGCTGGGGATGGGCTGCATTGTTTAAAGTTTGCACTGGTAGCGTTTTCGACAATATATTCAAAAAAAAACTGCTCTTTATTTGTACTCGAACCACAAAAAGTATTTGGCGAGAAAATGGCTGAAATATACGTTACACACTGTACTATTTGCGAAAAGAAATTTAAGTCAAGGAGGGCCCTTGAAAGCCACTTCCAGTCAAGGCATTCTGGACACGAGGTACCTCGAAATATTGACTTTTCTCTTGGGGACAAAGCAGCACCACGCGTGCATCTTCGACTTTTAAAAGATCGTGCAAAGCGCGAAAGGTACACGGAATGGCTGGCAGAATTAGTCGAGTGCATCAATTCTGCACACAACCCCTGCGTTCCAGGTATATATTTTTACTATAGCCTGATTTACTTTGAGTTAACTAATTCTCATTATGCCGACAACAGAATGAATGTTTGTTGACGTTTTATGCCCGGTTTTTATCCCGATATAATGAAACAATAACAAGCGAGACCACGAGACACGTGCATGTCATAAATATATATTGCATTTCCAGGTAAAAATCGGGCATGAAATGGACCAAGGCTTTATTTTTCTTATGATGCATACGGTAATGCGACGCTACCGGAAGAAGTTAAAAACTCATGTTGAGTAATCTGAGTGACACGTTGGCATAAGAAGTTTTCGGACAAACAGGCCTTGTATTTTAACTTAAGACTGCATTTTTTGGAATAAGAAAACAACAAGTCAAAGCTCGAGCACACACACAAATGCATATAAAATACGCAACGTGCAAAGTAATAAAACAATATTCTGCAAACATTCTATCGACTGGAAGCCACTCTTTTAACATCCTTAAATGAACTCTTTCTTTAAATATTTGCAGCCAAATGGTGCCATTTTACATTCACCAATGTTAGATTGGATTTCTTAAGCCACCTA
Organism: Montipora capitata; assembly: GCA_949126865.1. Taxonomy (NCBI): domain Eukaryota; kingdom Metazoa; phylum Cnidaria; class Anthozoa; order Scleractinia; family Acroporidae; genus Montipora; species Montipora capitata. Next base: position 16,291,195 of record OX421447.1, read on the forward strand.
TTAAAGAAGATAGGAAGTGCAAATCTCAATGCAGTGAAAGAGTGCAAGCACTTTAAACCACCCATGTGGAAACAAAAAGCGCTACGTCTTTCATTCAAGACCTACAACTTGGAAGATATTCAACAGGCACTGTCCGAACAATCAGCTGTAGGACTTTGCTTCTCCAAATCGTTCAGTGGCACTACCGAAATCAATACTGAACGCCCACTGTCTGGCCGTGCTGCTCTGGAAGCTGCAAAGAACAAGACATCAGCAAAGCAGCCCACTCTTCGATCCCAAATCGACATAAGCGCTGGTCAGGGGAGAGCTACGAGAGAGTGTGAACTTATTTGGTGCCCACTATTTGACAGTTCTAACAGTGGTTTTTTAACACTGAGAATATTTGTGGGGAAAGTTCACCTATAAAATTACCGCCACTGGAGTAGAAAACCCTGCTAGGATAAGAATACGCAATGCCACAAGTGATGTGAATTGTCTTTGTTTATTAGTAACGTAATAATTTCTTGATAATATTAACACTATGTTGGATTATAATCACCCCTGCTTTGTATACACCTGCTTTCATTTGTAATCGGAAATTAATAACGAACACTGACCATTTCAGGAAAGAACACAACTGATTGTTGGGAATAAAATTAAATTATCTCTCGTTTAATTGTATTTTAAGGTCGTTACATTTTCCAATATGAAACACCCGGAGAAAAGCCCTCGCTGAAAAAGAAAACCAAAAAGGAATCCAGTGATTCAAGTTTTTCATATTTATTAGGCCTCGCAGTTTTTTCATTGCTTCTTGGCAAATTAAAAATCGTTTTTTTTTTTAATTTCACTGAAACACAAGGAGAAGAACTCTCACAGAGTTGCAGCCTAAGAAGACCATGCTACTCTGCAGTTTCAGAGAATCCTAAGAAAACGTGTTGCTAGATTAATTCTGAAAGTGTTCTAATCCTTTTTAAATTTCACTGAAACACCAGGAGAGAAACTCTCACAGAGTTGCAGCCTAAGAAGACCATGCTACTCTGCTGCCTCAGAGAATCCTAAGAAAACGTGTTGCTCTTAATTCTAAAAGTTTTGTAATCCTTTTTACAGTTTCACTGAAACACCGGGAGAGAAACTCTCACAGAGTTGCAGCCTAAGAAGACCATGCTACTCTGCTGCCTCAGAGAATCCTAAGAAAACGTGTTGCTCTTAATTCTAAAAGTTTTGTAATCCTTTTTAAAGTTTCACTGAAACACCGGGAGAGAAACTCTCACAGAGTTGCAGCCTAAGAAGACCATGCTACTCTGCTGCCTCAGAGAATCCTAAGAAAACGTGTTGCTCTTAATTCTGAAAGTTTTGTAATCCTTTTTAAAGCTTCATTGAAACACCGGGAGAGAAACTCTCACAGAGTTGCAGCCTAAGAAGACCATGCTACCCTGCTGCCTCAGAGAATCCTAAGAAAACGTGTTGCTCTTAATTCCGATAGTTTTCTAATCCCTTTTTAAAACTTCACTGAAACTCCGGGAGAGAAACTCTCACAGAGTTGCAGCCTAAGAAGACCATGCTACTCTGCTGCCTCAGAGAATCCTAAGAAAACGTGTTGCTCTTAATTCCGATAGTTTTCTAATCCTTTTTAAAACTTCACTGAAACACCGGGAGAGGAACTCTCACAGAGTCGCAGCCTAAGAAGACCATGCTACTCTGCTGTCTCAGAGAATCCTAAGAAAACGTGTTGCTTTTAATTCCGATAGTTTTCTAATCCTTTTTAAAACTTCACTGAAACACCAGGAGAGAAACTCTCACAGAGTTGCAGCCTAAGAAGACCATGCTACTCTGCTGCCTCAGAGAATCCTAAGAAAACGTGTTGCTCTTAATTCCGATAGTTTTCTAATCCTTTTTAAAACTTCACTGAAACACCGGGAGAGGAACTCTCACAGAGTCGCAGCCTAGGAAGACCATGCTACTCTGCTGTCTCAGAGAATCCTAAGAAAACTTGTTGCTCGTAATTCTGAAAGTTTTCCAAAAATATGTATTTTTTTAAATTTCACTAAAATACACGCAGAGAAACCCTCACAGACTTGCAGCCTAAAAAGCCAGTGCTACTCTCAGAACCTACTTCTGTTATACACTCTCATACAAAGCTCCAGTCATGTAAAATTTCATGTGGATATTAATATGAAGGGCTGGATGCAAAAACCTATTAAGTGACAATTTTGGTCGATTTTTAGTTTTACTCAAAATTAGCCCAAATTTTGCAAGTTGACTGGAAATGAACTTAAGAACATTGCCCTGGTATTTCGTAAACCGATTTTTGCTTTATTTTTGAGAAATAAGCTATGCAAAAAAATATCGGCTTCGTGTTTGAAAACAATATTTTGAAAAGCTTTTGCTGAGTAATACTTTCTAGCATGCCAACATTGAATAATACAAATTAATCTGAGATATGTTGTACAGATATCATTAAAGTAAATATTTAATGGCTTACTGTTACTGTGTTATACTTTGTTCCCAATGAGCACCAGGAGAAAACAGTTCTCACAGAGTTGCAGCCTAAACAGACCAGGCTCCTCTGCTGCCCCACCAGTCACTGAAAGAATAATGCACAATAACAAGATCAATATTCCATTATTATGCAAACAAAAAATAATCTAGTTAAACCGAAGATCGCCATTTAATTACTTGCAACATAAGCTGCTTTCTCAAGCATCTCATTTGGGAATATTGCCATTCAAACTGAGGCATGGCTACAAAGGCGTCTTTGGAAAGAAAGTCTCTCGCTGCTAAAATTACCCCAACACCACAGCTTCCACTCCCTTGGCCCATTTCACCACAATCTGCCTGTGATGGCATTCCAAATCGCTCAAAATGATCTGCAGAGGACCAAAAGGAATTCCCAAAGCAATGGGCATCAGGTCTCAGCTGATGGAAGACATCAAGAATGTGTTTGATTGTGGGCAGAACACTGGTGGATGGCTTCAACTTGTAACCATCATCAAACATTAGCTTTCTATGAAGGAGGTCAATGACAATGAGACCCCAGTGTGACTGGTTCATGTGTAAAGGGCAAAGAAGAAGATCCAGTTCTTTCACCTTTGAAGTGGAGAGTACTCCAAGAAGCGTTCTGTGGATGAATTGACTGTCTTTGGTGCTAAGCCAAGTGTGAGCTTCAGAGGGGAGATAGAGAGCCTTTGATTTACCTTGAAAATCCTGAAGAAAGCTCAAGATGCACACGTCAATGACAAAGTTGTCCAAATATCGTTCTCCAACCAGAGTTGAGAAGGATGCTACATCAAAAGACTTGCCACCAGCTCTTAAGACAGTGGTGTTCTCTCCGTGGTTCCAAAGGATCTCCTTGATTGCACAAATTTCTGCCACACTGAGGCGATCTGGATTCTCGTTGAGCCATCGTTCTTCACTGCGGACGACTGTCTTTAAGGATGCTATTTTGCAAAATTTCTTCAGAATTGTTATCCCACTTCTGGAAAATGTTCCTAGCTTTGGGATAATAACCCCCGTGGGACATTCCTTACCTTGCTTCTTTCCTAGAGCTTTTTCAGCCGCAACTAACAACATTTCAGGAGGCCTTTCAAGCAGTGAGAGTGGATCAGTCTCAATGAATGATCCGAATATCCTGGTGATGTTTGCAGAATGTAAAGTGTTGACTAACACTTGAGGGATGGTGATGCCGCAAAGTTGTTTCCTAGTCAAATTTGAAATCGACCTTAGCCATGCAGAGTTTCCACTAGACATTGTGGAATCACTTGAACCAGTAAGATCCACATTCGTGACAGACAGGATGCTTGAAGAAGGGATGTATTCCATGTCTGTCTTTATGGAACTAATGCCACATTGTGCTGCTTGCATTGGTTTGATGGCTGGGGGAAAGGAAGTGCTTACATTTAGCACTGCAGAATCATCTGAGCCACTAAGGTCCACATGCATGACGGATCGGCTACTTGACAGATGTTTCTCGACTGTCCTTATGAAACTGGAACCACATTGTGTTGCTTGCATTGAATTTTGGTTGATGGCTGCTAGCAAGGAAGTGTTGTCATCTGACATTACAGAATCAGTTGAAACAGTAGTATTTGCATGAATCACTGATGGAACATTGCAAGGAGATATGGCTGCTGTGACTAATGTACTAAAACTGAAGCTACATTGTGTGGCTTGTACTGGTGTGATGATGGCAGGCATAGTTGATGTAGCAGCTTCTTCATCATTTTGTTCTATGCAGGTATCTAGCAAAGGCCTCAGAGATTTGGCCAAGTTCCCAGTACCCAGGCTAATAAACCTTACAGTTGTTTTATAATTGGTTTCCCACAAATCATGGTCATACTGGAAGACACATCTCGGATCATCACTCTCTTGCACAATGGTTCCCTTGCCTTGTGTAAACTTGTACTCCAGATGATCCTTACCATACATTGAATCAAGCAACTGACACATTACAGAGATCCATACCTTATCCTCATTAGACCAGGAAACTACTTTGTTGGGCCAACCACATCCTCGGAAAAAAAAAATTTCCTTTACCTATCAGAAATTAAGACACTCTAATCAATAATAAATATTTAACCAGTGTACTCATTGGTGATGATATTTAATTACCAGGTAACATCAGTGCAAAAACGAAGCGTATAAATTAAGTACTGTAGTTAGTCAAAATTAAAATTGCTAAATCATGGAAAGTGATGACCAACACAAGAATTATCAAAAAACAATGGTTATTCCTCAAGGAGAAGGAACCTCCACTCCTACAAAATTATAAAACGAAATGTTGTTAACAATCCGATTTGCTTAAACGTTAATATCAAAGAAAGCGTTTGTATTAGAAAATAAATAAATTCAAAGTCATTTATTTTCAACTTGCAGTTGAGCTTTTGTTACTTAACAGAGGCCCTTTGTGTCAAAACAGTGGGCTACAATAAGAAAAGGCCCAGTAAACCTGAGTGAGTGATAAGAATTACATCATTCTAAAAATCAATATTTGGCCAATGGCAAAAACAATTCGTTCTTTCATCCAATTCAAGGTGATCATTTTGTAGAAGGTGAGGTTGCTTTTAAAAACAATAGACTTATAATAGAATTGTACAAACATGATGTAAACATAATGACTGCTTCATTAGAACTCAATAGAAAACTCGTCTTTGAGACAGTATACTCAATTAGATAAAAGTGTTGCACACCTTGTGTGATGCATTCGTTGGCTTTACGAAATTGGATCCGCAAAAACAACATCATCTCAGATAGCCAATGTGAAATAATGTGTTCCACTACAAAGAAAAAATAAAATAAAACACACCGGTAAGATTGGTCAGTAGAAATCATTTGTGATGATTTCTAATGAGCCTGATCATAGAATACAATTCCAGTTTGTGACACATTGTTCCTTAATGTCCTCCTAATGATTTTAGAGTCTGAAATATAGTGTGCTCAAACTTAATTGCAGGAAAATCTATTTCAGAAAGTCTGAAATTAAATATTGTGGTCAGTTGATACTAAAACAAATAAAGAATCATCAAGTTATGAAAATGACTCTCATACAAGATTGTCCAACTCCTCCTTGATCGTGATTTGTTGCCCTTGAATATAGAGCCCGGTGAACCTTGTGTGAAGCTTCAAAGCCTTGGTTGGAGTATTTGGCCAATGAACGATGAAGGCGAAGCAGCATAGCAGAGTGGTCAATGGTGAGGTGGCCATAATCACCTGTGCCAAGGGTAACTCCAAACAAGTGACGCATGAGAAAACCCCAAAGTTTGCACTGAAAAGACAACAAAACCTATCACTTTCTGTTATAACATGCAATTTCACATGTGTGTGTACAATGAAATATATTTAAGATAAAATCTGCATACCTTGACATCAAATATGTCAATTTGCTCATCCTCACTGCCTTCAAATTGGCTACTTCTGACCACTTTTGCAATTTCCTTCCATTCTTGGAATGCCTACAAAAGTAAATGTCACTTCGCTATTCATTGCAATCATTGTGATTCAGACCCATAAATACAACATTATGAATGTAAATAGGCACTGAAACATTTCTCAAGGGGAATGGTTATTTAGCAACTGAAAACACACTTCCACAAGTATACACTATAGTCTTAAACAAATATGATGTAATACATGTAAGAAGCTGCCTGGCTTTATAATTAATGATCTGAACTTGAAATTACATATATTGCAAAGTATCCCTCGGAATTCAGACCAAAAGTTAGAAAAAAGAATGAAAAAAAGGAATTAGTCTGTCCTTGAGTCTAATGTACATCACTGACATACCCTTTGGAAATGGGCAATTTGTAGTGATGCAGCAAGTCCTGCCATGTCAGGATTTTCTTCTCTGTTGAGGTCGATATTTTGAAGACCTTTTCTCTTCCTGGCCCTTTTACTTGGTGGCTGCTCTACAGAAAGTGATGGCGCTTGTTCACAAGAAAGGAATTTTTCTTCAACATCCTCTAGTTTCCTTCCCCAAGAAATGCTTTCACTTTCAAGGAACTGCTTTAACTCTAACCAAAAAAAAAAAAAATGATAACGGATTTACATGTACATTAACATTCCACTTAGTGTTTTTATGGCTTGCTAATTGAGATCCTTTTTACTATTTCTTCATTGATTTTATTTCTATCATGTAAAGTGCATTCAAATATTTATACAGAGCCTGAGCTGTGCTTAACAAATACTATTATTGTTATTATTATTAAAAACGACTTCATTAAATCAGGGTTGTATATAAGAGCCGGCAGCTGGCGAAGTTCGCCGGCTTCTCTGTCAGGTTTCGCCGGCTACTTTCATTGTTTGAGGAGTCAAGACATGTAGAGGAGATGATGTTTATGAGGTCTAAACTACTTGGGCTCAATACAAATAAAAATTTGCAGTGCCTATCTTTTCTGAAAACACATAAAAGACTTCTGACTCAAGGGCAGTTTAAAAACGTTATGCTTCAGACTTTCGTTTTGAAAAAATCTTGCTGCGGTGGCGGGAAAGTAGGAACAATATGATTTGTTGTCCGCCATATTGGATTTCCATATCTTTAAACAGCCACCGACTGTATCTTACCGGAAGGAAAAATCACTCAAGGACTTTTTAGTCCGCGCAAAACTTCCTTTAATCACGCCGCAATCATTAAAAAACTTGTAAACAAAGAAACACTTTCAATAGGTTTGTTCTCAATCCAGAAGGAAATTTACATATGATGTTCTGCTAGCAACACGCTCAGCCTGCGTTCACGCATCTCTTACCACAACTCAACTGAGGAAAAAAACTAGCCCCTGATCATTCTTTAACCGCTCCTTCGTTTTCACTTCGAACCTTTCAGTTGATCATTTATAGCGAACGTAGAAGCTGAGGACTCGTAGACTTTATTTAAACACTTGAACGTAACGCTCCTCGGAGTTGAATCCTACTTGCCCGCGTAAGTGCACGTCCTCTCGAGGGAATCTCTACGCTTCAACATGACAACGGATCTTTATCCAACGTCACCCTTGATCAACTCTCACTGCTTTACGGAACTCCTAAACTCTTCGGAAAAAAAAACTACATCACTCTTAAACCGCTCGAGTGATTTTCAATTTTCGAAATTACTACAACCAAGTTCCGCAAGCATATTTTCCCGCTAATTACACAATGGAACGAATGTGTGTCATCTTCACACCTAAACAGGATGGAAACATCCTTTACGCCATTGGCCAATTAGTATCCTCCAATCAGCTTCTTAATTTAACAAGCAATCAGAAGCCTTTGCTGGTATAGTCCTTCAAAGTATGTGCCATGTTTACAAGTTGTCAAGTGGCAATATTTGCCAGGCTCGTTAGCTCCAGCAAAACCACCAAAAAGATGCAAAAAATATCACTCAACTTTTTGTTTTTAGGGTTGTATTATTGAAATGTCGCTTCGTCTTTCTTTGAGTAACATGGTTTTCATAGTATAATTGCAGCTTGATTCATCCCTCTAATGTTTGAGTTTCATGGCTCAAAATGCCAGGAAATGCATTTTCCGGCATTCAGTTTTCAAAAATTTTCGGGTGGAGCATGCCCCCGGACCCCCCTAGAAGCGATAGGCTAAAGCCCATCGTGTGCGTCCTCCGGACCCACAACCGTCTACTTCGCAAAAAACTCCGGCTACGTGAAACCTTAAAGAAAACCCTGTTAAATATGGAATAGTTCCCTGCTTTTTACAAATGTCCAAGTTCAATTAACCAATGTTCATTGTATTATGGACTCCATTTTGAGCAGGTACATGTACTTAGGCTAAGTATTTTACAGAGTGTGGATATTACCAATGACATGCCATAAATAGTTCTGACACCAGTTAGCATTACAAAATTGTACTGAATTTACACTTGGACACAAAATCTGGTATTGCCTTCCAAACTCTAGGAGCTTCATATAGCTTTAAAAATAGAATTCCATTCATTAAGTACCTTTTGCTTGTGCAAGTGGAACTTCCTCCTGGTGTTTGCCATAGTCTCTTTGAAATGTTCCCCTTTGCAGAATGCCATCTATGTACTAAATGGTATTCAACACTTAATAATAGTTATATACAAATTATTCATCGGAATACTACTACTTTTATTTTCCTTTGGATATATGAAGACAATTATTTACAAAACCCGCATATAGCATTAGCTAATCGTGGCTTTGGAATCCACTCCAATTTTATTTATTATATTTAAACAGATAAAAATAATGGCATAACACATATCAGTAAGTAACAATTCAACATATTTCAAACAGCAAATTTTCTTTGTCACTTTGATTGTGATATTTCGTCAATTACAGCTGAAACAAGCCCATCTGTTGCTTGTTGTTTCTTGTATATATATACTCTTATCTCTGCATTTTTATGCATAGAGCACTACGGTACTAGGATAAGTTAGACAATCCAATTGTGTATTCGTTTATACCCTTATATATATATATATATATACATGTACTCTTGAATAAAGCACTTCAAGATATGTGAAAGAATCTCTGTATCACTCTCCATTTATTGTTATATAATATGTGTTAATTTATAATAAGGCAGCAAGTAATCAGAAAATCAAATTGAAATGAAGGATAACTCACATTTTTTCCTGCATTTGTAAAAGTTACATAGCCAAGTACTACATCTCGAGAAGCTCCCTTGACTTCTTTGTAGTAACTGATCACTTTCTCGAGTGGAAGTGATTGGTCAACAATGTTGGTAACATTTTCCAGAATGCTTCTTTCAGTATTTCCTATAAGAAAATATAACTGCCTAATAAGGGAAAACACTCACTTATTTGAAATGATTTCTTTTTTACTAATCCATGATTACCAAAAAGTAATATAGCTACCAGAAAATGATGCAACTGAGATATTGTTCTTGTTGACAGCTGTCTGTTGTCCTTGGCGTAGTTTCACCGTTATTCTTTCGTGACCCCTTGACAATTCTGGACCATACTGACCAAGTGCTTTGTTGCATTCATCCAGTGAATTGCATCGATATGCAAATAATCCTAGAGATCCCAACAGCTGTTCAGTGTTCCTCATTTCACTGTGCAGAGCACACAGGCATACACTGCTTAACTCCTCCTCTAAGAGAAATGTTAAGTCATCACGTATTCCTGACCACCTATACAAGAACAACAAAGAATTGAGCTTACTAGGCTTTTTCACTTTAACAATTAAACTAATGATTCAGAACTGCATCAGAAACAGAACACAAAGTATCACAAAAACATAAGTAAGCCTGATGACAGTACGTGTTAGCCCATCAACCTGTAAATTAACACCATGATAGCAAATTACACAACGAATCTTCTATAGATTACAGAGACAAACACTACCTCCCAATATAGCAACTTCTTTCAGGCCAGTGTAGCCTTCATTACCCCGTTGTTTTTTTTTATATGGTTGTTAAATTATTTTATATACAGTAAAACATTAATTTATTTTAACTCACTTTCCAATATTCGCCTTAGACTGTAGACATGTAAGGCAAACTTCATCATAGGATCCACCCCAATGTTCTTTGCAGGCCTTCGACAACAACAAGAACAACCAGTTTTAATTAAATTGATGTTTGGAACTCGTGAAACTTTTTCTTTGTTTGACTTTAGCTTGTGTGAGAACTATCGGTTTAGAATGGGGCATGATACTTCAAGTAAGCAACATAATAATTCCTGATTATAATTCCTGCATCAGATGTGAATTAGCCAATATCAAAAATACCATAATAAGCACTTAATGACTGGCCCCAAGGGAAACAGTGAGTTTTGTTTCCCAAGACCCTCAATGTTCCCCGAGGCGAGGCCAAGGGAAACATTGAGGTCGAGGGGAAACAAAACTCACTGTTTCCCGAGGGGCCAGTAATTAAGTGTTTTGTTATACCTCCCAACTCAAAATAGAACAATACACAGATAAAAATTATTTGCTTGACGTCGGCTGGCGTACAGATTTGCCGCCGTTTCAAAGGTGCATGACCTGATCACATGTGAGTCGAAAGTTCAAGTTGTTGTTGCCCTAGGGCGTCATGAAGTTTTGTTCGCCCTAGGCGTCATGAAGTTTTGACAAATGACACGTGACACGTTCTCCTCCAATCAGAAAACGTCTTTGAGTTGGGAGGTATAACAATACTATTTGTCTGTCCCTCCAAAATTTTGCATAAGCATTGTTTCCAGTTTCTCTTGGGACGTACCATTATAAGTCCCAAGGGAAAATAAAAACAATGCTTATGCAAATTTTTGGAGGGACAAACAAAGAGTATTATGGTATTTTTCATATTGGCTAATACCAGTATTCAAAAGGGCCGGACACAATATGATGCCTTACTTGATGCGAAAGAGGTTGAAAATTCTTAGAATTCTTCATTGGACCACACATAGTGGTGGGTAAGTGTCTAGAAATATTTCAACTAGAGGTAGGTGAGTCTACTGACGTTTTGAGCACAAATCATGATGACTTCACACTAACCGTTTGGTACCGCTTGTTTAATCTACTTATCGGCCTATGATTTTCTTTGAGTTAGTCGTCATTGAGTTGAACAGATTCTTACACCAAGGATTTACCAAGCAACAATGTGATGTCACTGTAATGTAAAATTCTTGGATCAAGATTTTCCAGTTTTACATTTAAATGATTATTGGATTTTTCATAACTTTATCAATCAAATGTGTCATATTCATGAACTAACTGTGGCAGTTCATGATGGAACTTGAACAATTTGCTTTATGTTGGCATTGATTCGGTTTGCACTGCAATGAAAAATCATAATCACAAGTAACCTAACAACTTCTTTGAATGTAACAGTTGTAACATATATTATTTAATAGTATTAGTGAGATTAATACCCGTAAAGCATGGCAAAGGAAACAGAATTCTATTTCTATTCCCCTTCCACCAAGCATGAAGGTTTCATCACCAAGTTTAGTAATCAACAAATACAATGCCTTCAAGTCCAATGTCACTGTGGAAAAAAGCAAAGATAAAATAAATGCAGAAACAATTAACCCCCCAAAATGAAAATAACTTATTTGCAAATTGTCTCATCAAATTATTATGATTTTAAATAAAATTCTGAACATCTGATTACATAGTCTAGCAGGCATTGTCATAGAATGACAGCTATTGCAGCAAGAACAGCTGGCTAACTGTATACTAACAGTTTGATTAAGACTAAAAAGACTGTAACCACACTTAAAAATAGCTGGTTATATTACATTTGACATCTCTTTCATCAAAACATAAATGTACTTCACAACCCTGATAAAAAGAATGCAAAATAATGCATGTCAAAACCCCTTGATATACTAGTACCTTTAAATGTTATTTTGTAATGCTTGCCATCAACATATATGCCATTCTTCTTGAGCTCATCCTTTTCATCATTTAGCCTGATGACTAGTTTTTTTACCTCACTCCTGAAAAAAAGTTAACAAAGGTGTAAAATTATATAACAAGAAATGAACCATACATTCATAGGTCAAATAGAATAACAGTAACCATGCAAGACTGAACTATATGCTACATGTATTTAACATTCCTTAGCAAGTGGCAATTTTTTTTCAACAGTGGAATGCCTGTACTGTATTTCTACAGGCAGTTAATGAATAACCTTTTCTCTGCACAATTTGCCACTGCAATTGGAAAAACCGCCATTGCACTTTGGACTCCTTTCAGACCCTTGCCTGCAGCTTCCATTATTGGCACAATTCCAACAGAGACTTGCTCTCTTCCAGTAGAGTAAAAGATATGCGTCTGAGTAGTGCATCCACACCACCACAGGCATTTCCCCATTACAATTCATTAACACTGAAGGCACTGGATGTCAAACAAGTATTAAATGTAGTAACCTCCTTAATGACTAGAGCAATAATAATTTACTGAACTCAGCTATATAACCTTGACACTTGAATAAAATGAGTAAGATGATGATGATTGTTGTCGTTGTTGTCATTATATATGTATTAACAGTGTATACATGTATGTGCAATTTGGTATTTTTATATAAAATTTAATAGATTATGAATAAAAAAGTCAAATACCCTTCTTTTCGTGAGAAATAATTTACGGTAATCATTTTAATAGCCTCAGGAAAAAATGCGAAAAAAGTTCAGAATAAACTACCCTTTACAGTAAAAAAACCAGTCAAAAAATATGAAAAAAATAAAAACAACTTTACTATAATTTGTTTATTTTCCAGCACATAGGAAAGGAGTCATAACTAGTTTTCTGTAAATGAGCCTTCGGTAAAGTTCATTTTTCTTCGCCAAAGAGGACAGGCACTCCCAGTAAAACTCATCTAAGAAGGGAACTAAATTAAAAGTCATTTGGTACAAATTATCATGCTATACAGATTTGAAGGTTACTCAGTGCTTAATTTGTTATACCTACAAGAGGGCGCCCATCAAGTTTAAGGTTGAACTCAAGAACACCAGATTCAGGGATATCTTGATGTAAGTGGCTTTGACGTATTTGCCACACCAAAGCAGCTTTCAGGCTTATCCCATAGCCTCGAAGTTCTGCTACAAGAGGCTCTAACTTAAAAAGATTTCTTGTAATGGAAAACACAAGCTCTCTCTGGGCTCGCATCTCATTGGAGGTCAAGGGAATTGCAACATCGGTAGATTTCTAGTAAAACACATAACATAAAATGGATAGTCAGATGTTGAACCTAGTAAATTGCACTTAATTAATTTGTTCAACTGAGATGACACTCTTAAATGTAAGCCATATATTGTGGAGCACAATACAGGCATGACACTTCACTTGGCAATTGAAACTATCACGGATAATTAAGAGTATCTGAAATTTACGGTCAGACAGGATAATTGAGGAATAAAATTGAGGTAAAAAATGTTGAGAAATGCTTGCTAGAGCTATAGTATTCTCATTGTTCGGAGAAATGACACTTGATAAAATCATGTACAAGACAAGTGGGAACAATAAACAGAGGCTGTTTATTGGCAATTGAAACCATCACTAAGACCATCCCCACCCCACTTAAATCTCATATACCCTACTCTCCTCTCCCTTCTCTTGCTCAAAGGTGCGCATATATTAAAGGACTTACCCCTGTGCGACCAATGTTCAGAAAATTCAGAAGTGTTTGCCATGATCGGTTGGGGATCATAGTGGCCAGCTTTACATACAGTTGAATCCAATCAGGCACTCTTAGGCTTTCCAAATACTTTTGATTCAGTTCATCGCGCAACATGTTGTGTAGTGCGTTCTTGATACCTTGCTTTTGGGCAACGGTGTTTAAAGCAGTAGAAACTGCATCTTTAATGAAATATTTTCTGTCTTGCTCACAGTACAAAAAGCCATAGCCAAATACCTTTCCAAGAAGACATCCCCTCGAAGTAAGGAGCTCCTGCATCTCATCCACGCACTTTCTGGCGACTGCTCCGGTGTTTCTCATAAATAAACGAGGCCCCATCGACATGTTTTCTAAATCCTCGATCGCCTCAAACGATGTTTTGATTTCCGTTCTAAATTGTGATGCATTCTCAGGCTTTTTCAATTCCACTGGTGTCGATGGAGGAGTATCGGGTAAAATGGCGGGAAATCGATTTCCTCCCGCCAATTCTTCGATTGTAAGGCCATTGATGAAGTCTTTTATAGCCTTACCTTCGATTGAGCACAAGACCTTGTTATCGTTTTGATTGTTGCTTCTTAATGCTCTCACCAAAATCCCGAAAAGTGTAGATACCACGACCCCATCTTTCTTTGAAGACGACCCAAACCACGAAGGAATCACTCCCGCGTTATTAATATCGACCAGCTCGTAGATCGAGACTTCCAACATCTCATCTTTGAGAAGAGCAACTGCACTGAAATTTCTCGGTCTGTTAAACCACTCGCTCGATACAGCATACCAGTGCTTCGATTTACAAAGGGATGGCCCGAAAACTCGCTTAAGCCGAAGAGAATACGGCGACGATTCATTCGCCGCCATATCTCCTACAAAAGCGATCCTGTCGTTTTGAATTTCGCGCGACACTTCTTCTGTTTATATACCACAGAGAATATTAACTTTCAAAACATGATACTACAAGTGTTGAAAAGACACATTACCGCAAATTACCTTGTGATGACAGCTGTTATAATTTCATTAACAACCGCGACCGGAAATTAGATACCATGCCCTGCTGTGAATTTCAGAATCGCATGAAGCTCGTCGTGACAGTCAGTTTTTTAATTCTCGCGCGCTAGCGCGCGAGCCTCACACGCTCCCTAGGGCGTCTCCCCAGTCTCACTCTTCGTTTTCACCCTCGCTCCAGACCTTTCGCTTGAGAAGACGCATTCGTCCAACGCAAAAATACGGCTGTTTTGGAGTCTAGGTGTTGCAAGACAAAAAGCATCAATACAACACCTTTCTAAAACGACTTTATTAGTTTTTCGACACTTTGGTTTGACACACCCAGAGTGGACTTAAATTTTAAGAAGTTGTAGACACTTTAAAAAATTCAGGAAGCTTCAACGGCATTCGAACCAATGACGTCTACGATGTCGGTGCAATCATAGTTAATGGAGGGAACTGGTTTTGATGCTCGGCAAACATCAAAGGAGCAAGCAAAGATGCCAAGACTTAGGTTGGAAAGTCCACGACCGTGCACAATCACTTGTTCTGGGCTCATACACTATGCATGAATTACGTAACCAACACGTTTCTATTGATGATGAAATGGTATTTGAAATACGTTGAAATGGTATTTGAAATAATACGTTTCTATTGGTTAGTTCCTCAGTACGGAGTCAACAACCATTGTGTTTTGTGCACGGTCAAGGCCAAAAAAGAGAGCAAAAACCTACAACAAAGAAATTTGTTGTCTTAATTTTGCAATAACATCCACCAGCTTTTCCGCCATATTGATTTTGGGTTCACGTCTTGTTGTTTTCCTGGCTCCACAGCTATGATGCTGGGGTACCAGGCCTCCGATTCCGAAACTATTTATATATATATTTTTCAATCCGACCGACCGACCCAATATGAGCAAACGCATTCGACAATAAACGAAAAAAAGAAAAAAAAAGGATGGCCTTACCGTCTATTAACTATAGCCTGCGAACAAGTGGCTTCATTGCTCAGTTGATACTGAGAGCATTGCACGGGCACCGCAGGGGTCATGGGTTCGAATGCCATTAAAGCCATCTGAATGTTTCAGATGTCAATAAGAGACAATTGCTTCAATTGTCCAGTTGAGTGAGACGATCACTTCTCTCATCCGTCTGTGAGCCCGCACTTCAAATAATTATACATTTATTTTATTAAAAATGATGCTAGGTTCTTTGTCCACTTTTATCTGCGAACTCTGGCATACCGCAGAAAAAAAAATTAATGTAAGTGACATTTGCCGCACACAATTTCATGAATGGTCAATAGCAGGTGTATGGATGACATCCAAGAGACATTGACGTAAGGAAGCTAGGAATGTGTTAAATGATTTTACATAATAAACCTAAACTTTAAAGTACTATCAATTGCAAGTGATGACTGCATAAATGATAATCTTGAAGTTATCATAACGTCGGGGGTATTAAGGGGGGTGGCACTTAACTACAGAAAGACAATGGTTGCTAAGAAAGCTTTTTAGTCAAAGAGCCCAGCTAAAAGGTTCCATGGATGGTTCTATGAAGTAACTTTTTCAATAGAAATGTGACATCACTTCAATCACAAAGCGCATGCGCAACTAGTCCCAGTCCTCTGCCGTGCGTTTCAGTGTAAAACAGGTAAAAGCTCTCAGGAAACGAAAGGAAGAGGCACTTTTTCTCACTGGATGGGAACTGTAGCATGGAATTTCTATTTCGACAAAAAATGGAACTGATATTTTGAAAAGCGTATCAAGGGAGGGCCTTATGACGTCATAATTATTTTGAAAAATGATTTCTTTTAAAATCTATGTTACAGATTTTGTGCTAGAATGTTCTCACACTTTCGCGTTAAAATTTGTGGAAAACATTTTTAACTCGCTAAGTTTTTAGGCATTTACTGTTTTGGTCACGTGATTTACGAAATGTGGTTGTAATTTGAACCAGACAAAGAAATGTTAAATAGAAAACACTTGGCAAGAAAGGATAACTGTAGAGTTAAAGGAATTAGAGAAATGGCTATTTGAAGGAGTCCAGAGCAACGGTTTGGTACTATAATATCCAAGTATGAGGAAATGTTTTTTTGTGGTCGTTTGTAAATTTTCAGGAGAAAAATACTCCCACTTCTGTCAACAATCGTTAAAATAGCTCTCGTCGCGGCTAATTTCCCTTTCGTAAAAAGCGATGCCATTTTTGACGGTCGATGCCATTCTTAGTAACCAAGCCTTTTTATTCGGTTAGCTTTCAATAAATTGTTACGATTAGCTTCATTTAAATACTTTAAAATTGCCAACTAGAAGCCGTTGTTTCGGTAGTGTAGAGGTTACGTGCATTTGTTCTTAAGCCATTCAACCGAGGTCGACGTCGTTCGGTCAACTTTTTCTAATTTTCTTCTAAGGTTTTTTCTCAGTTTTTTTTTATTCTAAGTGACACGCTGCTAATCTAGTCCTAGATTACGTAGTTTTTTCCTCATTTGCAAACGACAAACTTAACAGTGAAAATTGCTTTAAGTCTCGTGCAAATGGCATCGCTTGTTTACGAAAAGGAAAATTGCCTCGCCGCGCTGAATCATTTGCTCTAGTGAAGCTTATTTCTGCTTTGAAACGAACGACGACTCGGTGAAAAGTTGATTACATAAAGTTCGCAATCGTGTCAAGCAAATTCGTAAAATTCAACGAGAACTCGCGAACGATGATTTCGGGTGTTTTATCATAATTTTGACTCCGTAACATGAGGCAACTGTAGAGGAAACTGCAATGAGTTCATGAAAGCGCTGACATTTCCATAAACTGACTGAAGTCCTCTTTAGTTGTGTCGTGCAGCGCGAGGGATGAAGTAAGGTGGGCCGCCTATGCATGCAGTGTGACATCGAGTCGCGGTTGTCATCACTCTAACTTGTCCAATTCGTCTGTGAACTCCATCACATCAAAGACGTTAGCAAGTTTCAAATCTGTCCTGATAGAAGTGTAAAAGAATTCAGGACTCTGAAAACAAGAAGATATTCTTCGAGGTAAGACGTTTTCAAATCCAATGCCATTCTACTTTATAAAATAATTAGGATAGTACGCGCACTCTCATTGGTCAATAGCTGTGTTTAGATAAAAGTATGAAACACGGCTGTGACATCACACGAATTTTGATTGATTATGTATTGTCAGACGCGTTTTGATTGGTTGGTAGGAAATACGAGCATGTGTCAATAAAATCTGTTTCAATCAAGAAGTAAATTTGAGAAATATTTTATAAAAGAAATAAGGGACTTTTTTCCGTGTTTCCATAGCCTCATCTAAACACTTGGAGAAGTTGGGAGAATTCTCGACAGTTATGCAAACCCTCGACTGCGTCTCGGGTTTGCATAACTGTCTCGAATTCTCCCAACTGCCCCTCGAATTTAGATGAGGCTATGAAAACACGGAAAATGTTCTCTGTTGGTTAATTTTTCCAGTCTATAGTTTTAATGGATTGGCATATATTGTGTCCATACATAAGAAAAAACTAAGGAAACTTTAATAGGGAGACTAACGCTAAACGAAAACGTTGGCAGTGAAAAACTCGGGCTTTATTCACCAGTCAGTTGTCTTTGGGTTTATAATTAGATTTGTTATCAATGAAGCTACCAGTTTCTTACTCAACGTGCTATAAATGGTTTTACAATTTGTACAACCGTTATCTATGAAGATGTATGCTGACAACCTCGTTCCCAACGTCTCTTTGTGGATGAGGAGACAATTGAGACCCTGGGAACGAGATTGGTATGATAGGGCATACGATGCTTGAGGTTCAAGGAGCTTCGTCATGTTAAACAACACTGTGTGTTTTATTTTTTTTTTTTAATCAAATTAAAAAAAGTCACCCTATTGTTTTCTTTCCTTCTGGTACGTGCATGTAGTCGAACTGAATCACGGACGTGAAATTGTTAATACCGAGCTCTCACCTCCTTTCTAAGATCCTGCAGCCGAAGTAATATCTGACCATTCAGTCTTTGCATTGCTTTTGAATCCAACCTGTTAAAGGAAATAGGCCACTTACACGGAGAAGAGAGAAGCCGGAGCTTATTCCCACAAACCTATTAGCATTGAGGAAAGAAGTCGGCTATTTTGAAATTCACTTCAGCCAAAAACAGACGATAGAGAGATTTCGCAAGGCATCTACGTGATACGGCCAGCGGGAAACGACAGCCTGCTGCTAGCCATAAAAGCATGGGCCTAAGCACAGGGGAGGGGACGGGGGACTATTTCGTGCACGATCCATTCTCTTTAATCCATCATGCCTCGTAGTGGAATGTTAGCATCGGCAAAAGAGTGCGAGTACGATAGCAAGTACAACTTGTTCTCGTTCTCGATGTCGTGCTCTACGTATTTAGGGTAAGCGTGTAATATGAGATCCAGTCTACAAAAGATACGATTGCGGGATGAAGTTCACATTTCGGCGCCAGTTTTGAATGAGTTGCTGGTTTTTCCACTTTTTCCAGTGGAATTTCCTTTACAGTAAGCGGCAAAAAGCAAACGCAATTTCCTTTTGATAAACTCGTAGTTTCCGCTGCGACTTTCCGATGTTAAGTCGTGGAAGACCAACTGAGCACGCCAGGCTGCGCAGTATGGATGCGCAGTAATGAAAATCCCAGAACCCGTACTCGGAGTCACACTCGTTGTCGATGCTTACATTAGGGACCTTTAGATTCTAGGACGAAAACGAGAACGAGAACGAGTACGAGTTTTCACTGCTCGTTTTTAACGAAAATACATAGGAAATTTATAACGCGGACGATTAATCTTACTCAGTCTTAGTTAGCAGCATAGGTTGCTCAGTTATTCTTATCGCTGGTAACTGAGCCATTTTGCTGATCGAAAAATGCCAAAAGTGCTACTGTGTCGATGACTTGTTTTGACAAGACGACATTTTTGCAAAACCTCGTACTAAAATGACGACGGTATTACGTTTTTCCCGCCAAAATGACGCTGGTTTGCGCGCACTCGCTGTTGTTCTATGAGAAAATATCGTACTCGTAGTCGTTCTCGTCCTAGAATCTAAAGCCCTCTATTTGCTAGAGTCGCAGGTTGATATGCGATTCTTTAGAAGCCCATGACTAGGAGCCTACAACTTCATTGTATTTTTGGAACGGTGCCGAGTTATTTTTAGATTGCTTTTCCTTTTTTTCAGACCTTTCCACAAGTCTTGCATGAGAAGTTATTACCCACGGGATTGACAATGGTCACTCGAGAAAGCCAAATCGTATTTAAGACCTAGTCTAAAAATAGCTTCATCTGTGAAAGTTCCGTCCCATAGACCTAGTATTGGAGTTACAGGCTACTGGTTATGGATTCCTGGTTCATGGGCTTTAAAAGGATAATCTTGCTGGGTGGCAGATCTTCGTATCTAACCAGAACTACAAACGAACCAAGCAACCTAATAAGTTTAGGGTTTTTCCGGCAAATCTGTATTCAAAAGCGGAATTTACTCACGAAATTGAAATGGCTCCAGTTTGATGAAGCCTCTCTTCAAAATTATCTGCAAATGATACTCCTCTGTCAAGAATCCATCACATGGATGATGGATTCTTGCTATGGTTAATGCGAACTGCGATCTTACTGTAACAATACAATACATACTTAATTGACCGCTCCCCATAGGGGCTTTTCAGGGCCAATGAGAAACAACGAAACGACGGAACAGAACAACAACAACAACAACTGTTAAGAATCCCAACTGACTGGAGGCAAACCAGTTGGCTATTTACAAGTGCAGCTGGGAAGTTGAGCCAGGGACTGCCAGGAACAAATTCAACGAGTGGTCAGAGCGGGTCTTGAACCCGGGATCTCCGGATCTCAAGGCAAGCACCCTAACCACCGGGCCACACTGCCTTCCTAATTGGGGACTAAAATAACAAAAGATCAAGGAACACCACAACACTCACCGGCCTTCCAAACCAACTTCCCTTAACCACTTTATGACGTCTTTGTTTGTCCACCATCGGATAGAGGTCTGGGGACAGGCATCCACGAAATCGACCGCAACAGCTGTGAAAACTGAAAAAGCTCAGTAACCGGGCCTTAAGGCTATTTTAATCCAAAATTTGTGTGAATTTTACCGGTCTATGACCACAGTCGAGTGCATTCTGTCAGTTTAAAAACGTCAGTACGTCACTTCACCGAAAGGAGCGTACACCTTTCATGTGCTTTACTGTTGGAAACTGAGTCCAAGTATCTTGGATTGACAGTTAAGTTGTATGAGGTCAGTGATTTTGAATGAGGTTTGCGAATTTGTTAAAGGTATTTTTAGTGGGGTTTTAAAACAAGTTTTCGATCGGACGAATAACCCATCTGATTCCTAAGGATTTTAAATAATGATGAAAGGCTTATAACTGGCAGGAAAGGTCTTGTTCTGCAAGAAAACAATCTTTAAGTAATTTGGTCCGTGAAAAGGCCGTGGCACAAATAAGTTGTGCGCTCTCATTCATGGAAACTAAAGTTGTTATGTATCAAAGATAATTAAATTTATCACGATGCTTCGTTGACATCAAAAGTGAATTTGAAGATACTTTATAAATGAAAGACGTACTTGAACTTCGGAAAGAGGCATGAAAAACAAGAAAAGGAGCTGTGCCCGTAATATGTTAAGATGTTATCATTCGTAATCTCATTTCACTTTTCTCACTCTGGAATTATCCTTTAGGAGTTCCGTCCCTGTGTTGGTGTTTGTTGATCGTTATCTTGGATGCAAACAAAAATAGAGCGTGAAGAGACCCCTTTTATAGCGCATCTTCGCGTTTAAGGTCATCGAAGTTATGAACGTTACTTTAAGCAGTAACGAATGGAAAGGCTGAAAAACCCACGCTAACACGGGATCTCGGCTAAATTTCCCAGGCTTTCCTTTCGTTCTGCTGGTTAAGTAACTGTCCACAACTGCGATGACATAAAAGCATTAACATTAGAATAAATTTCGATCGACGCGTGACGCCACGATTTCGGCGCAAGCTTTTCATTATTTTGTGCTATTGTCCTTTCCTAAAAATGGAATAGCTTCCGAGCAAAAAGGACACGACATCACAAAACACCGAAATTCACCGCTCAATTTGGGAAGGCATGGATGGCGCAGTGGTGAGAGCACTCGCCTCCCACCAATGTGGCCCGGATTCGATTCCACGACTTGGCGTCGCATTTGGGTTGAGTTTGTTGGTTATCTACTCTGCTCCGAGAGCTTTTCTCTGGGTTCTCCGGTTTTCCCCTCTCCTCCCTCAAAAACCAGCCTACGATTAGAAATAATTTGTTTGAAGTGATTTGATTCCTATACAGTGTCCCCAATCAGTGCCTCGACGCTATTAGGGAGTTTAAGAAGCGACGACGGCTACGCCTACGACAACGCCTTAAAACAATAATATCATTGGTTAAAAGAGCATAAATAATCGTGCTGCACGTGCAGCACGGATTTTAGCAAGTATGTTAGCGGTCCTCTGCGTGACGACGACTTGAAATCATCAAATTTGAGGTTTTGACGACAACGTAAGCATGCAACAGAGAATCTTTCATTCTCTATTTCCACTCTGAAACCGCTCGTACCATTTTATTTTTAGGATACTTCGTCCATATTGTAGGACCTGAACGAGACTGAGGTGACGGTTTCGTCGACCGTCGCCATCGTAGATCTTAAACTCCTTAATAGAGCGAGTTTCAATCGAGTATCGTAAAACCAAAACCAAAGTAATTACTTTGGCCAATCAAAATGGACGGAGACAATCCAGTAAACCAATCAAAACCCGAACTAATTACACGTAGCCGACACAAAGCGCGGGAAAATGTGCATGCGCGAGCCACGATTGGTTTTGGTTTCACTTCTGATTGGTTAAAAAAGTGGCGCGAGAACTTTAAACCAATCAATGAGTTAAGTAATGCAAAACGAAAGCAATTCGCTAATTACTTTCGACACTCAATTGAAAACTGCTCTAAATACATACATGTATTCAATTTCATTATCAGAAAAGGCCTCGTCCGCATCCCAGAATCCAAGTTGACTTAAATTAGCCTCTTTTTCAAACCGAATCAGAGCCTTTTTTACTGCCTTTAAATATAAGGTTGAAATAGACTCGGAATGCGGTCGCTTGCATTGGTCTAAAAAAACCCATTCATACCATGAATGGTTTCTTCTTGTGCCGTCTTCCCTCGTCCGCCAAGCTCCTTGATGAGTTTGTCCACATTGGTGTCCACTTTATGTCTGTCGCTGAAGTCAATCCAGAATTTTGAGCCCACAATAAGACCCAACCAGCCATCAGGTTTATATCGATAATCCATCATCAACGGAATGATGTCTTTGTGAAGCTGGAAAGTGTATTCTGCTTCTAAAATATAGAAACAAAGACAGGAAAAAGGAGAATATAAGTTTATAGAGAGAGAAACGCCCAGCCTGTGCGATACGTGAATTTCAGAAAAGTTATCTTCGTTGAAAAGGAAAACGATAATGAGTTTCCGAAGACGTACGCAGAGGTGGAAATATTGATATATATTCTATCCACGTTTCTGTGCATAGCAGCAGTTTTTGTCTCGAAAACACGTTCGACCCTTTCGCTCGCACTTATCGCCGAAACGAAAAGTTTCTTTATAATCACCTGATCTGCAATTGGGACTCTCTTTGTATTTCTGAGACACACCGACCAAAACAACACTTGCATTCTCTACAGCTCGTGCCATGCTTTCCAGTGTGGAGCCACCCATCTCATCAATGTCCATCCAAACTTTGTAACCGTGCGACTGCAATTGGTTTCTCAGCTGAATCATAGATTTTTGTACATCCCATTGATAACTTATCATCACATGCTTGCAGTCTGCATCAAACAAAAATTCAAGTGGTAAGTGGTATGAAGAAGCTACGGCGCATTCTCTAAAGAAACTTCCTTTTATCCCTGTTTCTGTTTAGGATTGACACAATAGGGCCGTTTATACGAGAGAAAATAAGCCGCGGCTTACATAAGACGCGAACACCCAGTATAAATGGTGCAAAATCTACGTTCACGGCTTTCTCAAGCCGCGGCTTATCCTGGCCTGGGAGTTTATACTCATGTAAATAGTTTCTTTCGCGTATTATGTACGCCGCGGCCAGAGTGAGCCGCGGCTTATTTTCTCTCGAATAAACGGCCCTAACAACAAGAAAAAGGTTTTTGAATTTCGAAAGAAACGGTGGTTTCGATTAACGATTTCTTGCAACTTGTCTCGTTTTCGATGATCACACGAGGCTAAAGGAACACTTTTGTTCGCTGGTGCCGCAAACCGTTGCGACCCAAGTTACAGATGTCACACAACGAAAGGTTGAATAATTCGTTGCAACGTTGCGTGACGAGTTGCGGAAAGTAGAACTCATTTCTACTTTCTGCAACGGTTTCTGCACCTTGTCTCGCAACGTTTTTAGCCGTTGCAAGGAATGTTACAACTGTGGGAAACGTTTCGTGCAATTTGTCTTGTCTTGCGTAACAGCGACTTTTAAAGTGCACCACTGCACCTAAACTCGAATATTTTTCGTCTACAATATTAATCTCTCCAACCAAAAGCAAACCTGTTTTACCATTCTTACTAGAAAATCACCTCCCTTTTTATCTGCCGGGCAAGACGCGCAGAGTTATCAAAGCTAGCAGTAATTTGGACCCACGACCGTGATTTGAGAGGAATGGGTCTATTCTCGATTTACGTCACAAACTGCTTTGCAATGCAAAATTTCTTTGAAAACAGGAATGCAAAGCAGTTTGTGACGTAAAATCGAGAATAGATCCATGCATCTCACATCACGGTCGTGGGTCCAATTTACTGCTAGTTTTGATAACTTTGCGCGTCTTGCGCGGCAAAGAAAAAGCCGAATTCTGTGACAAGTGGTGACATATGTTTGCTTTGGATGGGGAGATTTATATAAGGAACGAAAAATATTTGATTTTAGATGCACTTTAAGCATTAAAGTTACCTTCGACATAAAATGGAACAACTGCTCTGAGCTCATGAAGGAGATGTTTTTTGACCTCAATATCTCCCTCTACATACACCAATCACATTTTCTAAACCTAAACTAACTTCCCGTTCACACCATCAAGACATATTTAATTAAACTGGGTTTAACAAAATGAAAATTAGTCACAGAAAAATGTAGGACTGGTTTTTCCATGAGATTGAGGTTTGTTTCAACACATACTTTGACCTGTGCTAAATGTGTAGTCGACAAAAGTCAGTAAACATGATTTAAAAAGAAAACACTTCGAAACCGTGTTTAACTAAACATGTTTAAAACGTGTGTTTGGTGTGAATGGGGCATAAGTTGACAGAGAATCCGCTTCCGAATTCGGAGTCCCGTTCATCCATGTTTAAAACCAGAACAATGGTTATTATGCGCGTAATAGGAAAGTGTTCAACAACAGCTCCACAAGAACACAAAATAAGCAATAGCTTCATGAGTCTTGAGGCTCTTCACGTCTCTCACATTTTTGCGCATTCCTTCTTTTCTTCATTTCTTCTCTTCAAAACAACGACATGAAATAGCCAAATTGAAGGGTGCGTGGAGGGCGCAAGCAGCGGATGTTCTTGAAATATTGTGTCTTGATAGCTTAGCATGTTATTTTCAGAGTACAACACTGCTTAACAGTGCCTGGGTGCATGCCTGGGTGCATGCAGCTATGCGCCTAGGCTAACTTATTTGCCATTGATGGTAGGCATGTGCAGCATGGGTTTGCCTGAAACCAAAAAACCGGAATCCGGTATGAGAAATCCGGAATCCGAGATAAGAACTTGAACCAAAGTCGCTTGGCTTACACTTATTTGCCAAACAAAACGAAACGAAACGATACAGAAAGAATCCTAAACATTCATTAAAGCTAACCTTAGGCCTAATTAGGCTTAAACAAAGCGTTTGACAATGCTAGGATTAGATTAGAATCTTACATCGGATTCCGCATTTTTTCCCCCGGATTTCTTATTTCGGATTTCGGATTCCGGATTCCTGGTTTTAGGCAAACCCTGCAGCATTACTCTTCCTTATTGATTTTTGTTGGCACAGATTTTACACCATTGCATGAGTTCGAAAGATTCCGAAGTCATTTTAATTTTTCCACGACCTTAAGAAGACGTGGCTATACAATCCTTTCTAAGGTTCTCCACTACGTAAAAACAGACATAGTATTTGAACCAAATTAAACATCGATAAACAAATTCAGTACCTGACACTCCTTGAACTGTAACTGTCATTTGTTTCGCCTCTTCGTGTTTCTGTTTTCCCTGGCATTCCCAAAGCGCACCTGCGGCGGCTCTTTTTAATTCGGTGTTTTCAGACAACACAAGTTTCTGCAATTCGGCTATGGCAGACTCGTTGTTTTTAATTTCGTTTCTGTTTTCATCATCGAATGCCAGAATCCATAATGTTTGGCTGGCGTTCAATCTCTCGTCGTCATCCTTGGCTTTTTGCAGCATAGTAACAAGGACAGGAATAGCTCCGCATTTGGCAATCTGAAGTTAAGCAAAATTCAAACAAGGCAAACGCAAATAGCTTAATAGTAATTAGGAAACATATTAAGCAACGAAGACGCCTGCAAAAGCCAGATCTTGGTCTTCACTGGCAAGTTCAGAGACCGTGCTTAAGAACATCTTTTGATAAAAAGAATTAATTAGGAACTCCAACATGATCCCAGAATTTTCTGTTGTCTCTGGGTGGCCATGAGAAAGTAACATTCATTTTGTAATACATGCAAAAATCTCAGCGTGTTGATTGGCTGAGAGCACGTCGATTAATCCCAAACAGAGTGCAGAAAAGTGAAATTAGTGCAATAAAGATGAAATTTTTGCATGACTCACTGCTGGACTTTCAGGAAAGAACCTAGGGGCCAGCTGGCCCCTAAGTTTTCAGATTTGGTCGCCAGCTCAAGTATTTTAGTCGCCAAAAAATTTCGGCCCCTTTGGGCCTTACACTTTTCAACAAAAGAGAGGCTACCATAAATACCAAATAAATACCATAAAAATAATATCGTCAACTAAGTTGACGATAAGTTTCAACTAAAGGTGCTCAAAAACGGCAGAAGCGTCGCCTATGAAGCTTTATATTCGTTCGAATTTAAATAATTTGTGCCAGCGGTTTTTAAAAATATATCTATTAACATGATTCTTCATGAACAACAATTTCTTTTCTTCACATCATTTCTGAGGGCCCGTCCACACTAATATGTTTTCGAAAACCTCCGTTTTTAAAACCTCCGGCTCCATGAAAACGGATAAAAAGATCTGCGTCCACACTAGTGTTTTCACATCGTATTCGGCCGTCCACGGGAGACTGAAAACGGAGATCTAAAGATGCGTTTTTGTTACCAGGCTTTGTTTATGTCTTAGCGCGTAGAAACTGTGAGGCATGCATGAGATTATGACGTCACGCGTGTTTTCGCCCTCTTCACTAGAACGAGAGACCTCCGTTTTAAAAAGTCTCCACTTTCAAAAGCGTTTTCGAAAGCGTCAGTTTTCGCGAACCTTCGTTTTCTATCGTTATACATGTATATATAAACGGAGGTTTTCGGAAACGGAGAGTTTCGAAAACGCATTAGCGTGGACGGGGGTTGAGAATCACAGTTGTAAATGAAAAAAAGTGCTACGGTATACCCGTAAGATGGAAACCAATTATAGCACCGAGTAAACACAAGGCATACCGGTGTACGCGCAAGTACGTGGACCGCGGTCATTGAATTTTATAGCTTGTTTGTTTGTTATTTGCTTGAGCAGGTTGAAGTTTTGGCAGCTATTCAGCTGATGTGGACCTGCTATACCCACCCACTTCATCCCCTACTCTTCTAGAATAGTGTGTGGGTTCTTTAATGTCCCACAGGGAACTTATGAACATAGAAGATATTTATGAGACGGGGCCTACGCTTTACAGTCCTTATCCGAGAAGACTTGAAAGTCTAACCATATGCGGGTGTAATTACAAAGGCAGCACTTTCTTCTCAGTTATTTTAAGACCCTGAGTGTTGGTCCGGCCAGAGTCGAACTCACGACCTCCCGCATGGCAGCCCGGTGCTCAACCAACTGAGCCACCTGTGCGCGGTGTATTTTAAAGTTGTAAACGCTTTTTTCTGTACTCAAAATCTAGTATGTACACTTTCCGAAAAAAATGAAGAGTTAAAAAAAATATATTGGATGTCACTTCTGGAATGAAGCTAATTTAAGATGTAGACTTCAGTTTACGTTTTCCTAAGGATACGTAAACACCATTTTTCCAAGGCTGCATGAACTATAATAATCCACTACTGGGCATTCATTGCACTCATTCGATGAAAAAAAAAATATAAATAAATAATAATAATAATATCCTAGCGGCCAGGCTGGCGACCAAGTGTGACAAGTTAGTCGCCAGTCAATAAAATCCAGTAGCATTGGCGACCTCAGCATTTGCGACGTCGAGCACCGCATGACTATATCACTTATAAGTAATGACATGATATTGAGAGCAGTTTGGAATAAATAAGCACAAATGAGTAAATTTTTTCAAAGATGAACAAAATTGCACGAGCTAAACATGCTACCGTTTTTTTGTTGTTATCATTGATTGCAATCTGAGTGAGTCCTTCAGCAAGCTCTGCGGCAGAAAATCCAAAGTATCTGTGATTAGCTCTTGCCAATGCTTTAACTAGCAGTCCTGTAAGAAACTTAATTGGGTCTGAAATAAAATACAAAATCTAAAGTTAGAAATAATAAGCTGCAATGATTTTTGAACAGCTGTCCTCATTAAATGGGTTCTTTTTCAGTGTTGGTCAGAGCATAGTTAATAGAATTGTAGGCTGGTTATGAAACTCGACAAGTTTCTTTGTTTCATGTTTTTGTCAGTTCACTTTTTTGCCCTTGACCCTGCACAAAACCCGACAAAAACACGCTTTCTTCTGCAGGATAACCAATCAAAAGCTTAGACTTCGAAATTAACTTGCGAACCAAAAATAAAAGATTGTGCAGGGTCATGGTCGGTTCAACATCTAATTGCGACTGTATTGTTCCTGCTTTTGAAATTCCCAAGGTTTCATAACCAGTCCCTAGATTAACTATGGTCAGAGCCAAGTTTCCCTGCGGTCTCCCCCTTCCAATAAAAGGTCGCTTTGACAAGCTTTATATTAAGTGGCCTGGTACTATCTCCGGTTGGATACTTTTCTTTTTTGGATGCATCAGGGGCCGTGGAGAGGGAGGGGCTGGGGGTCTATATACAACCAGTACTCTGCGACCCCCGTGCATACAGTCATACTTCCTATGACTTCAATGCACAGGGCATTGTTGACTTTATTTACTCAGTATCTCTAGTCTCTTAGTATGGAACGGTTGGGCCCAATTTCTTTCTTCTCACACCTCCCCCATTTCTTCTTATCTATTTAGTCTACTCTCATCCGCAACCCCTTTGTCATTTGGCTACCACCATTTAACCTTTTAATAAATTATAGAAAACATGGTTTTCTATCTGTTGGATTGCAAAGTCATTGCATGCATGCGATTCTGAGTCAAAAGGCTATTGAAGGGCCCTTAAATGCTGAATTATGCCTATTTCAGCACTGGGCATACGCATCGACAATAAGCCAAATAGGATCTAAAGCCTTAATTGCCTTCATAGACCCTTTGCATAAATGGCACCTAAATTTGAATAACAATACTTTGTACATCCTTATGTTTCTAGACAAAAGATCTTTCACATGAATGTGAGGCTTAGGATGTACATTCCCATTTATGCAAAGAGTCTATAGTTCTATGCACTCTAGGTGAACGGAATTAACTTAAAAATCTTCCAATAATTTTATTGAATAATAGCAGTCTGCAAATTTCAAATGTTCTTTTTGATAACTTAGAGATTTCTTGTCTGTAGAAATATTATTCCATCCTTGCGTTAATTATATCAACTAACCTCATTAGCGTGGACAAAATACAAAAGAAAGTTTGCTTTCAAAATGAAGACAAAGATTCATGAATAGGGTTTATTGGATAAGCTTGAAAACTGTAACAAAAGCCAAAACTATGGCAAAAGACAACAGAAATGTAGGGTCTTATAAGTTGTTGATAGCTACCCCACAAAAAAATGATTGTGAGGGATTTAGTAACAACATAAGTTTGGAATCACCTTCATCTGTCATGATCAAATGATTGTTCTCTTCATCAATTAAATAGGCCAATACAAGCAAGCTCTTTGTGGAGTAAAGCACTATTTCTGCCTTTAGAAGAGGAATAAGTACATCCAGTGCTTGGCAGGCTGCAAAACTCCTTCTTATTGGAACACGTTTTGACATGTTATGAAGGATTCCCATCACTCTGGAGAGCATTTTGCCTCTGACTGTGTATTTTGTCAGCTGCTGTGTTTGTGAATTCTGTTGAAGTTTATATTACATTATTATTAATATTTAATTTATCACAATTATAATAATTATTGCAAACAATCCAAACTAAATATTTGCAATTTTGTAATTTAAAGTTAAGCCATGTTCAAGGGGCTATGTCATGCAAAATGAATTGTAATTTCATGACACCCAAAATGCCCAAAAAGTAGAATGAAACATTGCTAAAACCATTTAAAACTGTTGAACACCATAAAAGAAATACAGCAAAAGGAATGAGAAGCATAGATGGACCCAAATAGCCAAGATTGAAACAGATTGCATTTGGCATGGGTAATCTTCAATTTTGTTAAATATAATATTATGCAATAATTATCTAATAAAAATATTAAAGCTGATTAAAATCAACAGATACTAGTAGTGAAAAATAAATGCAACTTTGCACATAAGCCATTGGGCCTTACGTACACTGCCAGAGGTCCCCCGGGTGGCATGAGTAAAATCGTCTGGTGTTAGAAAGAGTTAAGTCTGTAAAGTCCCAGGAGTCAATGAGTTAACCTGATTTCAGGGGCAATACCGGTAATTATTGAAAGATGAAGAATGAGACTACTGATAATACAGACGAGGCACAGATACATGTAGATGTACAATACATTTATCAATATGAGTAATACATGTATCTTACAATTTGCTAGAGATACCGGTAATGAACTACTTATTTTCCTAGTTTTTATCATTCAATCATTACATTAACATTCAATGTTACGTACCACATATTTTACATTGTGTGCTATGGAATCCTGCATTTCCTTAGTCATGTTGACCAAAAGGTGGACCATACCAGATTCATCACAGCCCATACAAAAAGTGTCAGACAGGTCTGAAAAATTAAGAAGAGCTGCAAGAAGCTGCGAGACAACCTCTTGTGACATCTTTAAGGCTTCCTTTTGGCCTTTTCCATCTACGTGATCCTAGAAAATAGATGACAAAATTATGTTTAAATTAAACACACATGATCCAAGCATGTTTCTACTCCACGTAATCATGCAAAGAAACAAAGAGAACCCTATAGAAATGGCAGTTGTTGAGTCAGTCATGCAGAGACATAGACAGTAACTGTTTGTTGTGAAGTGGAAATTCAGGATCAACAATACAACACTGTTTTTAAAAAGGAGCAAACATAAAAAATGGAGTGATGGAACTTCGGTAACCCTGTAGTGGATTCTCAGGTCTCAGGTCACAAACAAAAAAAAAAACAATTTTAACATTCTAGGTCCCCCTCAGAGCCTCGTTCCAGGCCCTTTTACTGACCCCTCTGCTCCTACAAATGGGCTGCCAAAAAACAGTTGTGGCCCCAATGAACTGGAAACATATGAATCTTATGCCCTGTTTACAAGCAGGTGAAAGACCTCTCTTACAAGGGTTACCCTAACAAGAAGGTTGAAGGCTGGCCCAGATTTACAAGCAAAATTTCTAGCTACATGTAGGGTCACCTTATCAACCAGGCTCCAGTTGTTCGAAGGGTGTATAGTGCTAAATCACTATCCACTGGATAACTCAATTGGTTTGGCTAGTGTTTAATTCTGCTGGATAGCAATATATTCAGTGAATTAAGCATTGTCCACCTCTTGAACAACCGAGGCCAGGGGCCCGTTTCCCGAAAGTCCCGAAAACTTTTCGTGCCCGAAAAGCCATTTGTGAAACTGCCAACCACTTGTTATAGAAAGCCGATCTTTTAACATGTTTTCAAGGTAACAGAAAGAAAAATAACTGTGAAGTTTGACAACTTAAATCATCTCCGTTCTTGAGATACAAAGGGAATTGTGACACCCGAAAATGGCTCGTAAAGTTTCGGTACTTTCAAGAAACGGGCCCCAGGTCAATTTAACTTATGTGCCTGGTTGTCGTGTTCTGTCATGCGTGACTAAACAAGACCAAAGTGTTTTAGTAAATTGTCAATGAAAAATGGTATTTTACAGAAAGAAATTTATGGATCTCATGATCATTTGCAAACTAACCCTAAACTGTTATTGCTCCTAATCTCAGTCTTAATCTGAATCAATCTTAATCTCAATAACGTTTTAGACCTAATTAGGCCTACAATGATATTTAATCTCGAATCCAACCTTTGTCCGTTAGTATTCAATGTATTGTGGGGTCGTACATGGTGTTTTAGTGTTTCGCATCGGTGTTTAGATCACTTTAGAACACTTGATTTATAGGGTTCATAATTTACAGTGGAAAAAAATGTACTCTCCCTTATGGCCCTGTTAAACTAAATAGCAATAACTAAAATGCTAAATTAATAAATTATTCAAATACTAAAATATTAAGTACTAAACTATTACAATACTTAAAAACCAGAGTACAAAATGCTAAAAATCTAATTAAGAAGTAGTTAAATTAATAGACCTAAATACTATAAAACTAGAGACTAAAAATGTCACGGAATAAGCTAAAAAATTTGTAAATCTTGAAGGTGTCAGGCGTAAATTTGCACATTATTAAATCAAAGTAACTTCTTCTGAAATTTTTTGCACTTATAAGGTATAAGGTATAATTTATTTACTGTCAGGTACACGGGGAGTGGTCGCCCAGTCTCCCGAGCCGGGGGCTCATGATAAAAGTGACTGACTTAAAATATCCTCAAAAGTCTTAAGAATATCAAAAGTAACAAAGCAGCAGGCCCTGATGGTATATCAAGCACAATTATTTCTCTAGCCGGCCCTGCAATCATTAATGGCTTGGAAAATATCTTCAAGCGCAGCTTTGTCACAAGAACTGTTCCCATTTCATGGAAAAGAGCAAAGGTTACCCCTATCTTTAAAAAGGGAGTTAGAACTGACATTGCCAACTACAGACCTATATCTTTGCTGTGTATTCCAAGTAAATTACTTGAACATCAGGTCTGTAACATAATTGATGAGCACCTAAGTAACTCCTCTCTAAAAAGCCCTTCACAGTGGGGCTTTACAAAAGGTCTATCATCAGAAGGCATGTTACTAAAAATGACAGATACCTGGAAGATGAATATGGATAAAGGTATGATTGTGGGTGCAATATTTGTTGACTTTAAGAAAGCTTTTGATAGCATCTCACACAACATCTTGTCATTAAAACTCCAAGCTATTGGATTAAGTGGGAATCTCCACGAGTGGCTGATGGATTATTTAAAAGACAGATTTCAATACACTGTGGTAAATGGCCACCCTTCTAATCTGGATGAAGTAAAATACGGTGTTCCCCAAGGATCCCTCCTG
>OX421447.1:16331789-16349289 GCA_949126865.1 Montipora capitata
GTACCTGTCGATCTGCCAACTGTCACTTCAACCATAGTTGGTGAAAGGAAAAAAGCAAAATCCATTGACAGATTATCCACAGGATGACCAAATTAGGGAAGAAAAAAATTAATTTAACTTTTATTTAACCCGTTCCTTCCTGAGAGTCAGACGTAAAGATTTTACACTGTGGAATGCGAGACAATTTTACTTGTTATATAGCTGAATTTTTTCCCTCAACAGCACATGCTCTCATTGGTTACTTTGAGGTCACATCACATCTAACAGTAAAACTGTTTCCCGCCAAAAGTTTCTGAGTGGACAACATAGTCATTGCAAAATCTATGACGTCAGAGGGTAACAGTGCACTGTTACCCACGAATATTGACCGCCGACCGCCGTTGCTGTTGCCTGCAATTGCTCGTTTTTCTTTTTGTGCTATATAACAAATAATCACTTAATGACTGGAAACAGTTAATTTTGTTTCCCTCGAATCTCAATGTTTCCCTCGACTGCGACTCAAGGAAACATTGAGATTCTCTGGAAACAACATTAACTGTAACAGTTTCCCCCACGACCAGTCATTAAGTGTTTATTGTGAACAGGGGTCACCTTAGGGCTCTTCTGTCGAAAACTGCGCGCAGTCAAAATATAGGGGCTTGGTGATTAGTTTCGAAACTAGTCACGGACCCCTATATTTTGACCGTGTGCCATTTTCAACGGATGAGCCCTAACCTTAGGGGTGAATGAGTTAGCAACATCTAGGTAAACTTGAAAACTATGTCCCCTGTGAAATAGCCATTTTGCACTCTCAAGTACCGTAGCTCTTACACTGAGTTTTACAAACAGAAGTAGACATATGCAACTCGATTGCTACCTCTGTTGTAGATTAATTTTATTTGAATTTTTTCGTGTTTGTTAAAGGTGCCGCCACTTTCCCTGGCTTGCGTAAATTTATAGCAGAAAAATCAAAGACAAGGGTGTTGTCCTTTCTTCATATCGCAGCTCATGGACTGGCTTCAGCAGGATGCACTGCCTCTGGTATGCTCCCACTTGAATGGGGAAAGAAATTGATAAGAGAAAATGTGTCTACACATGGGGTACAATGTAGAAGTGCCACTGCTAAAATCGTTTAGTTTGTTCTCCCCAGTGAAAGGAGGAGAGTGTGATTCACTAAATCAAGTTGATGTAGATTGGTGCACCAAGTGCATTCAACAAAATAGAGACATGATTGTTGGGGTAAAAGTCCGCCTCTCAGCAAGTGCTGCAAATGATGGAGCCAATGAAG
The DNA here is from genome assembly GCA_949126865.1 of Montipora capitata. NCBI lineage: Eukaryota > Metazoa > Cnidaria > Anthozoa > Scleractinia > Acroporidae > Montipora > Montipora capitata. The sequence goes on from OX421447.1 coordinate 16,333,057, forward strand.
ATGAAGCTTTTAGGTTTGTTTGCTGTCTTAATGTTATGGCAGTGGTGTGGTGGTAATATCATGCTGGACTCCTGTCCCTCAGGGTGGCTGGGTCGAGGGATAGCTCTGTTACTGTATTGCACCCTTGGGGTGCAGGGATGGTGCAGTGGTGAGAGCAATCGCCTCCCACCAATTTTATCAGCAGATTGCTCTATATGCCTGCTTAATTGTTCCATAAAGAGAGATTATCCTTTGTTTAGAAATGCATTATTATATATAGTAGAGCAGTTCCAATTTGTGAATTCAATCCATCTTCCATCATACTTTCACTTCCTATGGGAAAAACTCTTTGGTGTTCTTTTCGTCTACCAAATCAACTTTCTATGTCAATGTTCAGAGGAAGGTTAAGTTTAAAACAGGAAGATTAAATTTTCACGTAAAAACATAGAAACACTTCTCAAGTACACTGAAATTAACTCATGTCATTGCATGTCATGTTACAATTACAGTTGTAACATGACATTTATGTACAATTACTGTATTTTCTTTTTGCCCACTGCAATTGCAAAAGAATTCTCACAAATATGACATACTTTTAGGAACAATTCTATCGATCTGAATTTCAGCTTTTTAGCCAGAAATGAAGAAAAATCAGTTTTTAGGCCTTGGAAGTTGGGGGTTTACTTATAAATACATGAGTTCAAATTATACACAAGTAAATAGTGAAATATGAGCACATAATTGACCTGCTCCCATGTGGCTTGGTGCCTCAGTTAGTTGAGCAAGTACGGTGCTCACAGTTGCACCATCACAGGTTTGAGTCCTGTTCAATCCTGAATTTTTATTGGGCTTCTTAGCAACTGCTTTTAAAAGTTGCTTCATTATCATTGCAATGGTTTTTAGCTTTAAAAATTGTTATTAGAAATCTGCAGTTCAGAGATATGGCTTTCTTGTAATCTTCATCAGAATGTGCATATTTTAATTAAATTCCATGGAATATCTCAAAGAGTTCAATTACAGTACTCACACAGTTTAGACCTTTTCAATAACAGAACATGCTAGGATTTCTTTGGCTTCTATTCTATATTATATTGTTATATAATAATATTATTCTATATTACAATTCTATATTACAATTATTATTGCTGACTCAGCATTCTATGACTGTTTATTTATTGTATTATAAACAGGAGAGCTCTAAAGGCCTCAGCTCAAGTTAAGGTTCCCCTAATGGTGCACCACACATTGTCAACAATTCCCGTTCAGCAAATAGGTGAGAGGTTATACAATTCACCTTTATTGTTAATCAAGGATATTTTATGCCTGTAACTACAATTCTTGCAATAGCTTTCAAAGACATTAGACACAAGGGTCTAAACATTGCCCTTTGAATTGTAACTTTACACTACATTCAGATTTCACCAAACCAGAATTGCATCACACACAATGTTCACGAAGAGTGTGCTTGACCACAAGAATAAAAATAGCACCAGTAGAAGTCAGGTGATTTGCAGGATGCTAATGTAGTGCTTGGGTAGAGCATGACGCTCCACCTATTTAAGACACCAGTTTCGTTGTTAGAATACTTTGAAGTTCTTTGGAATAGACCTTTTCACTTGCACATTTTGTTTTCTCAATACAGATCATGTGATAATACTCAGGAGGTTTGGTCCTTTCTTAAGTTCATTAAAAAGAGTGCATGCAGACATATTCATGCTTGCATGCGCTCTTTTTAATTAGCACAACAAAGGACCAATCCTCCTGAGTATTATCACATGGTTTGGATTGGGAAAACAAAATGTAAAAGTGAAAAGGGTCTATTGGAAGTCCCTTTGGGGAATCTGTGTTAAATGTTTTGCCTCATTAACACAAGTCTATCGTTTTCTTATCAGTCAGCCGAGAAATAAGTAATTACTAAATGTTGAAAGTGCATTAATGAGCTATCTCTGAAAATGTGAACCCGATATGCCAGATAATCTCTGAGCAATGATGCTTCGAAATATGTTTGCCCACAGGTACCCCAAGCTAATTCTAGTGGGTTGTAGGTTCGCAGTTTTCTTCTAAATAGAGATGAGATGGCCAAAGTACCCCACTGATAAGGTATCAATAAGACAAGGTAAGGCATTTTTGTTCGATTCATGTTCCCTATTTTCGATTCCTAAACACGTTCGCGAATTTCCATACAAACCCTTCTTAACGCTCAAATTACAACGTTAGCTTGGGGCACCTGTGGTTTGCCACCCAAGAATAGACCATTTTCGAATTCTCACAGTTGGACTGGATCTAGCATGAAATGGAGCCTAATGCGGGCAAATCTTTTCAAATGCAAATTAATTTGCCCACATTAGCCTCCATTTCATGCTAGATCCAGTCCAACCGTTAGAATACGAAACTGGCCTATTTGTCAATTTTCAAGTTGAGGGCCAATTACTGGCTCGTTATCAAAGCTAAAATGCTTAAAACTGGATATCTAACTAAGTTTAACAATTTCTTTTACCTTTTGAAATCAATTTGTCAACAGCGTGATGCACTTTGCAATTTTTCGTGCAACTTGCCTCGCAACGCCATTTCTACCAACGTTCTCGCATCACGAAACAAGTTGTTTATGGGTGTTGCACTGAGCAACGTTTTATGCAACTTAACTTGTCTCGTTTCGATGATCAAATGAGGTTAAAGGAACATTTTCATTGGCTGGTGGCGCAGACACAAGTTGCAGGACAGATGTTACACCGCGCAATGCTTAAAAAATTCGTTGCAGTAGCGGTTTCTGCAACTGGTCTCGTAACGTTTTTGGTTGTTGCAAGGTATGTTACATTGGGCAATGATTCGAAGTTGCACGATAAATTGCACAATGTAACAGCGCCTTGAGTCCCTCTGCGAACTATGTGTGAATGAAACATGTTAATAATGACTTCAGCAAAGATTCCCTTAAACGGTGGCTGTGATCTTGTCATAGGTAAAGATTGTCTCTCCTGTCCCGGAAAGCTTCGCCCAGGGGACATCCACACTCACTGCTTCCATGGCTATCCAAGCAGCATCATCGACAAGCATACCAGCTTGATTCACAAGGATGTACATGAAGCTCAGAAAAGAGGGGTGTTCTTTGATGTGGGTCATGGGCGTGGCTCATTTTCTTGGACTGTAGCAGAGACCTGTGCAATGGAGGGCTTTTGGCCGGATATAATTAGTTCTGATTTGCACGTAGAATCTGCTGATGGTCCCGCATACGATCTGTTGACTGTAATGACAAAAATGCTGCATGTTGGAATGCCGTTGCTTGACGTCATCAAAGCGGTTACAGTAACACCCGCTACCGCAATAGGCCGAAGTGACGTGATTGGTTCACTTGGCATCGGGCGCGCAGCAGACATAACTGTGGTACAAATCGAGAATGTTGATCTTGATCTTGAAGACTGCCAAGCATTTGTTAGAAGAATCAAGCATCGCTTCGTTCCCGTTGCTGTGTGGAGAGACGGCGTTCGTTTTGAGACTAAGGAGCCGAAGCCATTTCCTAACACAGCTCTGTATAAGGATTTAGTCTTATCGCGACATGAACTGGCTATCAGAGATGGTTTGTGAGGTAGCCGGTTAGTTCAACTAGGGCCAGACCAGCACTCAGGGTCTTTAAATAACTGAGGAGAAAGTGCTGCCTTTGTAATGACATCTCCGAGAGTTCTCGGATAAGGACTGTAAACCATATGCCCCGTCTCAACACCCTTGAGTTCAAAGTTCAAAGTTTATTTTGAAATATGCTTATACAATAAGAAAGAAATACACTTACCCGCAAATAGCAAACAGGGGCTTATCTAGGCGTGTAGGGTTTACATTTCTACTATGGAATAAAATATTACATAAGTCCAAAACAAAAAAGGAATTTTACTTTTTTTGCGATGTACTTCCGGGATTTCATACCGAATTTTACACCAAAGTGGTGAAAAGGAATGTCTCAGTGTTGTCAATCTTGAAATTTTTAAAATTTGCTTCCAGTAGCAGATCGAGCATTATATGTGTGCAAAGAGTTAACTTGACTGTGAATATCGTGTATGAGGAGAGAAACAGATTTTGAATAAATTCTCCAGCAAAATGTGGCCGCTTGGTAGAGATGTAAAATAAATAAAATATCTGACCTGCTAATCGCCCTTTTTCGCAGTCGGAAACTGACGAGGATAGGATTTGAACCCACGCGTGCAGAGCAAATTGGATTAGCGGTCCAACACCTTAGCCAGTCGGTCACCTCGTCATACAGGGAACAAGTTTGTTCAGTTGTTAGTTTGTGGCATCCTGATGTTGAGGACTTATTTGATTTGACAAAAGTATCAATCTTCGACGAGGATGGGATTCGAACCCACGCGTGCAGAGCACATTGGATTAGCAGTCCAACACCTTAACCACTCGGTCACCTCGTCATACAGAGAACAACTTTGTTCAGTTGTTAGTTTGTGGCATCCTGATGTTGAGGACTTATTTGATTTGACAAAAGTATCAATCTTCGACGAGGATGGGATTCGAACCCACGCGTGCATAGCACATTGGATTAGCAGTCCAACACTCTTTTTTTCTCTTTGAAAATGCTCAAAAGAGCGTTTTATTTACACTTAAAAAATGTGATTTGAATAATTACATATGCATGAAAAATATAATCAATTAATTCAAGCCTATGTCATTTGCCTAGTGTTACATTTACATTTTAAATGCTAGACGATTGTTTTCAACCTTAGCAAATGCTTCTCTAATACACCAATCTGTAGGAAAGAGGTGTCCTAAGTTACGAGAAGAATACAATTTAAGCACTTGCAGAGAAGATAGCTTCCGGTGGCACACAATCATTGTCCACCCTATGATGAGTTGCTAACTTGTATATGGCACAACTCCCAACAGTAAGAGCCCAGTTGATCAAAGCCACAGCTCTTTCACTGACAGGATCACCCCTTGAAGATACCTTTCCTAACATCTTAATAGCTGGAGAAAGCACCAATTTATTCTCTGAAAATTTCCGGATAAACTGATCTACATATTCCCAAAAGGTATCCACAGCTCTACATTCAAGCAAGGCGTGTTCAATATTATCAATAGAACCACAGCGATGACAATTGGGCGTGTCCAATATTCCCATCCTATTTAGAGAGAGGGCTGTCGGAAGCACCCGATGAGCAATCTTCCATTTGGTGTCTCCCTGCTTATTGCTTACTAACGGTGAGTATAGGGTCTTCCACTGCTTGAAGGAGAAGACTGGCTCAGGCTGAAGAGAGGCTTTCCATCGATCTATTGCTGGAACAACTGGCTTTATCCGATCATGTAATTGACCATAAAATGTCGCGTCTTGCAAGATAAGATATCAGTCGGAGTTTGACCTGCGCCTACAGTGCGGATCGCAAAACAGGGTTGGAGATTAGGGGGTGGTCTTCTTATCTCCGAGCATATCTGTTTCCTCCAATGCTGAGGGATCGCGGATAGGATCTTATTCAACTCTCGGGACGTTCTGTCTAAAGTGCGACCATCATTCCTTATCTGGCCAGACAAAGATCTCGTGAACAGCTCTGACAGGTAAAAAACCAGGAACTCCCTCGTAACAAATATCGCTTATCTTAATAACCCTCCTGCAATCCAGTCCTTGAAAAATAGTAACCCATCATGAAGAGTGATATGACTGTTAAGAAAGAGTGGTTCATTTAGGATGTCCGTGGCCATGGTTGGTACGTTTGTGCGAAGACGGCACGGCTCATGTTTAACCCAAGCGGACAATAGTTCCATGTGAAAAGCTGGAATGTTACGGTCAATGCGTTGGAGAGGGTACTCAAGTACTAGGGATAGTTTGCCAAGATCCATATTTGAGATACGTAAAAAGTAGGCCGTAAAGCTCTTCCAGTGGGCGTCCTCGCCCGACAATAATCTTCTTAAAGTGTTCAACCTAAAGGCTTGGACCTTAGTTTCAAGGCGTGGAATGTTAAAACCCCCTTCCTTCAGAGAGAGAGCCAGTATGTCCCGATTGACAAGAGGGTGCCTGTTGCCCCAAAAGAAATTGTACAATGATTGCTCTATTTGCGTGATAACCCAAGATGGAACAGACAGCGAGGTAACATTGTACCACAAAGTCGATGTTAACAAACTGTTAATAATCAAGGCCTTGCCTTTATAACTAAGATCTCTTTGACGGTGATGTTATTGATTTTTGAAATCTTGGCATTCCAGTTTAAAAGAGAGCAGTCCACATTGCCAAAAAATTGACCGAGAATTTTATGCGGGATGTAGTCATTATACCAGGCAAAATCATACAGCTGATCAGTTCGATTAGAAAAATAACCGTTCCATAATCCCTTACATTTACTTTTATTGATTCTAAAAACAAATTGCGATTTTGAGACGGCAATACCACATTATATTGACGGCTAGTTGGGAGAAAATATATTCCGTATTGGGCGGAGTCGCGAATATAATGTGGTATTGCCGTCTCAAAATCGCTATTAGTTTTGTATCGCGATCCATCATTTATAAGGATAAATGAAACTGTAAACTAATCAACCCGCGCCTGATCGAAATTTCAATTCTTTCTACCAGCGAAACGTATTTGTTTGCGTACGTCAGCAACCCAATTCAGTGCAACGACGTCAATTTCAACATTAGAACCAATCACAGGCCGCAAAAGTGAGACGGCAATACCACGAAATATTGACGGCTCGCGCATAGGCAAAACTATAAGAAGATCGCGATACTAGCCCCGGAGGCGAGTTCATACCGGTCGAAAACGCGCAAGGTTTCAGCAATTGACTGCTCATCCGTGAGCAAGAGGGTCGTGTCATCAGCGAATTGGGATAACTTAACTTCGTTTTCGGACCCAGGGGGTTTAACACCATGGATTCCTGGATTTGAGCGAATATTGATAGCCATAGATTCAGCCGTTAGAACATATAGAGGCATAGATAACGGACAGCCTTGCCTTAATCCTCTCTCCGAATGGCCAAAGCAGTTAGCCAGCCGTTAACCTTAACGGAACTTGACACAGAATTATATAGAACTTGGATCCACTGGATAAAGGAAGGGCCAAAGTCAAAGCGCTTAAGGCACTTGAACAGGAAATCGTGCGATACTCTGTCGAAGGCCTTCATCTGGTCGACACTTAACAACAGCAAGTGGCACAGAGTTTGTGTTGGCATACGCAATTATATCGTGTAATAATCGAGCATTGTCATTGATTGTTCTCACCCTAATGGAGGCAGTTTGGTCTGAGTGAATGATGAGCGGCAACACCTCATGTAGCCTATCCGCAAGCGTTTTAGATAGAATCTTATAATGAATCGTAAGAGGAGTGATGGGCCTCCAATTTTTCAGCTGAGTGCGGTCACCCTTCTTGAATAATAAAAAATTTACTCCTCTCCGTTGTGACACCGAAAGACGGCCAACCCGGAACGCATGGTTATAGACCTGAACTAATTTATCACCTAACAGGTGCCAGAAATGCTTATAAAAATTGGTAGTAATACCATCTGAAGACCAGGCGACTTGTCCTTCTCCATTGCATCAACAGCCCTTTTTAACTCCCGAGTTGTAATCTCTCCTTCACAAGAGTCTCGCGCATTCTCTACAAGTTCGGGGTATGCTCCATCTAGGAATTCTCTTTGTATCTTTTCGTCACAAGGCTGCGCCGTGTAAAGATGTTTATAAAACGAAAAGGTCTCCCCCAGCAAGTCCCTAGTTTCAGTAACGGTATCCATGTTATCCTTCGTTAAAACACGTATGTTCTGTGCTGAACGACGGCATTTCTCAAGCGAAAAAAAGAAACGAGTACTCTTTTCACCTTCCTCGACAAACTGCGCTTTTGTTAGGATTTTAATAGCCTCCAACTCCTTAAGTTCGAGCTGCCTCAAGGCCTCCTTTGGTAAGAGATATTGCTCTGTATCACTAGTCATACCATTCTTTGCCCGCTCTTGAAGCTTATCCAATCTACTCTGTCAAACAAACCGTTCATGACGCTGAATTTTTCCAATGATCGTCGCCCGTCTAAAGGCAATCCGCTTAAAGCTTAACTTTGCTTTCTCCCACCACTCAAAAGGGTCAGCAAATTTTTCGAACTCTTCAACCCAATTTGACCAGAAACGCTCGATTTCCTCTTGGAAAACGCCGTCCTCAGGAAGCTCAGTATTAAAGTGCCAGTATCCCGGGCCGCGTTCAATTCTTTCAAAACCAAAGGGTCAGAGTCAAACAATCGTGATCCGAGTGGGGATAGGTTGAATATCCGTTGCAGTTACACATTGGTTAACGGGTTGACAAATAAAAAAGTAATCAATTCGTGTGCGGATGAAAAGAGATGGATCTCGTGGATCTCTACCTGTCCAAGCGAAATTGCGTTCATCCTTATGTCGTTCCCTCCAAACGTCTACCAAACTAAAACGTGTATTAAGGACATTTAGAAGCACGGAAGCGGCGGATTGACGCGCATTAGGAACCCCACCGAGCTTATCCAAGCGCGAATTAAAAATACGGTTAAAATCGCCTCCCAAGATGTTATCGTTTGAATCCGACAGAAACCTATTTAAATCCGAGAAAAAAGCACGTCGCTGAGGATCTTTTGATGGGGCATAAACATTAAGTAAGCGTGCGATCGTCAATTTCCAAAAGCATATTCAAGACACGACCATCGTTATCCCTCCGAATTTGCTTCTCATTGTAAACCAGGCGCGAAGCAATCAGTATGGCCACACCTCGGGAAGAGTTCGTCCCATGGGCAAAAAAAGCATGACCCTCCCACTCGCGTTTTATTTGCATATCCAAATCAACCGTCCAGAGTGTTGCCTGCAGAAATATAATATCAAATCGGTTTCTCTTTTAAAAAAAAAGCCAGTTTTCGTTTGTCCGGACACCGAAGGCCATTGCAATTAATACTAGCCAGAATGGTCATTAATAGAATCAGGGAGAAAAAGAATAAATACGAATTGGAAAACTATCGGTATGGGCCTTTTTAGCAGCAGATGTAGAAGCATTTTTATCCCTTTGCTTACCAGCACACAAATTTGGGACAGGATGGATTTTTGCCCGTCGATGCTGAATTTTTCTGTCCGAATCAGATCGAGTCCGAAATCTGCCTTTTACTTCCGTGAACCGCATGCTCCGTGACCATAGCCTCCGATGTATCAACCGTGTCCTTAACCGTTTCATTGTTCTCCTGTTGAACAATTTTTCCTTCATCATCATTAGCTTCTTTTACGTTAACAGCATCATTATCGCTATATGTCTTCTCCGCTGGCAAAGGTACAACCTCCACTCCTTGATCCTCCTGCTTTCTTGTTTCTTCAGCTTGAATGACCTTTTTGTCACACACGTAAGACAAATAGTCCTTCTCGTCACAAATTCTGCATTCAATTTGCGGACATCTTTTTCTAGAGTGGCCTAACTCTTTGCATTCTCCGCACACTGATTGCTGGTTGTTGTGGATTATCCGGCACCACTCTCCTCCAATCCGAAGAGAATAAGGGATTGATTTCTCGGTTAAAAGGTCTGTACTTTAGCCGGATAACATCTCCTTTAATCTCCCCATACTGGGATAGCACCTTTCTGACTTCCTTGTCCTCGATATACGATCCTAGACCCATTATGCTGACATTAATAGACTGAGCATGAGGTGGGTGACAAGCAACATGAAGTTCACTGACATCGAAGCCTTCTTCAACCACCGCTTCTGCATCACTCACACTCACAAATTCTACCAAATACTCTCCTCCTCCAAGATCTTGAAATACCACAATCTCCGAACTAATTTCACTTTCCAAACCAGTCTTAAGGTCTCTCAAGTTCATCGCATGAGGAACTTTGAAAGTAACGCTTCGACCTTTCCGGTCAACCATCATTGCCTCCCTGAAGGTGAAATGAATTCTTTCACTTGACGACTTCTCAACGATCACTTAGCTTAAAAGCGAGAAAAACTAAAGGACAATGTGCTTTAAAACTAGGATAAATAACGAAACACACTCGATGGACAAAACCAACCACAGATGAAACAGATTGACGAGCAGCTAAAAGACTAAAGCACCTTAACTACTCGGTCACCTCGTCATACAGAGAATAAGTGTGTTCAGTTCTTACTTTGTGGCATCCTGATATCGAGGACTTGTTTGACTTGGCAAAAGTATCAACCTTCGACGAGGATGGGATTCGAACCCACGCGTGCAGAGCACATTGGATTAGCAGTCCAACACCTTAACCACTCGGTCACCTCGTCCTACAGGGAACAAATTTGTTCAGTTCTTACTTTGTGGCATCCTGATATCGAGGACTTATTTGATTTGGCAAAAGGTTCAATCTTCGGCAAGGATGGGATTCGAACCCACGCGTGCAGAGCACATTGGATTAGCAGTCCAACACCTTAACCACTCGGTCACCTTGTCAAACAGATAACAAGTTTGTTCAGCTCTTACTTTCTGGCATCCTGATGTTGAGGACATATTTTGATTTGGCAAAAGTATCAACCCTCGACGAGGATGGGATTCGAACCCACGCGTGCAGAGCACATTGGATTAGCAGTCCAACACCTTAACCACTCGGTCACCTTGTCATACAGATAAGAAGTTTGTTCAGCTCTTACTTTCTGGCATCCTGATGTTGAGGACATATTTTGATTTGGCAAAAGTATCAACCCTCGACGAGGATGGGATTCGAACCCACGCGTGCAGAGCACATTGGATTAGCAGTCCAACACCTTAACCACTCGGTCACCTCGTCATGTAGAACCCAAATTTGTTCAGTTCTTACTTTCTGACATCCTGATGTTGAGGACATATATTTTGATTTGGCAAAAGTATCAACCCTCGACGAGGATGGGATTCGAACCCACGCGTGCAGAGCACATTGGATTAGCAGTCCAACACCTTAACCACTCGGTCACCTCGTCATGTAGAACCCAAATTTGTTCAGTTCTTACTTTCTGACATCCTGATGTTGAGGACATATATTTTGATTTGGCAAAAGTATCAACCCTCGACGAGGATGGGATTCGAACCCACGCGTGCAGAGCACATTGGATTAGCAGTCCAACACCTTAACCACTCGGTCACCTCGTCATGTAGAACCCAAATTTGTTCAGTTCTTACTTTCTGACATCCTGATGTTGAGGACATATATTTTGATTTGGCAAAAGTATCAACCCTCGACGAGGATGGGATTCGAACCCACGCGTGCAGAGCACAGTGGATTAGCAGTCCAACATCTTAACCACTCGGTCACCTCGTCATACAGATAACAAGTTTGTTCAGCTCTTACTTTCTGCCATCCTGATGTTGAGGGCATATTTTGATTTGGCAAAAGTATCAACCCTCGACGAGGATGGGATTCGAACCCACGCGTGCAGAGCACATTGGATTAGCAGTCCAACACCTTAACCACTCGGTCACCTCGTCATACAGATAACAAGTCTGTTCAGCTCTTATTTTCTGGCATCCTGGTGTTGAGGGCATATTTTGATTGGGTAAAAGTATCAATCTTCGACGAGGATGGGATTCAAACCCACGCGTGCAGTGCACATTGGATTAGCAATCCAAGACCTTAAGCTCTCCCTTTTCTGTGACAATCTCGAAGAAAAGTTAACGACGAGGATGAGTAGAACATTGAACAACAGTCAACAATTTCAACTATTCGGCCTAAATTTGATTCTTTCCATTTCTTTAAAAAAATACTTGGATCCATTAAACTGAAATTAAAGGCTACTCTAGATTGCAGGGGACTGGTAGAAAGTAAGGTTATCATGATTATAAATGCCGTTAAGATAGAAAGGGAATTATAATAGCCGAAATGGGCGCGAGAACTTTCAAGGCTTTCCAGAGAAGCGCTGCTGGCGGCTTATCCCCTAACGGGGATGCGGTACTTTTGCAAAAGCATGGTAGAAACTCGGAAGATATCAGTCCGATGAAAACGAACAATTCACAATGCAAACCAATCACTTTTTGATGAACTGCAAATTTAATCAAAGATGTGTTGTTGTTTTTTTTCGACAATTTGCAACAGATATTTCAGTTTTTAGGTTGATTTAATTATAACGCTGGACAAAAGTAGCTGTGGATTCAGTTAACAGTTCTCACCTTCAAAAGGTGAATTGGGCGCTATCCACCAGATAAATCTTTATTTCGTGAATAAATGCTTTCAAAAGCAATTACATTAACAACGAGACAGTTTGGCCCAATTTATGCTAGAGACGAATAACTCGTCTAAGACGGATATTTTGTCTGCAATTCGTCTAGAGATACATCCGGTGTTCAGACGAATTAGGGACTAAAATTTGTTTGGATTTATTCGTATGTCAACTCGTCTGTAAGACATGCTAACAGACGAATCAGCCGAAGACAAATTTTCTCTAGTATAAATTCGGCCAGTGAATCATCCAGCGCTTTTTGAACAACGTGGACTCCTCCATCAGTCGACTCTCTGTAACGAGTGCTTATTTTTACAAAAGCCCCAACTTAGAGTTCCGGATCTCTATAGAGTAACCGTTGTTTGTCAATTGTTTCCTTGGTATTATTCCTTCTGTTTTTGTCATTGTTTTTTTGTTTTCTTTTGTTTTCTTTTTATTGTCATCTTTGCCTTCTGGTGTTTCTCTTCACTAAGTCAAAAACAAAAAAAAAAAAGCGAGGTTAAGAAATTTGTTTATTCGAGCTTTTAACTGGGTTCGCTGCTTATGACAACACTGGCTAGAATACTTTGTTCCTCTGGGTATTAGCTCGATAAGAATAAATAATGAAATATTGTTGTCTGGCTACAGCCGTCGAGGAATTTTTCCTGAACGGGTCCCGGTCCCCTCGACTACAGGCATCGGCGTACGTTATGGGTGTGGTCACCATAGTCTAGGAAAATATTGCAGGGAAGGCATGTGCATTACAAGAGGTGGTCCAAATAAGCAGTTTCTTCTGTGGTATTTCTTTTTCTTGCATCTTTTCGATTCAGAATCCTTCTTCTTTAAAGCTTGAAATTACAAACAAAACAATTGTTACACATTAGTTTTTCATTTTTGCACGCTTTGGCGAGAGAAATGGTATTGTGGAGAGGAATTACACAGACAGTCAAAGCTATTGTCAGTTAAAAAGACCTAAATCTAGAAGACTTGAATTTCATAGTCTTTTTTTAGGACGATTTCTTGAGTTATCTAGGTAATTGAAAGGTCATCCCTTCATTTTATCGATGATCTGAACTTTAAATACTTGCGGGAGTTAAATTCACGTACTGACATCTAGGAAGAAACTCCTGTAAGGAAATCATGAATTGCGTGGAAAACGATGCAAGAATGTTGAACATCGCTTACTTCAAACCCCCAGCCTCACCCACTTCAGTTGAGCTCAATGATGCGTTTCCTGAATGTTTTCATCTTAGGCGCGTTTCCAAAAAAGAGGAGTCGAGTTTCTTTATCTTCTTCTTCCTTTTATTTTTTTTCTTTTTTTTTTTTTGACGTAGAGAGGAAAACTGCACTGTAGGTAGACAGAATGAAATGTTCACAATTTTCTACTTTGTCAAATCTCATAATACACCTTGGTTACTCCAAAAATATTGCATAGGCATCTTGGGACATCTTCATATGTCAGGAGAAATGGCAAACAATGATTATTCGATATTTTGGGGGATAAACGAGATTTATTATTCCACTATTACGCCATTTTATCATGCTCGTATTTTCCTGCTCATTGCTCGTATTTTTCCTCGCCCCTGCGGGCTCGGAAAAATACTACGCAACTCGCAAAATATCCGCGCGTATTATATGTTAAACTATCGAATAAGATGTATGTATTATGGGATTTGAGAAAATAGTGAATGCACCACACCGTTCATGCTACTGAACAGCGCAATGGAAAATGCACAGGTAAAAAATAGCAATTTTAAAAATAATTAGAGCCGTTGATGTAGGTCACAATTTTAACAGGCCATCGAAGACTTTTTACGACCAAGAAAAGCAATCATTTGTCAATTTTGTCGACTAAATATTTTCCAATTTCGAAACCATACAAACTAATCTTACCAAGAGGGGGTTTATTTGCCACCAAGCCTCTTCTACAGTGACAGCAGTGATGGCAACAACAGCAAGGACAATGATGGCAGCAATGATGACAGCAATGATGGCAGCCACATCCACCACAGCATGGACAACAAGCACAATGATGGCAGTCGATATCATAACAGTGTTCCGTATGCGGTTTGGCAATTGAACCTGAGAACATATGAACGCAGTGAGTACCAGGTGGAGCGCAAGATTTATTCATACCATGGATGGAAGTGTAATGCCTTAACCAGTCGACTTCTACGTCTTAAGATTGCAGAGTTTAATTTTGTCGTAATCAATTCGTATGAAACAACGCATATAAAAGGGATAACGGCTTTGTGATTTAAAAGCATCTGTATTCACTAACTGAAGGAAGCATCTTCCTCCTCCAAAATAGATCATCATCATATCTTTATTTACCCTCGAATTTTAGAGTAGCTTGATGTAGCTAGTATCTCCGAGCATTACCTTCACAACCATGATACACCATAGAAGACAGACCAAAACACCGGGCACTCTATGCCCTACTCTTTACGAGTAGTGTGTCGGTTCTTTGACGTCCCACAGGTTAATGCACATTGAAGGGTTGGCAGACGGAGCCTACGGTTTATCGTTCTTATTCGAGAAGAATAGAAAGTCTAACCATTCGCAGATGTCATTACATAGGCAGATCTTTTCCTCAGTTATTTAACGACCCTGAGTGTTGGTCCGGCCGGCTTCGAATTCATGACCTCCCGCATGGCAGCTCGGTGTTCAACCCCGTGTTCAACCAACTGAGATTTTGTCAGGTATTTGATGAAACAATGGAGTGTAAAATTTTCACGTCTAAAAGTACTGGATGGTAGCTGCAATTACCACACGTGTCTTTCCTAAAGGTTATTTGTTGTTTAATTAAGAATGACGTGCAATTTCTTGTTTTTCAGTTTATAATGCGAGTACTTAGATTCTTCCTTAAGAATAAATACATCCTCTAAGGATGAGGAAATATGATGAGGTTATTGTAGTTTTATAAGGAATTCAAGTGAAGCTATGATCCTAGCAGTTATGGACGAAATTTTAGCAATTGCGTAGAGAGGCCTGAAAATTAAGACTTCACGAGTTCAAACCCTGTTCATAACTGCGAGGATCATAGCTTCACTTGATTTCATATCCGCAGTTCATATATGATTCATTTAATGTAACAATTCGTTAGTTTATAGGGAATTGTTAATTTCTTAAAGGAGAACTGAAGGCCACAATCAGCAATTCTTCCAACATTGTTTTTGGAAAGCCTGACATAAGTAAAGTTAAGTTTGCGGGGTTATTTCTTCTCATTTTCTGTTTTTTGCGAGAAAATTACGTTCGAATTTGGGCTTTTCCCGCTATGTCTGCCTTTTCAGTTCAGGCTCAAAAACTAAATCAGCACCCTGCTGTGACGTATGATATGGGGAACAGAGATTTCGTAATCAAAAGAAACAAGTGCTGCTGTGGATATTTTCTTCGTTGTTTTGCTGTTTCTTCGCGGACTCAATATTCACGACAAACATCAGTCAAAAACACTGCTTCTGTATGTGGCACTCTCGCATGTCTTCCCCACATCATACGTCATAAGCTGCAAAAATGACCGCCGACTCCTCCATTCTGAGCCGCAATGCTGAAATAAAAACGCCAGAAAAAACGTGGAAAACATTATTGTGCATGGTCTAAAGTGTAAATAAAATATGCTTAGCTTTTTGCCTTCAGTTCCCCTTTAATTTGCTGGCGTCTTGTATTAACAGGCTTTATCCGCCCAATACTTTCTGAAATGCATGTAAACAAAGTTTCCGTGTACCTACATGGTTGGTAACAGACAGGAACATTCACCCATTCTATATGTGGCTTGAGACCTCCCCACTGAACGCAACAGCAATCTAAGTAACAAAAGTAGTGATACTGCTTTTTAATAGGCTGAGATATAATCCTTGCAAAACGGATGAGTGTTTAACATACTCATTGTTTTCTTCGTTATCTATCTGATTCAGCTTGCCTCAACTGTCAGCCGTCTCCTTGCTCTAATTCGGCTGCAAATGTGAATTCGGTACGCTATCCAGAGTCTATACACTGCTCTTTCGCTTCTCCACTTAAAAAGAATCTTTATCATAATAAGATCTACCCGTCCTGATAATAGCATGAGATAAGCTTTTTCTCAATAAGGTAAAAGATGCTCTGCCAATGTCGACAACGAGGCCCGTACTACCCTAAAACCAAGTATATGTCGCAGCATTTCGAGG
>OX421447.1:16354289-16366789 GCA_949126865.1 Montipora capitata
CCAATTTACTTTCGTAAAACAGCCAATATTTCTTTACATTTCTTTTCGCCGCGCGAGGTTCTGTTCGGTAAGATAACGCCCTGTATCCGGTTACGGGAGAAAGCAACTCAAAATTAGTAATAGGGATTGTTTTAAAGCATTACAAGAAACGCTTCCGTGAAGTTTCAAGGTCAGTGTCTCTTCACTAAGAATTTGTGTAGAAAAAAGTATGTCTTGCCTATTTCCATAAAATAAGAATGCCCACGACATGCCGCCATTTTGTTCTTTCGCCAAGGGTTATCAGTACACCAAAGGGAATGTAACTAATTCATTGGTCCACGTTTCTGAAAAGCACCATAAATCATCGAGAGGAAAACTGCTTTTCATTTAACACAGAGTAAAACGATTCAATTGTAAGCGGCAATTTCCACTTGTTCTGTCAAATCAGTCGAAATCCGAGAGCAGCTGGGGGGGGGGGGGGGGGGTATACCTGAACCATTTTCTAAACGAAAGATGATCGCAATTGAGGGTTATGCGGTTAAAAACAAGCCTGAAAAATAGACCAGTAGGTATGAAGTCTCTCAACTGCGATGACCTTTCTTTTGTTTCATATCAATAAGTCTGGTCTGTGACTTTCACTGCGGTTAAAAAAACATGGCGACTACAAAAGGGTGTGAAAATTTTTTTAAAATTCTAACTACCTGGACGCCAAGTGCGTGGCGTGCATACGAACATTTTATTGGCCAACTTTACAATGGATTTTCTCAAGAACCAATTAGAATATAGAAAAAGCCTCACATGCTTTGTTAGCTTGTTATCTCCTGAGTGATATAGTGCAGTTTGTTAACGCAAGGGTTATTAATTTATTGGAGCAAACAAGGTCAGTTCGCGTTTGAGCGCTTGTGCCGCTTTCTGAAATAAAAAAACGTGAAAGATAAAGGCATTGTCAAATACTTAGCCCGAAAAGCAAGCGTTTCCAGCGGGCGAGGAGCGAACTCTTTTTTCGGCCGCGCGAGAATAGGGCGAGCGCAAAAAAAATGGAGGTGGGAGGGGAGGAAATTTTTCGCGCGGTCAAAACATTAAAAACCTTCCACGGAAACGCTTGCTACGCAGGCTGTCAAATACTACATTTTACTTTCTCTCCAGTGGTACATAGGGTTCCCTTGGGTTTCTTTAAAAACAACTTGAACAAGAGCGATTTTCCCGAAAGAAAACCCCTGAAGGTCGACAGCAACCATTAAAATCAAAATGAAAACTAGTTTTTTTTTTTAGTGCGGCTTCGCTATACAGTTAAATTACGAGTTACGAGTTAATTGACCCGGGTCCAGTTGTTCAAACGATGGATAACGCTATCCGCCGGATAAATAACTATTCAATAGAGAAGTCGCAGCAAAACCAATTGCGCTATCCCGTGGACAGCGTTATCTACCTTTTGAACAACTGAGGCCAGGTCATGCGTTTGTCGCCTCACTTTCTAAATACAAGCAAGACAAGGCCGACCGCAGTCGAAGGCTTTCGTATAGCTTCCACCGTTATCATTACGGCAGGGGTGGGCGCTTGACCAATCCAACCAAGAACGTTGTGTTAATTTGTTCTAATACACAGTCGTGTTTAACCCATTGACTCCTGGGGGTTCTCCACTGACGAGTAAAATCGTCTGGCTTTAGAGAGTTTAAAATACTAAGTCTGGCCGGTTTAGGCCGGTTTTGGTATCAAAGGGTTAAAGAAAAATCGAAAAGGCAAGCTCCTACTCATAGGCTCCTGTGAAGACATTAGTAAAAATCAGATTTTCAAGCGGTCATTATAAAACTCGGACCACGGACCGGGTGTAAAGCACGGACCAAGGTAAGGACCAGACCTATAGAGAAAACTACCCACAAATCGCAGCGATGCGTCGAGGGAATGCAATTTTCGCGGCATAAATGTTACGTGGCAAGAATGCATAATGATGGATTAAAGCTGTCTTTTTTGCAGACATATTCTGTTTTCCCCGCCTGGTATGTTAGCTACGCCATGCTGATGAGGCCCAAAAGGCCGAAACAGCTGTCCATTTGACCGGGTGAAATGGTTGTGCGCCTGCGTGATGTGTTGGCCACACCGGGTTGGTGTTAGCGTGTCACCTTGCTTTTATAGACCTTATTCATAAATGGCGGTCACATTTATAATTCTTTTGTCCACGTGCAAATTAGCCTACCAAGCCTCATTTTAGAGCAAGAATTCTTTTCAAGTCACTGTATGGTATCGAGGCTTGGTAGGCTAATTTGCACTTCGACAAAAGAATTATAAATTGGCCGCCATTTATGAATAAGGTCTATTATTATTATCTGTTTTTCTGCTCGTTTCAAGTGAGTTACATGTCTTTACGTAATTCGCGTTAACGACCCGACCGCGTTGCCTATGACGTTTACTGACAATTCGTGATCTGGCTTATCTCTTACCCAGACCTCCCACTGCCAAGGAAGACAGATTGAGATCTGGGTGCCAGATTATAATCTAGTTAGAGTACGCAGGCGTACAACAGCGTCATCTGGAACACCTTAGAAGCCGCTGAGTTTATCGTCTGAGAATCAAGGAAGTCTACTTCCCTTTTTCAACGGACTACCTCACGTTCGTTTTTCTTTCTCTTCGGTTGAACACTTTCTCTTTCTTGCTCGGTGAACATAACCATTACCACAGCTTAACATGTCTGGCATCATCATGCTTGATCGAATGATTGATAGCTCTTCAATTTAGTGAAGTGTGAATTCTACTCAAGACTTTACACCTCGGTTCTTGGCTTTTGGATTCATTCCGAGTTTACACCGCAGTCCGCAGTCCGCGTTTTATACCGACCAATTTTAAAGCAACAATTTTTGTTGCAATAAACGAGCCTTCCAGCGTCGTATTCATCGGGTTGCCAATCCTTCCGTCATTCCTCTTTAATTGCCCGTTTTTGACTGTGTCATATAAAAAAAGAACAACATAGATGATAGCCTCCTCCTCAGGAGGAAAGATTGCATGACGAGTCAAAAGAATGTCTCCGTAGGAGTGAGTACAAACCAATACATTCCTGATAATCTATTCCAATTTATTGCAACTAACAATTATAATTCCAGCTATACTAGTCTCTCTACAAGAGAGATTCATTAACGGAAGCGAAACGGTTTTCCTTGCAAATTTCATGTTTATTGCTATAGCTTTTGCGATGAGTTTTCTCCATCGAGTGGAAATTCTTTCAGTGCATCAACAAAGAGCGATTAAGCAATAAGCGCGCATAGCGTGATATAACGTCACTGAAATCCTGTAGTTACAATCCAACAAATTCTGCGTTGCATTTGGAAAACACTATAACAAACGTCAAAGTGAATTATGGCGTATTTAATTTGCTGCCTCAGCTCCAGCAGAGAGCAAAAGTGGTAACCAACTAGCCCGATGGTTTATCCATTGACTTTGCCCCGCCAACATTGGCCCAGCTCTTTCATACTCTCAGCCACAAGAACTCCTTCCAGTCGGTTCGCCATTGGCTAGTTTTTGTCACGTCAGCTTCTCGACCAATCAAAGAAAAGGCCAAATAATATGTGACCCGTTCGCGTACGTTTTCCCGACCTTAGCACCGCCTTGCATAACGACTGGCTCATTCATTGCCGGAGTCTGTTGTGATTGAACAAAGTGAATGCCTCGGTTTTGTCTTTACCGCACTTGCAAAAAATACTCTTTTCCTCACAAACGCCACGATGATTATTTATAGTGAAATTAATTATCCATTGATTTCATTAAACTATTTTTTGTGTAAATTATCTAACAGTGTTTTCTTTCACATTCTAAATCCGACGTCACCTTAGATCCTATACAAAACGCTGGAAAAATATCTCCATGACGACTTGAAAAATGCTGATACAAAAAACGTTGAAGGCTCGCAATTCAAGAGACGTCCAAATTCGTCTTCTGTAGCACAAAAATCCTTGAGGAAAAATAAAGTGTGGACGCAATTACCAGCGGTACTGGCTAAACTTGATAATATTTCAATTGCATCCAATATTAAAACCAGCGTAAAGGCACGCCTGTCTTTTTCAATCACTTATCAGAGTAACTTGAGTTTTCTATCTTTAAAGAGAACCTCCACTTCTAAAGAATACCTTTAAACCAGAGAAAATAATGTTGCAATCAACTTTGTTGGTAAATATTTCAAACAAACCACGGGTGCCGCCATCTTGAATATTTGTGACGTGTTACGGTTGACTCAGCCGTCGAAGAACTTTTTGCGACGAAGGGACAATTCACGGTAACGCGGTTCAATTCTTCAAGATAACGGCGTCCAGGTAATTAGACGACAAAAGTAAGTGATTCTAAAATTCGTTCATTTCAGATACAAGGCCTTTCTTATTTTTTTTTTCAGGCAAGTTTTATCGGAAAATCGTTTCCTGTGGTTCTTAGTTATCTTTATGTTGGAATAGAGGTTTCCTTCAATTAAAAATGACATAAGGTGTTATTGCATTTGCAAATTTCTCACAAATAAGAATGATTGATCACATAAGCTTACTGGGTGACAATATGTAAACAATGATTTAAGAAGCAATTGTCTGAACTTTTCAGGCCCACAAACGCAAAATGATACCAACTAGAAGCAAAAACATCGCAACAGTTCTCACTTGAAGTAAGCTTACATGGAAGCTTAAATTAAAGACAAGGGGCTGTTAAAAAAGTACTGTGCTTCAATGCTTCGTGATTATAGCCATTCTTATTCCCTTAAGGATTTACAATACAGAATCATATAAATGTATTGGATTATTCAATTGGAAAAAAAGTTGTCCATTGAGTGATAATTAACGTCTCATGCCTCACTTACAACAAAACTTGAATTTGTTAACCTAATTATCCACTTGACCTCAAAAATTAATAATCTCTTGTGCAAAGGTCAATCTGCCTTTTCTGTCCCAAAACTCATCTTAAACGGGCTGGTCAAATTACGTGTAAAAGGCAAAAATGGCAGTCGATTGTAGAGCTATAATCTGTAATCTGTAGCTGTCACATTTTTGTTGTTGTAAAAGAGACACGAGTTAGAAGTAAGGCCTCTAGTTTCTCATCTGTGTCTGTCCCATTGTGTCTTATGCTGCTCACGTCCAAACCCCTCGTCATAGTTTCCTTTCGCCTTGAATAACTGCTTAAAATGTGGCTTGCAATAAAGGGTCCCTTGCAATGCTGCATAGTTTCCAAGTCTACAGAAAAAAATTGAAAAAGTGTAAGAATTTCACAATGGATAATTAGGTGGCTAGCCACATAATTATCCATAATTTATCCACATAATTATCCGTTACAGAAAAATTAAAATAAAAAAGCTCAAAACTGTAATAATTACAAATTTAAAGACAGAGCTCCTAGGAAACTCCAAAGCACACGGTCTTTGTGAACGGAAGCAGATCAACTGATAATTATGTACAAGTCGTTCCCACCAGATACATAACTCCAAGAGTACACAAGCAGAAACAACTAAACTCTGAGGGGAGAAAGTAAAATACTGGTTTGCTCTCACAAATGAAAAGGAGGTGGAAATGTTACCTGCCATCATATTAGATATCTGGGTTTTAAAAACTGATGGGTTGACACAGTAAAGTCGATTTCAAGAATAATATAGTGGCCCAATCAATTTTTTTCCCCAAAACATCTTTAATAAGTCACGGTCAAGTGTCAATTGTACACATATTCAACTATATCTTTCCCATCCAACTTGATGCAGAGTGTAAACTAACAGGTCTTTCAAGGTAGTGGCAAGTAGTTCCAGGAGATTAAACCGCTAACAAGAATGCTATCAATCCAAAAACAAATTTTCACTTCTCACAACACAATGGTGTTTTTTTAGGATTACAGCATATCTACCAAAATGCTCAGTGAATTTTAATGAAAGTTAAGCCCCAACATGTCAACATCTAAGTTCCCCTTACTTGTTATTTGCAAGCATTAGCTTAATTTCACACTTATTTTCCTAGAATAATACTCAGATTTGAATTACATTCTCATAATGCAATGTCCCAACTTACTAGTACAGACGTACTACGGGGAGAGTTTAGATGTTAATCATACTTGGGGCTTAAGGGTGTTGGAAAAAGGAAGAACTAATAACGAATAGAGACCCTGGGAACTAATTTGTGTGTTGGTTTCCTGTTTATACATTAAAACAAAAAAACATGAACCACAGTATCAGGTAAAAAGTTAACTAAAAATGGATTAAGAATGTCAGAACTGGCTTGAATGAAAACAAAACAAAAGCAATGTTTATGTTCAGAAAACACTAGAGAAACTGGTGCTGCTGAAAGATTAGAAAAAAACACTTGTAAAATGTGTTTCAGTGTCATATAGTAGATCATTACTGTGGAAGCCACAAAGCCCAAATTGATAATCTGTCTTAACACATTCATTGGTATATCCATCATGGAAAAAACGTACACAATGCACATGTGCCAAATAATGAAAATTGCAAAATACTGTATGATGTGTCCAGTGTATGTTGGTTGCAGTTAAACATTACTGCAAGCCTGTCTCACCTTCATAGAGAAGTTGGTGGTTTGCCCACTCTAGCTACCAAACAAAAATGTAATAGAAAGTTACTTGTCAGAGTAAAAACTTAAAATGGTATTCTGATGTTTTGTGATCGAACTCAAAATGCTTTGATGGTGAAGGTTTACACTGTGATAACTTGTTGATCCTGACTGCGTGTACAGCAACAGCATGGTTGAACAACGTCTAATCCTGCTCGACTGGATGAAGCGTGGAGAAAGCTTTCTGTGGTTGTTGACAATGCGTCACACCACAACAAAGATGTATGCAGCCATGGAGCTTTCAATTTTGAATATTCTTGGGTTAAATTATTCATTTCATTGGTTATTAATTTTAATCTCTTCAGGTAAAAGATCACTAAATCTCGTCTTGTTACATAAGAAATAATATATATATATACTTTTTAATTGTTTAATTATTATTGTTGCAAAGTTAAATGAAAAGTTTAAAATGCAGCATAGATCTTGATGGTGTGCCGCCTGATGTATCTTCACAAAGAAGTTTCTTTTTGTTGACACATGTTACTGAAAAACTCATTCTTATTGCATACAGTAGACATTTGAACAATTTGAATGTGATAAATCATATTTTTAAAACTTTTATCTTGAGCAAAATTTTACCTTTTCACAATAATCATTGCTACCATGATCATGATAATTTTCAGTTAATTAAGTCCTTTTCCAGAAGTTTGAAACCTTTAAAAAGTTTTTACAGATATAATATAAATAACTACATGTATACATGTTTAATGGGCTTCCACTCAACTTGTAGAATACCCAAACTGGTGGCAAATGAAAGGCACTCATTGGTTCCATTCCTTGGATTTTTGCCCACATATGCCTAAGTCATTACTGAAGAATAAATATTTCCTGAATGACAGGTTGCATTCAGAGCCACCTAAAATTAGTTTTTTCCACTTTGTTCTTTTCTTGAATGTCAGCCAATAAACAGCACCTTACTAACTGTTTGTTGCAAGTTCTGTGCCAAAAAGTAGCTTGTCATCCTACATGTATACTTTTTTCATCCTTTGGCCTAGCTAAACCCAACTAATATGAGCAAAAATGACAGGGTTTGCTATGGTTTAAACTTGCTGTGATTTGATAAACTCACAATGAAAAAATATATTTACAATGGTCAGTAATTACCATGACACAGCACAAAATAGTTACACAGGCTTAAATACAAAAATGTGTTGACCTTTAATTGAATACAGCTATGCAATGTACATTGTACAGATGTATGTGCAATGAAAAACCATGAGCCATGAATTAACAAATCACAAAAATGTGAACAAAAGTGCAAGCATTTACATTTGTGTGCTTTTCAATAACATGCAAACTCTAAGCTTCACACTGACAAGCGATTCTGTCATTTACCACATGTACATGTAATATCAATAATACAGTAATTTGACAGAAGCTGGTGAAAGCCCAATGTGGATCAAATTCCGTTAAATACTTGCTCTGACCCATCAAAACCACATTCAGAACACTTTTTCAAGAGAAAGAGAGAGACTGCGTATCTACATCAATATTGACCATGCCAAAGTGAAAGCATTCATTGTGACTTATTCTTAACTTTAGAGTTTGCAAGTTATTAAAAAGTGCAAAAAAATCAAAGCAAAGATGAATATTGGCAATAACAGAAAAAAACAACAACAACTTTTATCTTCTTTAATTACATGTAACTGTAACTTTCCCACTCAGCAATGCAGCAATGCAGGTAAAAAGAAATTAGATGTTGAAAATGTTGTTAGGGGTGCTGGGTTTGCACAGTGGAGAAAGCACTAGCCCTCAACTAATGTGGCCCAATTTAAAATCCCTGACTAAACCTTGTACAGTGTACATGTACAATGTATGTGGGTTAATTGAGTTTTTTGGTCCTAATAGCCCTTTTCACGGTTAGGTTTTCTCATTTGCATTACAATAGAATCTAGCATGTATGTGAGGCAATTTCGGGCTATTTTGTAGTTTTAACCAAAATTGCCTCGCATTCACGTTAGATAACATTGTAATGCAAATGAGAAAAACTCACTGTGAAAAGGGCAAATTACTAGATGCTTTCAGATGAATTTCTCTGAGTACTCAGCTTTTCTCATCTCACCCAAAACCAACAAGCTATTTGATCTAGTCTAGCAATTGAACAGGGCCCCTAGTCGAGGTCCCATGATTTATGAGTCAAATGGTCGATGAGTCAATGAGTCATGAGTCATGAGCCATTAGCCATTAGTCAATGAGACTCACAGTCAATATAGCAATAATTTATTGATTCAGCCTAAGCCCTCGTTTCAGTGATTAAGCCTAAACACTAGACTGAAATCTTAGCTTTCATTTTATGGGTTAGGGTAACTGCACTAACGCATTGACTCATTGACTCATGACTCATTGACTCATTGATTCATTGACTCATACATGAAAATACTTGATACTCCCCCTAGCCACATCTCGATTAGTTTGAGACTTGAATAAAATGATTATTATCCTTGTTGGCAGCAAAAGCTTACAACAAATAGATGAGAAATACAGAATGTTCACAATCAAACTGAACCTGAACCTAATAAAATTAATTATTTTTTGTCCCTCAAATAAAATCTAAGTTGCCACCATCCCTTGCTATGTAGCAATCTCTAATCATGGAAGGGAAGAATTAAAAGCTCTAAAATAAATGGGTCAATTAAAAACATAGACAAAGCTGGGGATCTGTGGCACTTCAAAGGTTTAAGATTCAACAGAAAATAATTAAAATTTTACTGCTGACATTACAATAATAATAATAATAATAATAACAATAATAATAATAATAAATAATACTAATAATGTACTATTATTATCATTTGTTTCTTAGAAACATTTGGCATGAAAGTGAGCCCTGTAAAGTAGTAGGTAGTAAAAGTACACTTTCCTTCAGTCAAAAGTTGATAACCAAAGAGAGACTGTTTGTTAAGAAAATGCACTCATAACTAATAAAGAACATGATTCTCTGCATTCCCAGTTGATTAATTTTATTAAAGGCAAACCTCGTATGCAAGTTTGAAAGGTTTTCAAAACAATCTTTGATAAACAAAAAAGTACCTACCTCAGAGTTGATTTACATTCAGTGCATTTGAAGCAAGTTTTGTGGAACACTTTCTTATCAGCAGACAACTTCTCCATTGGATACACAGTCTTGTTGCACGATTCACATTTCTCTTGCTGTGGAGCTCCCCATCGACCAACTCTCTGTTTGAAAAATATTCGTACACTGTAAACTTTAACAAAATTAATACTTCCAAGAAGTTTTCACTTCTTGTTATTATTCAGCATTGCTGTGATGAACTCTGCAACATCAAAATACCATAATCCCTATCTGCTGATCTCAAAACAGTTCATACCAACCATCTGTGATCATTTGTAAGCTTCCTGAAATAACACACTCATCTAGACCTTCCATTTCAATCTAATCTGCAGACCTCTTATTGTCAACTCCAATGTGGTTGGGGCTCTTGGATGTATGACAAGGAATGTAGGCGCATAGATACATGTAATAACAAAAAGTCTAAGTATATAACAATAATACTCATTATTGTTAAATACCTAGACTTTCACTCAACAAAATGAGAACTCTTGGACACATGCCCCTGATCAAATTCAAATGTATCCCGACCGGGATACAATGCCACAGTTGTTGCCTGCTCAGGATGTTTTGCTGTGATTCTTGAAGGAAAAGTCTAAGTATATAACAAAGCACTTAATGTCTGGTCCCTTGGGACACCAGTTAGTTTTGTTTTCCTTTGAGTCCTGATGTTTTCCAAGACGAAAATTAGGACTCTCAGGAAAACAAAACTACCGTAACTGTTTCCCATACATTAAGTGTATATTATTATTGAGGTATCAATGGCCGTTTTTTTTTGCAAGAAAACAACTAGGAACACCACAAATTTTGAGAGGAGTACATGCATGTACTTGAAATGTGAAGTTGTCAAGAAAGAGCCCAGAGGATCCTTGGTCATTTGCCATGAATTGATCCTTTGGTGAAGAGAATCGACAAAAGAGATCATGATAATGATAATTATAGTGCTAACAACAACAACAAGAACATGGAAGCATGGAAGACTTTTATCTCTTACTTTTACATTGCAATGGAAGTTAACAATGACAAGTGCAGCTGTGCAAAAAAACGTACACTAAGCAGAAGGTAATTACACTGTAAAGCCAGAGTTACATAATAAAATATCATTATGCTCCAACCATCCAATTTAAAAAGCTTGTGTTTATATCCAAGAAATAGATCCCATACCTGATTGCCATCATCAGACTCTTCAGCACTTACTGTTCCCTTTAGAATATTAATTTACCATTAGATAGGACAAGAATTTTACATTATTTTAGCCGGAAATAGTACACATACACTGTATAGCAATATAATTATAACTTGAGAGCAAAGTTACAGTAAGAATGCAGCTATCAAAGCAATAGATTGCCAGACAGAGAAAAAAATAGCCACAAAAACTACATGTACAAGCTAAGGCAAGCTATATTTTGATAACATGATTAAACAGATTAGCAGTCAGAAGAGATTAATAATATTAACTAGTACAGAATTTCAATAACATTCATCTACACCTCACAACACTTACTAGCCTGCGAACAAACTCTCTTTTGAGAGTAGCGAGCAAATGGGGCAAGCTTTTGCATTCTCCAGTAATTCTTTTGCCACAAGAACCAAATGAAAATTAAACTCTTTCCATATCCTGTAGGCAGCATAACATCATGCTGCAAAACAAGACTTTTTATCGCTGTTACGTAACTTGATGAACATTCTTTCAGTTGGAACTGAATGCCTGATGGTGTCAGGCATCTAATTCCTTGTCCGTCATGTTTACCTGAAACTTGCATGCATGACCTGGGCGCTTACTTGAAAAGCAGCTGTCAAAATGTCACACTTCCAGTGAAATCTTATTTCCAGGGTGGAAATAAAAATTCTTCAGTCATCGCAGCAAGCTCTCCCTCTCTGTCTGCCCCAATCTTCTATCCGCTCGCTTTCCTGAGAGCTTGCCCGCAGGCTTAACACTTACTAGCAGAGCTAACATTAAAAAATTTTCCTTATTCCTTCAAACCTACAATAATTATTTAAAGCCACAATTCACAATTGGTTTTTGGCAGGGCACAAATCAATATTGAATGAGGTCCAACTTCTAGGACTGCTTGAGATACAAAGAACAGAAATTCGGTAGTTAGCAATGTATTCCAACAATAATATTATTGGCTATGATGGCAGTTGTAGTTTGCTGCAGTTAATTGGAATAAGCAGTCATTAAAATGCACTAATGCACCCACTAATTGGAAAATATACAACAAAATCTAGGTTCTAAAAAAACTTACAGGAGATGAAGCAGGTTTATTTATCAAAACATCCTTTTTGTTGTCTTTTTCCTCAAACTTCTTTAATGCATCTTTTGCACCTCTTGGTCGATAACCACTGCTATTTCCCGGAGTACTGTTTTTTGATTTGGCACTGTCCATTTCATCAATAATTTTTCTTTCTTGCAATGCCTTCCTGATCACCTTGAATTAAACAACAAAGAATGCTTAAGACCTGATTTTGCTGCTAAACCAGCCAGATGCTACATTTTTTTTAGTTTGTGTGACCAAGGAAGCTGAGCTGGTTAAATTGGAAAATAGAAATGCAAAGAAGTCTGACTTGCAATTTTGGACAAAACCGTTGAACAAATTGACATGATTTAACCAGTTTTGTGCAATTTTCCGACAAGACATAACCCCCCATCCCTCGGGAAAAATAAAAAATATAAATATATGTTACTCTGGTGTTTGAAATATAAATTATGTACAATAAAAAAACGTTTTCCGACGTTTCGGTTTTTCATCAGGGGAAGTGAAAGATAAAATTTACACGAAAGCTAAGATATAAACCAAAGCGCTAATTAAAATTCTAAAGTTAGTGTCATTTTTTCTTTTCTGCAATAGTCAAATGCAAATACTCCTTGGGGAGTA
>OX421447.1:16371789-16381789 GCA_949126865.1 Montipora capitata
CTCGAACATTGCCCTTCGAGAGGAAGCTTTGCCAGAAAACACTTCTTCATCCAAGTGCTTCTTGCCTGACGTCTTCACCTGTGACTCTTCTTCAATTTTTTGCTGAAAAATGTTGCGGTGAGCTTTCGCTCGGCCTGAAAGATCTACATTTTCAAGAATTCTTCGTTCCACTTTAGGTGACTTTCCCTGGCTTTCATTTGCGATTTTTTCAAACAAATCACGCTTAGACCGTGCCTTCCCAGAGATGTCAACCTCGCCATCCTGCTCACTAAATATTTTCCTTTGAAGAGAAGGAGACACTTGTGCACTTATCTTAGCTTTTTCTTCAAACAACTGCTTGTGAGACTTTGCACGGCCTGACAAATCCATGTCTCCACTCTCTATTTTAATCTTTGGGGTGATAGTTCTGTCTGTCTCAACTGCAGCTTTTTCAAATGTACTACGGTGAGATCTGGTAGCAGTGAACAGTTCCTTTTCATTCTCTGATGGTTTGAGTCTCGTTGTGCGAGTTAAGCTGGCTTCTTCTGCCTTCTTTTCAAACAGTGATTTGCTTGAGGCTGTGTATCCTTGTGGTGGGCGTTGATCAGAGGGAAGTTTCCCAATAGCTTTGACCCTGGAGTTAAGATTAATACAAGTATACAATGTCATATTACTATTATTCAAATAGTGAAAACTTCAAATGAACAACAAAGACCTTCATTAAAATGAAAGGAGCTTTGTCATTAGTGTTTTCATAACTTTTGAAAGTAGAAGTTGCATTGTGGTAAGTACCAGTAGCAGCTGCTATTTCCAAAAAGATGGAATTACCTGGTGATAAATAACCTCGTATAGGAGAGTAATTTTTTGACTTTGCAGAAACAGTGGTCAACCTCAAGAGTTAGGAGATTGTGATCTTTATGCTGAATTTGCACATTTCTTGTCAAACTTTATAACACTTGAAAGATAAAAAAAACAAACTAACAAAAACAAAAATCCGGTTTCTTGCAATCATTTTGACACAGACGGATCCATTGTTTCGCAAATCAACACGCAAGGTAACTTAACTTAATCACAGAGCCCACAGAATTCGATGACACTTTCAATTTTGCGACTTACTTGTGCAGCCAAAAGTACAAATTTGTTGTTTTCACATGCAAATGTTGTTGCTGATGGCAAAATATTTCATTCTCGATCGACACTTCCTGAAAACTTGCTTTTGCTCTTCCTAAAAACTGTGTATCAATATTTATTAACTTTTTCATCAACATTTGTTTTGTATAAGGCAGACTCACAAAATCTGTACCTTGCTTAGTTCGTTAACAGAATTTTCGGTGCTATGTTTCTTACACGGAAAGTCGTACATTTTGAGGTCACCCATCCAGATACTAACCCCGCTCGACAGTGCTTAACTTCGGTAAACATTTGCCTTGGAAAGCCGTCAGAAGCTCAGACACGCTTAAATTTGAGGTGCAAAGAAGTTACAGGGGAACTTGAAAATGATCAACATGTCAGTTTCAAAGCTAATGTATCTCGATTCCCTTTTATTTTCTTCAATCTTTCTGGGTTTAGTATTTTACTAGTGACCACGAGTCTTCGCAGGGCCCGGCTATTTACCTAAGACATCTACCATGGCACAACTGTGACTTACGGTACCAAACAATACCGTGTACAATTAGAGCTACATGTACATATTACACAAAGACAAATCTTGAATCTCCTGGAAAACAAAATGCAGCTCAATTGACAATTATGGAATAAAGTGCTGTGTATGTTACTTCACTACCATGTGTACACATTGCATGCCTATTTTTGAAATTGTAGACCCTCAGAGACACATTTTCCGCATTCTGAGAAGCAAAATTGGATTTCAAAGATACCCACAAAACTGAAATCTACATTAGTTTTTAATGACTCCAGCTATTCCATTCCAGAGTTGTTGGGGCATAATAATTATTATTCAAATTTATTATCGGCTACCAATCAAAAAAAATCGATATTAACAAAATTACTTATTACATCTGGATAACTTTATGCAACATATAATACCTGAAATAATACTCTTTTTTCTTTTGGTTTTTAGCTCTGCAAGCTGCTGCCATATCAGAGCAAAACCAAGCTGTGTAGTCAGGCCTTCTGATAGGGTGTGATGAAAAAATGCAAAATATGCAAAATTTGCAGGGCAGATTATGTGATTAGAAAGACCAATTCTGCGATAAATAATGTAAATTATGCAAATTTTTCCTGAGCAGTTTTAAGCTTGTTTTATAAGGTTTCAGGATAAAGAAAAACACTTGTCTGCTGTTTGAACACAAAGGAACAGTGTAATTATGCATCTTGATCGACATTAGTTGGGATAAATAAATAAAAATGAGGTCTTCTGCTGCACTATACTTCCAACGTGAATAGACTAAGGCAATTGTGTCACCATTTTAGTAATGTGTATATATCAGTCATTCAGATTGGCTAATCTGAACAAAGGGCATGTTTGTGATACACCAATAGGCAACTCTTTAAGAATGAGATTTGTACGAAGTCCCTGACATGCAAAATAAGGCCTTGAACTTTGAATGTTTACGAAATCAAAGGTGACAAAGGTTTTTTAGCCTTTTTCCAAGGTAAATCATCTTAAAAATGGCATATTTATGCAGGAATTCCTAAGAAACTTGTTGATTTCTGTTTTATTTTATGAATGTTATGCATTCTTTTGTGAATTATGTGATTTTTCGTGAATTGTGCGATCGGATGCGATTGGAGGTCGATTGTTTGCGAAATCACACCATCACGTAATATCAGAAGGCCTGTCTAGACCGCTTTTCCACTGTTTGAATACGGAATGTGTTGTGTTATACAGAGTTTGCTCCATTAGAAACCCATTTTACTTCGCTGCTTTCTCAACATGCAATCAACTTTTGCAAGCAGATATAGGTGATGTTGTGCCAAATTTTTTAATGTTCAAAAGTTTCATGTTTATTTACCCGCAAACCCTTTCTTGCATTCTTGGCTCTTTTGAGAAAGTTTCATTTATTTTACCCAAGGGATTCAAGTGGTTAAATTCCCAACAGAACACTTTTTCAACACAATGTGGTTGATAAGTATGTTTAGCTAGTCGTTTCAAATTGTTTCTCCATCTTTTCTTTAAAATTGGGTTGTCATAACAGTGATGAGTAGTGGCAAGATCACTTGCCTTCCT
Source organism: Montipora capitata (assembly GCA_949126865.1). Taxonomy (NCBI): domain Eukaryota; kingdom Metazoa; phylum Cnidaria; class Anthozoa; order Scleractinia; family Acroporidae; genus Montipora; species Montipora capitata. The sequence continues at coordinate 16,374,959 of OX421447.1, forward strand.
GTACCTTATCTTTGGAATGCATTACCTTCAACAATTCGCAACATAAAGACATTGGACACTTTTAAGACTGCTGTTAAAACTTAGCTTTTAAATAGGTTTTTCTATTCATGTCTCATTTTTAATTTAGCTTTTAAATAGGTATATGGTTGTAGTTTTTAATAGTTTCTTATGTTTTTAGTTCACGTGACAGTTTGACATAATTTTATTTTAAAATATTGTAAAGCGTAATTATTAATTATTAATTATTAATTAAATTAAGTAATGTGGCCCGGATTTGATTACCACACTCAGTATCATGTGGGGTGTTAGTAAATGTTTGATTGGCTACTAGAAATGCAGTTTCTAGGTAACAGTGCAGCAAAGAGATAATTCAGTGAAAAACAAAGGTAACAATTAAACCAATTTGATTGGTTAATGATCAAAGAAAGGCTTGGATAACCAATCGAAGAATTACCATAATTACACGTACCATAATCTTGTCTCGCAATTTTTTCATGTATGATTATATGAAATAATATTATTATGATTATTTTTCATTAGAGGGCCACTAGTTTTTCAGTGATTACTGTTGTGTGTTACCCTTTATAAATAAAGTTTATTATTATTATTATTATTAGTAGTAGTAGTAGTAGTAGTAGTAGTAGTAGTAGTAGTAGTAGTAGTAGTAGTAGTATTAATAAGCAATCAGATGATTTTCTCAAGCAATTTGGAATAAATAAGCACTCATAAATTTTTCAAAGGCCACAATAAAAAAAATTATTTTGTTCATTTTCAAAAAATTTGACTCCATCATGCTTAATTTTTATCTGAAATTACACTCAAAATCATGTGATTACCTATTATTATCATCATCATCATCATCATCATCATCATCATTATGGTTATTCCTCTTTAACACAGGGCTAACCCTGGAGAAAAGTTTCCAATCAATATTATTCTCAACCCAAGACTTCAGACCTGAGTGTGACCAACACCTTTCAAAGTATACTGTTATGCTATTATTATGAAAAATTCTATCATGAGAAAATAATGGCTTTCTCAACTACTATCTTTTTCCAGCATCTGAAGACTAACAGTAATTCGTACAGTGTATCACCCAACTAGTGGACTAATGCAAATCCTGCATTTTAATTGGCTTTGCTACCAGAAGACTATTAGCGATTCTTACCGTCAAAAGCAGCGAAAAGCATGACACTTTCTTTTGTTTTATTCCCAAATAAATATTTCTTCAACTTCCATTTGCTAACTTTATTATTGCCTTTTCTGTCCGACTAGTTGGTTGATACTAAAACAATAATTAAAGTAGTCCCTTCACTCTCAAGGGCCACGGGTCAATTTCGCCTCATGGGCAAAGGCATTGTTCTGCTCTCTGCTTACACATCAAAATGTGTCACACAAAATCTTGATCTGGTTTTTACATGTTTATATTAATACTACTTATACCCTTGGATTATACAAGTTTTCTAAAGTTAGTTTGCGCCAAGTCTAAACAGTCAACTTCATCTTCTTAAAAATATTCTTGCTGTTTTCATTTTCAAAGGGTTGTACGTGTAATCTTGTACGCTAATCTGAACTTGTGGCAGCATATTGATGTCTTCAATCGACACATTTAGTTTAGCCTTGCAAATGTCGTATGCCTGGCTTTATCTGTTATCAAAAATGTTGACTAAACAATTTGAGTTTCAAAATGTTTTCTTAAAAGTTAATCTCTTGGATTTTGGATCAACAGTCTTTTAATGTCTTCACATTCCACAATGCCCTTTTGGCTACATGTACATTACATAAACCAAGTACGTTCTACAAAAAATTGTCCTGCAGTGGATCCGGAATTCGTAAAAAAAGTGTCACAATGAACCCTGTGACTTTAAATTAGCAATTAAAAGCCCCCAGCTGATAGTAGCAGCTTTGTATCTTAAATATTTAAAGCAACTTAACATTAACCATTACCCATCAAGGAAGTGAATTTCTGGAATGCAATTTAGCTTTAAATTTGTCAGCTATCAATTTTGATAGACGTAAGGGACTTGTGGATTCTTTCTGTTTTTGTTTGGGAAATCAGTTTCTTACGTATTTGAGCAAATCGCTTGATCTTTCCTGGATTACCATAAAAATCGAAACTTTGATTTATTGCTTGGGGTCGAGAGAGGTATTGAGTTCAGCCAAGCGATGAATAATAAAAACTAAGCTTTCATTAAAGCTAGGAACTGAATACATCAAGACAGCTCGACATTCCGCACATTCGGGTGAAAAACTGTGTTAAAAGCACGTTTTTTATCGCCAAAAAGCTTAGAAATCAAGAGAGATTTTATTTTATTTCCTCTATATGAAAATCGATAAAAACGCGTGATCACAGTTTAACAAAAATTGAGCAGTGTGCATTGCGAAGGTGTTACCCTATTGGAAAGCAATTAATAATCAAAACACGGCTCTTGTGCTGATAAAGAGTACACAAAGTTCCCAGAATAAATGTTTGAAATCAGCGTTAAGAACGATCTTATCCATCTGCTAAATCGAGTATTATTCAATCCCGCCGGCAAGATGACCGGCACATGTCGAGCAACGATCATTCCATTGCATAAAAAGGGACTTCGAGGTTTGAGCCAACATAAGGAAAAGATGGGACAATCTTTTAATAGATATTTCTTAAACTAACCTTTCCCGTTCGGCTTCCAGCTCGGAATCTTCATCGGTCGAATACGATTCATCCGATCCTGTCTCGCTGTCGTCCTCAGTATCCTGGCTGTCTTTTTCGCTGTCTTCCTCCTCAGAACCGCCTGTATCACCGTCGTTTTTGCCTCCATCAACACTCGTCTCGCTGTTCTCACAAACAGATTTATTGTTCTCGGCACCACTGACCTTCTCGTCCGTGATCAACGCGGTTTCTCCGTTCTCGACGTTGGATTTCAACATTGATTCTTCATTACCCGAGATCTCGTCTCGTTCATCGCTACTTGAACTAATATCGTCCGACATAACTGTTTTTTTCAATAAACAGAAATGTACTAAGAGAAAAGAGCGATTCCGCCAACAACCTGTGCAACACAAACTTTTCAAACGCCCCTGTCACACAAAATCCGCAATATTTATGCAGGCCAGCTATTACGAGACCTTGTGGAGGGCAGATAAACAATATAACAACCAATCACAGGCGTTTGACGATGAAATGAACCACTGCCGCTGATCTCTCCAAATTTGGCAAATTTGCTCTGGGCTAACACTTCGTTACATGCAAAAAATGTGCTATAACTTATGCTAAAAAGGAACGCACTCTGAAAGGCTACTATAAAAAAATTGGCAATTTTTGACAACAAGCAACAGTGGCATAGCTCCAAGACAAACACAGCTTGTTGTCATGGGAATTTGAAAAGGTTAACATTCAAAGAGATTCTTCGGCTTTTAATTATCAGCCCATTTGAAACTTATGTCAAAATACGTATTTTGAAAGAACATGATATTGTGCGGCGAACATTAAACAACGCCGATTTTTGGAGAAAGTCTTCCAGGCGGGAGGGTGAAATGTATACTGTGTTTTTCTGAATGCAACCAGACAAAAAAAGCTTAAATTGAAGACACAAGCCATTTTATTAAAAAATAATATTATTGATTAAAAATAATACAAACTATCTTGTTTTTCTCATTTCGATTTGTGGGCCACTAATGGAAGACATCCGTTTCAGATAACTTGGCGTTTCCTGCCGTTGCGTGACCAATCCCCTCACTGAAATACCGTCACGTTATTTTTGTGATATTCTTTCGTTTGATCCACCAGCCTTTCCAACCTCTGTCTTCTCTCAAATGAGTGCAAGCTTTTGCTTTCGTCACTAGCCTCTTTGCATATGCAAATACATTCACATCATGCAGGCCAGATGCTTTTTTTTTAAAAGAATTTTCTTCGTTCTTGGGAGTGGTTGATAAATATATCCGGCGTAAGCAAGTTTAAATCGGAAAGGCGAAAAAGGCCGGATTCGAATATTAATGTCACACATGGTTCTAGTCACGTGGTTTAATAGGCAAAATCGGCACTGCATCCAGCGGGTTGTAGGCAGAGCTACGGCAAGTTGTATCCGCCGGAACTGAAGTATTTAAAAAAATTCTTTCTTGTTTTAAATCTTAAAACTTCAAAATTTTTTTCAATTCAACCACCTCTTGTAAGCCAAGCCAAGTAGTTGTCAACTTTCCATGTTGAGAATCTGTTCATTTGAATTCATTTGAATTATCGCTTTGATACATGGGCCTAACAATTAAACAACGCCATTTGTAAATGAAGGGTCTTTACTTATCTAATCTCCCGTCTAATCTTCACCTCGGGCAAGCAACTGCAGCAAAATGAAACATTAATGGACAAATTAATAATGTAATCTTTTGCAAGGCATTTCATATTTGCTGACGGCCAGTGATTCAGTTGAATATTCTTGACGTCAAACTGAAACATCGTCTTCAGTTCTCTTCGGTTTCGGTCCTGTGTCGTTGTATACAGAATATAGCGATACCGCTATATGGAGGAGTCACGTGGCCTTAAAACTTAGCCCACGGCCAAGAGTGCGTAAGAGAAATTAAACAAGGTTTTTTTCCTTTGGAGGACTGACATATTCGTCGGTGATTCTGTTATGCAGGCCCCAAACCACACCGTGTTAATCTGATTCGGCTTCTTCTAGATTTCCCTCGTCTTTTGCATCATTTTATACCTCCTTTTCACCAATTTTATGCGTGTTATTTTCGCGTTCGTTCTCAGAGTTTGTTTTCTTTGAATTCGAGAGGTTTATCGTAACCGCTTTTTAAATAAGATTAATTTCAACAAACCCTTCGCATTTGTAAGCTATTTTCAGGTCAGGATTGACAAGAGGGATTACGTTGGATAATCCATGATCTATTTGGATGATGTTGCGTATTTAACATGACGTAACTAAGGGCGCGTTTTTATAACTATTCCGGAATAAGAATACTCCGAATAGACGGTAATCGTATTCTTTTGGGACTAATTCGGCCGAAGCGTTCTTTTGGGAATTGGTATTCCGAGTATTCTGTTATTCGTATACCGGAATAAGAATAACTGGATTAGTACCAAAAAAAAAGGCCTAAATCTGCATGCATGACAAAGAGCGGCTTGCTCCAACGCAGACGACTTTTCCTCCGAGGAGGAATACTTGACTGAGCCATAAGAACGGTTCTGCTTGAGTCGGCTCTTGAGAAAAAAAATTGCCATTTTGTGAAACAGTTTTGTCTTCAGGGGGGACAGGGGACAGCGTAAACATAAAGAACTCATCATGTGTTCTGTAGCATTTTATGTTTAATCAGTCTATGTTTCCTATTGCAAAATTCGTATAGTTGTCAAGGTCTAATTGAGTCTTCGTGTCCCAGGGCTAGCGGAACATAACCTGCTCTAACACCTCAGCCTCTACTACTACTGATGCTGCAAGCTTTTTAACGAAAAGCAACCGAGGCGATGTGCCCATGGTAGATAGCAATTCTGAGCTCAACCTCAGTTTTTCCCCTGTTAATAAACCGGCGTCTTACACAGGAACATAAGAGAAGGTAGCAGTATTTTACGCATTAAAAGAAAAACGTTGAACTTAATTCAGGTAAAGTCCAATGCAAGCGCTCTCTTTGTTTGCATTTACTTTTGCTGTGTCTGACTCACGCTTGAAAACATGCGTCTCTGCCCTTACATGTTTTTGACAGTGACTATCGGAACTTGTTTTTTCCTCTAGTTAGACACCTGCCGGTGCATAATGACCGTGAGAATAGTGCTTATGAGGTCTCTAGAAAGTTCTCTCGTAGTCTACATCAGCATGAAACTTCTTTCGCTGCCGATCAAGTCACAAATCAAGTTACATCAGTTTCCGGCAAAATACAATTTCTCCCACCACCCTTTTCAATTTGCGTACGGGAAAGAAGAAAAGAAGATAAACGCCCCTCATCTATCTCGGTTTTTCAGTCTTGAATATTAATTTCCTCAATAACATTAGTATGCATGAGCTACCAAAATTTGTCATGTATCTCCGGTTCGGCTAACTTGGCGATTTGATAACTTTTTTCCACTCCGAAGAAAAACCATGCACTTCGCTCGGCCAGCCGGCCTGCTTTCAAACTCAAGTTCAGCAAGTAAAAGAAACGTGAGCTCTGGGTCCCAAACGCCTATATCACGTAACGGAAAATCGTCATGCAAGCATTGACCAAGGTCATACGAGGTCTTTTATATTGTGCAGGAAATATTTTCCTCAGGTACTTGAAATATTTGGAAGCCAGAAAATTTGAATTCCTTCTATTGTCCTTTGACGTACATGACGAATATATAAATGCGTTAATTTTTGCCTGCCTAGTCATGCATACATGAAACTGTTGCGAAAAAAATGGCAATCGCTCGCACAAGCAACAAATACCTAATTTTGGGTTTCGCACAAGCAACAAATACCTAATTTTGGGTTTGAAAGCGTGCAAACGTTATTTAGCTGTACTTATAGAACGCATCCCTTCTTATCATTAAAATTCTTTTGGTAGTGTATATGGCAAATTATGCGAAACTTTTCGAAAAAAACAGAAGAGTCGACTCACCGGTGATCCGTCAAAGGAACTAAAACCCTTTTCCGGAATGCGAAACATTTCCCGATTCAAAAATACTCATCTTGCTTTCCTACTTTTCTCGCTTTGGACAAAGTAGTAAACAAGAATTTTTTCATGCCATTAATGATGACTGTACTAAATAACTGATCTTCCCCATTCTATCGCTCATGATTTGTTTTTTCTGTACCCATAAAAGCAACTGAAAGTGTTATGTAACAGCTGTCCAACTAAATCTGCCTTTTAATTTAACAGCTTGGCATTTGCGGTATT
>OX421447.1:16394289-16399289 GCA_949126865.1 Montipora capitata
TTCGACCGCCGTAATTGAAGAGGATTAAGACACACAAACAGAAACATGATTTTTTAAGTAATCAGACCCGTGACAATCAGCTTTGTGGTTGCTTACTGAAGATCTTGTATAATCAATGCACTTCTCCGTTTTCTACGCCTTTGCTAGTCCAGTCATAATCATCTGCCACAGTTCTTTCTTCTTTGAATGGCCCCGTCTAATTCTCTGCAAGAGTTCATTAAACTGTGTCATGCCTCCAGACGCCATACAGAACGCGCCTCTGGCATGCCTCAGCAGCTCCACAAACTCCTCATACTCGTTTTGCGAGATGTTTATTAGGTTATAATGAATGCACTGAGCGTACATAGTCAAGCTCTTCTGCACCAAAGGGCTAATTGTAGGGGAGCGCAGATTTGCAGCAAGCTGTGCCGGATTGGAGCGAGCCATATGCCTCGCTGCCTCCAACGCAAGTTCGTGTAGAACAAAAGGACTGACTACCGCATTCAACGCCGCCACACAGAATCTCTGAAGATGAGAGGAGCCAAGTTTGGCGGACAAGGTGCAGAGCCATTTTATTTCTTCGCTACATGTGGGATTACGAGAAAATTTTACGTTTGGGCGATCATCCGAAGTACGTCTCGATAAAAATTCCAGCGCCAGCATTCCTACCCTGTATGCACTGTTCAAGTGATAAGAAGCTTGTGTTCCTTGTTGCGTTGTTGTCAAACGATTCACATACTGGCTGGTGCTGGCCGTCACGCTCGCAGATTGGTAAGGGGGAGGGGTGAGACCGGCGTATGCTCCGGATAAGGAAAACTGCGTACAAGTCCTCGAGAACGCATATGAGTGTGCCTGCGAACCGCATCGATATCCAGAACTGTTGGGTGGTAAATAAGCCGGATAATGCCCCATCATTTGATGGACTTGATGATGCATCTGCTGCTGCACGTATTGTTCGGGTGTAGTGTACAGTGGGGGAGGTATCGCCGAGTAACTGAGAGGTATGGTAAATTGTGGGGTCTGCGATACAAATGGACTCAATGGCGGGGAATGATTTGAAGATGACATCGATTGAGTTGATCGACCCAGGGAGCTTCTGCTCCTAGTTTCGCTCTTTGCTGGTCGCGAGGTTGAGCTGCTCAAATGATTTTTCTCGTGGAGATGAAACCAGTGCTTTGCAACGTCAAAGAGGACTTCTGGATAAACGCCGCCACCGCGCGCAGCACTCTCTACCGCTTGACAAGCCTGGTCCAAAAGCTGGGGATCTTCATCTCTGCATTGGGACAAAGCGCGCTGAATCTCACCCGGGTTTAGAGTTGTAGCCATGTGAAGACACGACAGAGCAAGATTAGCTGCAGCGTGCACCATAGCGCGGTCACTAGATTTTGAAGCGCGGTCAGCAATAGAGGCAACCTCAGAGGGCGTCAAGTTACCCTCCCAATGCTCCAGCAGGATCTCTATGGCTCGATGACCTATTTCCATGGCTTGGCCTGAGATCCAGGACACGTGGGATGAGTAAGTGCGTGACAACCAGTTTGCTGATGTTTGATTATGCAGTCCCAATGCAAACAGACCTATTTCAAACGCACATAGCTGCAGAACCCGGTGGGGGCCAGTTTGAGAGTCGCTGCTTGCTGTCTGTGTAAACACTGAGTTACTGTTGTTACCCCCTCCTTTGGTGAGAACTGTCTTTGCAAGCTCAAACATGAAATGTGCTTCAGCCTCTGTGGCTTGATAAAGAGCGGGCTTGCCCCCTCGTCTCCTCCTTCGACCCCGGGGCCTGTACCGGCGCCGACTCCTACCACTGTCTTCAGTGTTTGCACTTTCCCTGGCACCTGACCCGCTAGACTGTTCCTCTGATGCTTCTTCTGGCGCTGCAGCGAGCACAGAAATTGCAGCAGCATCGGATTCTGTGTTGTGAATTAAAACATCAAGATCATCCGGAGCAGGGAGCTCGTCTTCAAAAAAAGCGGATGCACCTGGAGGAAACGAAGACGAACTGCGGGTGGATGTCACGCACTTTAAGCCAGCAATCGCTGAAGCTGGGGTTTCGCATACTTGAAGCTGAGATAAGCTCAGTTGGGATTCCTCAATGTCTGCCTCGATGTCTGAAACGTCGCCCTCGCACGAGAAATAATGACTGGAAGGCATTGCAAAAAAATTATTCTCCATTCTTTCGCCAGTAAGCCTACTGCTAGATAGTCTTTTCGGAGGCGAATTTGGGGACAACAGTGAGTGGCTTACCAACCTGTCAACATCTGACGTTTCACCTAAGCTGGATGCCGAGCCCTCTTCTTTTCTGGACAAATCGTCACATGGATACGTCTCCTCAGAGAATATGAAGGGTAAACCACTAACAGGTATCTTATGAGACTTTGGAGGACCATTCGCTACATCAGAGACACGAGGAGCCTCTTCTTCGGCAGGTTTATCAGTGCATGGAACAGTTTCAGCACTGGAAGGTAAGTCCTTTGTTGAAGGAGCCAAATTTACTTTTGTATTGTCATCACGGCGCACATTCGTATTGTTTAAGGTGACTTGAAGGACCTCTTTTGGAGTTTCATTAGTAGCATGAACGTTAGGATTGAAAGAATTCTGTTGATGAAGTGACTGGCACATCATCTCCTCATTGTACAGTGTTTGACCACAAGGAAATGAAACTGGCATTGACTCCGATGCATCCGTCATTTCTGTCTCTGAGCCATTCACATGGTCAACAAACGAGGTGCCGTGAGTTGGTAGCGGCGCATACGAAGCCACCCTGATTGGCTCTTCTGAGTGTGGGATGTATTCTTCGGCCACATTTCTAGTAGCAACCTCCACTATCCTCGCTGTAATGGCCCCCTCGTGATCCCTGGACAACGGAACAGTGTCCATATCCACTCCACTGGAGCTTCCACTTTCATCATCAACTGACGCTGATTGAACTCTGCCGACTGCTACACGAGGATTGCTTCCATCGTTTCTGCTGTCTGTACCACTGTCGCTGGTACTGGAAGAACTTTGCCCATTACTGAAGAATGAAAAATTAAGAAAATGTCACTCAAACAAGGCCCAATTAATGTCATGATCAATACACCTTATTGCGACGTGGCCACCATTTTAGTATTCTTTTGTTTGTTTGCAAATGAGCCCTAGTTGCGTCGTTCAAGGTTAAATATTCATTTGAATTTTCAGTTTAAGGACGGTGCCTACTATTGTTATTGCGCATACGTTCTGCGCATCTCCGGATACTCGGATTTCCTATCAGTAGTGTTTACTAATGCAGGGATATTTTTGCGCGGTTTAAATTTATGCGGAGAAAGCAGAACTTAGCAAGGGCTCTTGGTATCCAAAAAGAAAATTGGGGGTAACCATGCATTTTTCAGAGATAATTAAGCTTTAATCTGGAAAGGAACGCCATACATTGCTTTGTAATTTAAAGCTTTTTGCTAATATTGTTGATTAATTATCTTTGAAAAATGCGTGGTTACCCCCAATTTTCTTTTTGGATTGTAATAACACTTGTTGAGATCTGCTTTTCCCGCATATTCATAAAACCGCGCAAAAATACATTTGAATTAGTAGTAGGCACCGTCCTTAAGACGGAGGCAACCAGGGCAAAATTGCAAGCAAGCAAAAGAATACTAACCCGGTGGCCATTTGGAATAAGGTGAATGGGATATTAAAATGACGGAGAATACATGAAAGTGTGGATTCAAATCGATAACACTATCATGGGCTCAATTGCTGTTCACGCCTGGAGCTTTCCAGGCTCCTTGGCAACTGCTTAACGGCAATGACCTTTCCGTGAAGAAAATGACTCTCATATACTCTCCATAACACCTTCCCCTATAAGGACATATGGAACGATTTTGCAATTAACCAGACACCACAAGACATGACAGCACAGTGATAGAGCTAGAGCAATGGTATGGTCACGAGTGTCCCGTTCGAGGACGCATTTTAATAGGGTTTGTGTGCAACTGTTCAGGTTGCGTCATGAACTGTCACTTAGAACATGTTATATAGGGCCACAGGTTAGAAAACTGTTTAAGGTTAATGTGTTACCCTTGTTAAATGAACTATTGTAGTGTATTGTATTGTATTGAACATTGGGATACTGAATGCACTCTTATCTTTTTAAATGAAAACGTTAGATGACTGCCGTCATTCAAACGCAAATTAGCATAAAGGAGAAGCTATTCTTGTGAATTATTGTGAGTCTGTTCATGAACGATTTGTTGAAGTAAACAAAATGCAGGTTAACTGCTTTTCACTTTCAGAGCGGTCACCACTTTACACGGTCAGCATTGAAAATGTAAAAGATATTGTACTAGCAACAACATAACGCGATTAACTTACCTTCCTCTTCGTGTTGGCATTCCTAAGCTCTCCATATTGTTAACAGAATGAGGTGCATTACTATCCTCGCTCCTATTTTCCCGGAAATCATTCCTTTCCACCTTCTTCTTGTTCTGCCTTTCTCCGGTAACATTCGGCAAGTCATATCGATTCTTGTCTAAAAGGACGTCCATTATTTCGCGAATCTTCGTACTGTCATCTCTGCCATGAAAGAGAAGGTCTTGTGCCAAGTCTCCTCTCTGTCGCCTTGTACCTTCACAAAGCATAGGGTACTGGGTCTCCAAAGCATTTCCTTTCATTCCTAGGGAAGAAAACAGAACCCAACCTTGCTCAAAAATGATAGCTGGAAATTTAACTCACCAATCAATTGTCGGTCTATCCCTTGGACACCCAAAATCAATTTCAAGTACAGAACGTTGCTTCAACAAGAGGGCTCGAACAACTGTCTTTGATCTGTCATAAAGTTTTCAATATGGGATACTTAAGTGTAAAGGGTATTACTGTAATATGGCATTCTCCGTTTTCTGTTAATGATGTAAAAATTTTCTAATAACACAACCTAACAATCTGGCAGCTTCATCATGAAGCATACGTAGAATGTGGCCAGGGAATCAGTTTAAACTGTCTTGCACAACGGACAGCAGATGAGCTACCCTGATCCCAGAGGTTATTCTAGA
>OX421447.1:16401789-16406789 GCA_949126865.1 Montipora capitata
TCTGAAATGGAGTCTTCCAGAATACTGTAATCTTGGAGCATGAAACATACACGGAACAACGAGGGCCTCATTTATCGCTTCAAATTGCGTAGTACCTAAAGCGTAAAGCGCAGTTTTAAATCCCAAGACTTCATCTTCCTTGGTGGTCTCACAAAGCTTCCCTACCACCTGTCTCTTGGTTGGTGAAACACTGTTGCGTGGACACAACACATCAAAGATAAACGTTGCCAACATGATAGGCAAGACCGCTTCTCCGCGCTTCAGCTGACCTTGAGACAAAAGCTCAGCTTTCTCTCGGATGACAGCAAGTTCAGCTAGACCTAGTGGAAGTCTCTTAAGTAAAGTAACAAGTTCCGACTCTTGATGTAAAAGTTTCACCTAAAAAAAAAGCATCACAATCAGCAGACGTTTTTCAAAATGAGTACATAATACTCCTCATACCCTTTATTGAAAGAATTTCAACAACCGCTTGTGTGTTCTTAGGGACTGGTCGAAAAGTATACGGGGGTTGGCCGGAGCAATTGGAAATGTGGCAGATAAAAAACACATGACCCACCCCTTACTTTTGGCACCAAACTATTTGACCCACCCCTAAATGAAGGCTGAAACTCACATCACCCACCACCTGATAAAATATTTTTTTTGTTCTATAATCTGTTATACCACATTTGTATATGAAGTTGTGGTGGTGTTGATTTACGGTTAGGTTTGTTTCTTAAGCAGATACAACAGCATGTAAAACTAACGAGAATTTTGTTTAACTCTTTCAGCTTTTGTAAGCCATGTTTAATTACTAACTTGTTATTATTTAAAGTTTCTCATCCTGGTGCCATCAAATTATGTGTTGCAAAGTTTGCTTAATGGCACATTGCTGTCACTGTCATTCGAACTGTTTATAGAGGCAAGTTTTGCAAGAGGGATATCGTCTTCATCTGAGCTTCATCTGAGATTTCTTTTTTTTATCATTTTAATTTCGGTTTAACAGTTGTATTTTACGAACAAAGATAAAATTGTACATCGTTAAAGCTGCCATGCATTAAATTATTGTTAGCTATTTCAACGGAATCAAGCCCTCGATCATGAAAACATATTTATTTAACTATGTGTCTATTCCTGTTTAAAGTAGGATGACCCACCCCCAATGGGTCGCTGACAATAGAACGACCCACCCCTTGCTAAGGGCTCAAAAACTGATGACCCACCCCCTTTCTGCTCCAGCCCACCCTCCCCTATACTTTTTGACCAGTCCCTTATGTGGTACCGGTAACTTGATGTAATGTTTTTGTAATTAATTAGACATTTTCGGGACCTTTCAATTCTTACGACATTGAACCCGTTGAACATAAAAGTTACATCAATTGCACCACCATCCAAAAAAGACCCAGTCACTCTTTTCAGAATTGCTGGAGCCAAAATCTCAACCATTTTGCTACTGAATGAAATGTGTATAATTATTTGAAGTGTGGGTTTATAGACGAGTGAGAGAAGTTACCCTCACACTCATCTGGACAATTTAAGCAATTGCATGTCTCTTACAGACACCTGAAAAATTCAGGCGATTTCAACAGGATTCGAACCCAAGACCTCTGCAGTACCAGTGCAATGCTCTACCAACTGAGCTATAGAGCGGTTTTCAATTGAGTGTCGAAAGTAATTTGATAATTACTTTGGTTTTGCATTACTTCACTCAGTGATTGGTTCAAAGTTCTCGGGCCACATTTTCAACCAATCAGAAGTGAAACCAAAACCAATCGTAGCTCGCGCATGCACATTTTCCCGCGCTTTGTGTCGGCTACGTGTAATTACTTCGAGTTTTGACTGGTTTACTGGATTGTCTCCGTCCTTTTTGATTGGCCAAAGTAATTACTTTGGTTTTGGTTTTACGACACTCAATTGAAAACCTCTCTAAAGCCACACAGTTAGGAGCAGGTTAATTTGTTGGTACTCAGAGGTCATGGGGGTTCGAATCCCGCTGAAGCGACCTGAATTTCGCAGTTGTCTATTTAAGAGACAATTGCTTCATTAAATTGTCCAGCTAAGTGGAAGAATCACTTCATATCTCAAAATGTGATTCCGTTTAGCCTCAACTTTGACAATCAACACTTCAGGAGTGGGAAGGCTTATGATAATGCTGAACAAATTTCATGCTGTTTTGTACCTTACCTCTAAAGCTTTACTCCTTGCTGGTTGTCTTGGCATCTCCAATCCCAACATCCCAACTCTGAAGGCCAAGTGATGAAGATGCAGATCGTCTTCAAGCACGCTACAGAGAAACGCAGCCTTTACAAAGATACTACTGGTAAAAGACGTCATGCCAGCAAGACTTTTGCTCTTCTTTCGCGCTCCACCAGACTGAGTGTACAGAGCCAGATTAAGTCCATTGCTCAGAATGTTCTCTGCTAACTTCACAGCAAGTTTGCCAGCCACGCATCGATAACCATGAATATGAAGAGCCTCAGTTCGTAGCCATAGCACCTCTAAGTCCTCGGTCAGATCTTGCACTGCAACAGGGACATCTGAGGCAGTACTCATTCCTTCATTATCCTCTTGCTGGCCTTGCTCACTAAAGAAACCACACAAAGGTCAAAATATTGTAACTTACGATTCACTTTCAGAGATTCCAACCCTGTCAACTCAAAAAAGGGAGGTTTTAGAAGCGGCGCAGCGAGTGGGCCCCAGAAGCGCTGCAGGCACAAGCCTCAAGGTGGGGGTGGGGGATTCTCCCCTGGGAAAAATTTTAAGATATGTGCCCCTAAGATGCCATTTTCTGCATTTTGAGATTATAGGTTATGGAAAATAGTGGAGTTTTTAACGGGCAGTGAAAAGCTAAGACCTATTGGTCCCTATCACATTTTTTGATAACAATATTTTCTTGCATGAGGAATGTAGCATAAAAATAAAAGTGGACAGAAGTTTGGTCAAGCTTTGGGCTTAATTTATTGACAATTTCAACCTCAATTTTAACACAGAAAAAACGGAAGAAATCGTGCTAAAAAGACGGGTTAAACAAAGAAAACATTCTTTTTCTTTGGCTAGGAAGAGTTTCAAAAACCAGGGCCCGGTTCCTCGAAAGCCGATTAACTTAATCCAGGATTAGCGTAAACTTTTGTTTCACGTTTTCAACTTTTTGGTGAAAGTTTCTTTTGCTTATTTTTGTTTTTCAAGATTGACGTCTTCTCATGTAAAGTTCTGCCAAAAATCTGCGTTGAACGGCATTTGGGAGTAGAGAAATAAACTGCTTGGTTAATTTTTAATCTTAGATTAGCATTAATCGGCTTTTCAGGAACTGGGCCTAGGAGAATATTAGTGAAAATGGGAGGCCGGAAATATTCGCTGAAAACAGAAGGTTTGCCTTCAAAACAGGAGGGTGGAATCTCTGCACTTTGTGACAGAATAGCTCACAATATAAGTAGAAATACATGCAGCTTACAAAACAAGCTCTTATATTAACAGGTGATAATTCAGCCATTTTAGCCGATTTGGACTCACCAGATCTGCTAGCAGATTTGGACCCCTCGGTCCAGATCCGCTAGCGGATAAGGATCCCCCTTTCGCAGATTTGGACCCCCTGAAAATTAGCATTCTTTTGATTAAGGTAATAAAAATTCCTTTGTAAATTGTCTTAATGTGACTGCGTGATGCAGTTAGCAAGGTGTTATCCCTGATAACCCATAATTATGTGACTGCGCGATCCAGTTAAGAGTCACATATGGTTATCAAAAATTGGACCATGTGACTGCGTGATGCAGTCGTAGTCCATACCCATATTTCACCTTTGCTCACCACAGTCTCCAGTAGCTCAGTGGTTAGAGCATCTATACTAGATCACAAAGGGTCGAGGGTTCAAATCCCATCTGGGGTTCAGATTTTTCTGAGTTCCCATTTAACTATGCATAATACCTTTCATATATTTCTCACACTACTCGCTTGGGTGGTTGAAATTGTTTTTAGTTGTGAAAAACTTTTACTGAACTCAAGTCTAACTTTAGGTTTTCTCCTTACTGAAAATCAATACGAGAATTCATGACCGGAAAAGTTTGGTTAAAGAAAAGGAAACTACTATCAATGCGTTTTCCAACCAAGTGGTGTTACTTCAAAAAGGGGGATCATCCTTTGTGATAGCACCGCCCATTCAAACTATCAAATGGAAGGGGAAAAAAAATGAAAGAAACAACACTTTAACAAAAGGCCACAGTGAATGCTTTAACTTTAACTGAAGTTTAAGGTGGCTCCCTAGAGTATACAGCTCAAGTAACAAAAGGAAACCTATTTACAGTAATTTCTCTTTATGTTTTCCCTGTAGAGATTTACCAGCATGGGTACTGATGGTGTCAATTTTTGGATTATGGCTGTTACCATAGCAACAACACATCTAATGACAGGCAGATATATTCTTATTTTTGGCCTAAATTTCTTAAAATTTACTTAACTTTCCTTTGGTGAATTTTTTTTCTTTGCCACATTATGGAAATGATATCACCTGACAATCAATGGGTTATGCAGTCAAAAACTGTCTCTCCTCCATTAAATCACTTAAGAGGTGAACAAATGAGTGATAGAGAATATATGAATGTTCATGTATTTGAACCACAGAAATTGAAATGCATTTGAGGCTTTTTCTTGTGAACTACCAGTAAGCACTTGATTGCACAACCATACAGCAATCTGAGTAGTGCATTGCTATGTGTATGTTCTCCTCTCTAAAGTTCTCCTAATAGTGCTAAGTAATTTACCGGTAACGTTTTTGGTCTAACTCTCTCTTTTCAGAAGGTGCAACACTGGTAAGAGTTGTGTCAAGTCGTCTACTCTCTGCATTTTCCCATGATTCTGGATGACATATTCTTGCACAAGGAAGTGTCAGGGGCTGTGTTACTTGAAGAACCTTATCCTCTGGTGCAATTCCAAGGTCTACATTCCTCCAGTCCAAAGTGCAAGCCTCTAT
The DNA here is from genome assembly GCA_949126865.1 of Montipora capitata. Taxonomy (NCBI): domain Eukaryota; kingdom Metazoa; phylum Cnidaria; class Anthozoa; order Scleractinia; family Acroporidae; genus Montipora; species Montipora capitata. Next base: position 16,406,732 of record OX421447.1, read on the forward strand.
TGCCGCACGAAAACCTGAAAAGCGGGACATTGCTGTCTGTGAAACAACATGGCTGGCA
>OX421447.1:16411789-16419289 GCA_949126865.1 Montipora capitata
CCAATACAAGATAGGTAACAGATTGGTTAGTTGAAGGCGGGTCTTACAAGTTACATCGCAACCTCTCCTCATCCATGCCCAGGTCTTCTTATTTCTCTCTCTCTCACTCTCTCTTGCTCTCTCTCTCCATTTGTCTGAGAAACTGGCGATACGAGACCTTCTGTAGGTACTTACCCGGTGCTCCCGGTACTGAGTTGATCACAGATTCTTGTGATGACAGTAGCTCATCTAAAAGTCTTTGAGCAGTGGGAAGGAGCTAATTAAAAAAAAAAAAACAGCAAAAAATGCAAAAATTGTGTTATCAACAACCATCAGATTTTTAGAATTCTAAATTTGTAGAATGTGCAAAGGATTTTTTGCAAATGACCAGCAATGATATATGTATAAACAAAGTGTCCCTTGGCTATTTCTATAGTCAGCTAAACACACATTTCTTATTGTAGTCCCCAATATGTATAGATATGATTGTGCCCTTGAATCCTTAAGTTAAACATGAAGTTCTTGAACAATCCCAACTCTATACATACCTCTTTAAACCTCACCCATTTTTTTACTTGGGCAAATTTTGTAGGTTATGAAATCCATGATCCATCTCAGATCTCAAGTGCAAATGTAAGTTCTTTCAACTCACACTTGCGGCCTTGTCACCGCTAAACCAAAGTTGGGTGAAAAACATTATTGTTCAATTTTTTGTTTCTTTCTTGACAAAGCTAAAGTCTGCATACGAGCCAAGTGGCCCATCAGGCCAGAGCTTATCCTGGTTTCCATGGCATGAAGCGACTAGGAGTATCCGTACTCCCCCCTGGATGGGATGCCAGTCCATCGCAGGGTTACCCCCAGCATTTCGCCGGTACCCATTTATACACCTGGGTGGAGAGAGGCACCGTGGGAGTAAAGTGTCTTGCCCAAGAACACAACACAATGTCCCCCGGCCAGGCCCCGAACCCGGACCATTCGCTCCGGAGTCGAGCACACTAACCATGAGGCCACCGCTAGCTTGAGCATAAACACTCTTTAAGTGTGCCCTACTTTCATTAATAAACCCTGGCATTTAATACACCTTATTCCAAAATGGACACCACTTTTAATAGTACAAGGAGGGATTAAGTTTTTTCAAACGTTGGCCATGTAGCACTTATATTTGAACAGACTTAACTGATTAGAGTGTAATGTGAAGTGCTAAGTATGTACCCCATATGAACCATGTGAACGTTAGCCCTACTGATGGAAATGGGCCCACACAAGGACAGAGAAAAACTCTGAACAGGGTGGGAATTGAACCCACGACCTTCGGGTTAGATCACTGCTGCTCTACCGACTGAGCTACAAGGTCAGACGGGAACAGGCCGTGGGAACTGACGATGTTAAAGTCACGGCAATGAACATGTACAAGTACAAGGAGGGATTACGTTTTTTCAAACGTTGGCCATGTAGCACTTATATTTGAACAGAATACAATATTATTCTATTGTTTGCAATCAAATTATCCCTTATTGCGGCATTCAAGGTTAAATTTTCTTTTGAAATTTAAGATTAGAACAAGAAGGGCTAATTTGCCAGCAAATAAACAAATAAAAAATGGTGGCCATTTTGGAATAAGGTGTACTGTTCATATAATGGTTTATACTGATCTTCCAGTCTTGAAACATGTACAGTACAGACCTCAAGTTACCAGTTGTTCTCACTGTTTTGAGCTTAGTCATAATTATCATTAAATTAATTATTTAATCTCAAAACAGTGACAACAACAGGACTGGTAACTTGAGGTCCTTCCAGACTTCACTAGCTGCTGGATTGCAAGGTACATGTATTTACCAACCAAATTCAATGATTTGGGATCTGGAGCATTAAAAAGAATATTAATCACTCAAACTATTCCAGTACCTGCTGAGGCAGTTCGCTGATCAAATACTGAGCAAATTTCTGCAGCTGATCTCGCCTCAATCGAGATAGGTATTCAGACACTGGAGCTCTCAAAGAAACGAGGTTAGGAAAGTGAATCCTAAACAGACACAGAGCTATAACATGCGCACACCATGTCACAGATTTTTGACATGTGCAGTTGCAGGATGTGATGCGTCCTCTATCAAATGTAACAGCAACATTAAATGTTCCTTTACTTTGGCAAAGGCCATGGGGTTGGTGAACTGTAGCACTGAGGTGAAAACCTGGATATGTGAAAGAAGCATACTAAATTAAAATGGATTTATTTACGATAAAATTAATAACTTAACCCATTGACCCCTTGAAGTAGGACTTAACAGATTTTACTTTAACACCAGACCATTTTACTCATCAACTGGTGGCTGTTCCCTCCATTAATGCCATATGTTGCATCCAGTTAACTAACCACAAATAAATCTAGTTACTCCAGAGGGCCTAACAAGGTTTCAATACCAGTTAATGAGGACAGGCATTGAGCTTGATAACTTTGTTTGCTGTGCGGTTTTTGAAACTCTTCCTAGGCAAAGAAATTTTTATTATGTTTTCTTTGTTAGCACAATTCTTTGCCGTTTTTCTGTGGTTTCTCAGCCATCATTGTAGCATGAGCCCGTGGTAATTTTGGGCACGGTAATGCACTAGATTACCTTGACTCTGTGCAAGGTTTACATTCATTAGCTTTTCACTGCCTGTTAAAAACTCCACTATTTTCCATTGACTATGATCTCAAAATGCAGGAAATGGCATCTTAGAGGCATATACATGTATCCTAAAAATCTTCCTGGGGGAGCATGCCCCGGAACCCCCTAGATAGTCACACCTGCGGTGCTTGTAGGCGTGGCTATGATGCTCCTAAAACCTCCCTTTTTCTTAGTTGACTGGGTTGGAATCGCTGTATTGATTCATTTATTATTACCGGTATCATTATCATCATCTCCAATCAGTCTCGAGGGGACACCAGATCAATGTCCTGGACTGGGAAATCTTGGACCTCCAAGTTTGGATCCTAGGAACTTTGGATGTATTTGCGCAGAATGCTGGCAGTTTCTAGTAGTGCTACCTTCTGGTTACTATCATCGTTTATATTTTGTAATTGATGATTTTAATTTGATAGCGCATGTCTGGTGTCACACATTCACACTTATGTTAACTCTCCCAGATTATTCGGGAGACTCCCAGATACGGAACAAATCTCCTGGTGTCCCAAATGGGTCATCAAATCTCCCGGATGAATACGACTTTGAACTTTTCAAAGACTTTGATCCATTGTTGGCTCAAATTGTATACCCTGGTTAAAAGAATTTCAATTTTTTCAAACTCGTTTCACCGTTTCTTTATGCATTTCTCCATCTCTGAGTTTCAAAAATACGCTGACAGAAACTGAACAAAATGGCTTTCTTTATCCCAATTTGTTATCATGGCCTATACCCGATAGACCCTATGCAAAAATGGCTGCCTTTAAATTATTCTTTTGTTCATATTCAAAATAGCCCAACTAACCTCGTGCAGGATAACAAATTCTTTAGAATTTTTGTCTCAAAAATGAGGTTGGTTGGGCTATTTTGAATATGAACAAAAGAATAATTTAAAGGCAGCCATTTTTGCATAGGGTCTATTGTTTGATTGGATCTCCATTTAAACAATAACAATTCTTGACATAAGAACCCTAGACTGCTCACAGTCTCTTCTAAGTTAGTCGAACTGATAGAGAGAGATATAGGGACTGCACGATCTTCTGTAAGCGACGTGTTCAGATTCTCCACCAGCAATCTTGCACCAGAAATAGGAAATTACTTCTTGTCAGATTGTGACACCAACCTGTCTTTGATTTTCCCTGGGAAAAGATAAGTACGAAATGGCTTTTGCGATTTCGATCATTTATCCTTTCAAATGCTAACACATTGAACCTAAACGAGAGCAGAAACTTGCGGTCGAAGCTCTCCTATCAGGCAAGTATGTTATGACTGTGCTACCAACTGGTTTTGGCAAGACCGATATTTGAGAGCTTTGTCCTCTTAAAGGATAGGGCTGACCCAAATCAAATGCCATCGATTGTGGAAATAATTCCTCATCGCAGCATCACCAAGACCAGATTCGGTCAAACGATTATCTAAGGGTAGTTGCCTTCGAGAAGAAGGGAAATTTGTTGAAGGACATGGCTTCAAACAAGTATTGAGTCATCTTTTGTGCAGAACAAGCTCTGTCTTCTGACTTCACTGATTTAATGATAGATGATCAGCCGTCCGTTCTAAACAAGAATAATTTGTCCCTGATAGTTGTAGATGAACATCACACCATCAAAACTGGCCAAACTCTCCATTATCATCATCAATCATCAATCCAATTTTGATCCGGGTTTATCCCCGTAAACGGGGGTGGCCAACATTATTTAAATTAAATACAGTAGTTTTTCTGTGGTTTTCTTTCCGAATAGTTGATTGAATTCGACATGCATATAACTATTTCCTCGCCGTTTAGTGTTTATTTACATTAGCAATAAAACCCCATCACTTTCACTAATGATATTAGCAGATTCTGAACACGTCAGTTACAGATCGTGCAGTCCCTACATCTCTCTATCACTATTCACTTGCATGACCAAAGCGGGCGGTTTGAATAACTCAGAAGGGACTCTGAGCAGTCTATAAGTACCCTGTTTTCCCGCAAATTTCCTGCTCAATCTATGCCATCTACGATTCACAATGGTAGATTTTTCTCGTATTCAAAGGAGATGCTAGGCTACAGGGGGTAGGTGGTGCATTGGTGCATTTTTTTTTTGGGGGGGGGGGAGTGAAGGGATTGATCGTTTAGGGGTAGGGAAGGGGGGTTGGAGGTCCGCATGGTCCGCATGAAAAGAAAAATCCAGAGTTTAGATCTCCAGACAGAGGTTAGCATTGATATCTCTGCATTCGTCCAACTGGCATAGCAACCCTTATACTCACCAATTTGAAGAGCATCTTTTACTGCTTGAACTTTCAACAGTTGCTCTCCCTCATTAAATTTATCAGGGGATCCATTGGCAAGGCAAGAATATAATCTAATGTCTTCCTCAAATGGTGGAAAAGACCAAAAACCAATCCTAAGCTGGAGTTGTTCAGGTATCTGTGGATATATCCGTTCAACGGTTTCAAAAGGTAAATGTTTTGCCACTGTCCTAGCGCATACTTCAATCAGAGATTCAACTTTGCCTTCGCAAGGCTCTAAATCCTCTTGGACACCACTTTGCGAGCTTCTTTTCCAACCTCGCCAGTTGCCATAAAGGCTTTCTGGATCTGAGCCACAAGAACACAATGAATCTTCCTCAAAGCGATCGCTGTCATCAAAATAAAGACGCTCATCGTTATTCTCTTCCCATTCATACCACAATTCCATGTTGACATAAATTGTTTTTACGCTGCTTTTACAAAACCAACATCAGTGCTAAGTGTGTTGATGTCCTTTCAGAAGAGAAAGACGTCATGTATAAGCACTTCAGGGAATTGCGCAGGGAACTGGGGCGAGTTTCAATTTTGAACCAATCATCTGTCCAAGTTTGAAACTCTTAAAATTTACGATTTCTGTTAGTAATAATAAATTATTCGCAATAACAGGCAAAGTGATTTTCATCTCACTTATTTCCAAATAGTAGGTCCATGACAGGATTTCCAGTTGTCACAAATTTGATAAAAGTTTTTAAGAGTTTATATGGTTTTGGGCGACGCAGCCTCAAAATTAAAGACGTTTGTATGGATTTTGAACTATGTTTTCAAGTCCATAACTTGGTCTCTGATCGACCAAAAAGCATCATACTTGGACAGATGGAGACGTATACAAAACATGGACCCCAGGTCTATGGATCACCCCTGTGGAGCCGGTTCATGGACCCCTTCGTGGGCCCGGTCCGGTCTACAACTGTGGACCACCCCTCATTTTACAAGCAGAAAAATCTTTGGACGAAAGAGGGAAGTGATCCTCACACCTATCTGGACAACTTAAGCAATTAGACAAATAAAAAAAATTCAGGTTTCGGTCCAACGGGATTTGAACCCATGACCTGTGTGATGCCGGTGCAACGCTCTACCAACTGAGCTTTGAAGCCACTCAGTTGGGAGCAGGTCAATTTGTTGGGCTCATGTGTTCCGGTGAAGGACTCGATGATTGTAATGAACTTATATTTGAAAAGCGGGTCATAGACAAATCCCTTTGGAGCCACCAAATAGATGGTATAAGTGTCTATAAAACAGGCAATTGCTTAAATCAAGAGCCCATAACTAGGAGCGAACTATAGCCCTATATTTCCGTCAGAGCGTTTTCACAGACCGTGATTTATTTTTGTATTAAATTTCCCGCTAATGAGATTCCTGCAGGAGCCCGATAACCGATCACAAGAAACTTAACTTGAAGTAATAGCGTCGAGCCGGAATTGTCTTTGTCTTTTTGCAGAAAAGGTGTTTAAAAGGTGTTTAACGTGGCTAAAGAGTATTTAGCCAATGAAATTAAAGGACCAAAACGAGCTTGCGGTTTGAGCAAAAACAACAAAGGCGGAGGAAGATAGAAATTTAATGAGAAAGAAACCATTACGTTAATTAAATTCCTAGAACAAAACGCTGAATTGCTGAAACGCCGAGGGTATCCTCGCCTGAAATTTCGCTTAGAAGTTGATGATAAAATCCTTGTTCTTTTCTCCTCGCCAGCCACAGACGGACCCACGTTTATCTTTTCTTTTTTTCTTGCTTCGTTTTCTTTTTGTCGTCAAAGAAAAGAATAAAAATAGCCCAAAAGGCCGTCCGCCATGTTTGTTTATACTGCCCAGGGCCCGATTGTTCAAAAGCCGATTAAAGCTAATCCCAGATTAAAGTTTATTTCTCCACTCCCAAATGCTGTTCAACGCTGATATCAGGCAAAACTTTACATTAGAGGAAGGCAATCTTGAAAAACAAGAATACGCAAAACATGAAGTTTTGAAAAGTCGAAAACGTGAAAGAAAAGTTTACGCTAGGCCTGGGTTAAGTTAATTGGCTTGCGAACAACCAAGCCCAGGACTCTTGAAGTATGCCACAAGTGTAGCTACCTTCGCGCGCTAGCGACGCGACAAAATGTGAAAAAATCGCTCGTGTAGCCGCGGCTGTAGCCTCATGATTACCTTCCTACTTTTACCCGCGTTTACCTTCATTTCCCGGTCATTCATGTTACATCTACCTGCATTGACTTTCATCTACCCATCATTTACCTTCATCAGTGACGGATCTAAGAATATTTTAAGGGGGGTTAATTGAAAAAATCAAAGTATATAGTCTGACAGAAGTCCAGATAGTTTAGGCTGCCATTTTGACTTTGTTTATGTTTTGCATGCATTAATGTCTGTTCCAGCAGAAATAAAAATATAATAAAAAGCAGATAAATAGTTTAAAAAGAGCCAAAATGGGGGGGGGGGGGGGGGGTGGCAACCCTATTCACCTATTCACCCTATTTCTTGGATCTTCCAAGACACCGAAATCAAAGTCTACAGAGCAGTTGTTCTCACCACCCTTCTCTACGGCTGCGAAACAGGGACCATCTGCAGCAGACATGAAAAGCTGA
>OX421447.1:16424289-16426789 GCA_949126865.1 Montipora capitata
TACAAAAGACAACAACAGATCGGACCAAAAACTCCCTTAAAAATGTAAATATATATATATATATATATGTGAAAGGTGCTTAGGAGGCGTTTTCCTAAGCAGTTGTGCGATACTCAAATTCACGTAATTGGTAGAGTGAAAATTTGAACTGCATTTATTTAGAAAAACAAAGTAACACTCGAGTTAAAAGAAAATGGTCTTCCTTTGAATGCGTTAAAAAATAAAAATTGTACATAAAAAGATTTTCTCGCTGGCAAGTACATGTACATGGAAGGGCAAGAAAACAGCAAAGTACCTGAGGACCAAGAGAAATGTTTTGTTCTCCACCGCCTTGTCTCTGACCCTTTCTAGGAGCCATACTTGGGAAGTAAAGAGAAAAATAATACCACAGTCACAATGACGGATAATGGAACATTTATTATCTTATTTCTAAAAAACATATTGGGGGTGTTTAGGTACAGGATTGATGCGATTTGGAGACAGGATTGCTTCACAAACCTGGAAAGATCGGTACTAAGTTCGAAGAGGAAGGTACCGTGATGCCTTGCGCCATAAAAGTTACATCGTAGGCATACTCTTTTGGGGGAAGCCGCATGCCTATTTTTCCTAGGAGAAGGAAATTAGGAAATTGGACGAGATAAGGAGAGAATAACAGTTTTATTTTGCACACCAAAATATGCCGCTTAATCGAGCCAGATATACAGCTCTGGCAGTACAAGCGATCTTTTTTGGTGTTTTGTCGTATTATGGTGTTAAATGGTTGATTGACGCCTTGGATCCAGCAAAAAAGGGTCGCTTGGCTGCTCAGAAACAGGTGAGCCACTGAAATGTAAAATTATAAATCGATCGTGCATCAGCTTCCAAACAACGGGACCGTTTTTCATAAAAATGTTCAGATTACGGAGCTTGCACATTATGGATTATAAATAAAGGGGGATTTTGTTTTGTGCGTAAGGGCGACTTGTGCCTCAATCTCCATTAAAGCGACCGACTTATTTTCTTGGCATATGGTGTCACGTACCCTCTTCTGTACTTTCTCAAAGTTAGAGGCATGTTGAGCAGAAATAAGGTTTGATCACCAAAAAAATTGGTAAAACGTAGTTCAGAGAACCTACCTTTTCACATCTTTATCCTCCTCAACCAAGGAATGTATTCATCGCAGCCCTAGGGAATTGAGATTTGTCTGTTTAACAAATTGATGTCAGTTTTTCATGCGTCTGTCCTGTTATTGATCATGAATTTCGTCATAACATTGTCAAAGTAGCTGTGGATCCACGAGGCGATAGCCGAGTGCATCCGCAGACTGCTTTGACAATGTTATGACGAAATTCATTTCATGGGTCTTATCGCATAAATTATAAATTTTTGCGTCTGTTCGCTCATTGACAATAAAAATTAGCCATTGTGAGCGGGTGAGATTTTTGCAGTCATTGTAAAATACCTAATAGATTACCTAATAGTGGTCCATTTCATGTGTTGGGACGTTCCATTTTCTATCCGCACCCACTCTGTGGAAAGCGTTTTTTATAATGTCGAGTAGGACCCAGTAGAGGGGGTTGGAATAGCTATTTTGCCTAGAAATGATGGTCGGAATCACTGTTTAAATCCGAGTCTTTATTCTATTCAAAAACAAGGGCCCGTCAGAATCTAACTTGAACTTCAGAGTTAAAGGGGCCTGTCGGAATAATGCCTTCCATTGGGGGGGGGGGGAGGGGGGGAGGGGGGTGCAGATAAAAAACAGAATGTCCCATTGTCATAAAAAAAAAAAAGAGACAATTCCTTGCAGACGAGTACATCTCTTATGTACAATACCAAAACCTCCCCAACCTCACTGCCAGGTATTCACCAAGAGCCAAATTTAGAGTTTTTTCCCCTTGCTCTGCAAAGTGATTTAAGTTTGTTGTAATTACTCACACCATTCCTTTGTTTAGGCTGAACAACTTCTGAAGAAAATAGGAATGGAAGGGGTCAAGGTACATGTACACAGATATGTCCAGAAAATTGACATAATTAGATGCACACTGATTTTGATTGGCATTATGCAGTGTCTCCTTGCTGTTCTCCCCGTCTTCATCAGCACATCGTTGTGCAGGAATACGGTATAGACAAACAACATCACAAAGTTTACCCTGAAGTCTGCTACTCAATCAAAGAGAAACAGCTATGTTTGCCCTTTGCTTTAACATTAATACCATGCATCCCACACACTTACATGAACCTCATTGTTGGAAAAATGTGGCAAAATATTAATGCTTAGGTTTACTGGGTAATAGGACCCTTTGTGTTGGATTTCAAAATTGGATAGATGTAAGTTACATGCAATCCTGGATCTAAGTGACATTTAAAATAAATTAGCTTGTACTTGATCCTCATGAAAGTATTCTTCTTTAATGAATTAAATCTTTATGCAGAAAATTCATCTGTGCATCATAGTATGTAAATTGTTATGTGGAAATAAAGAAACTCATATTTTGGACATTAGTTTTTTCTTAAAGCTACG
>OX421447.1:16434289-16451789 GCA_949126865.1 Montipora capitata
TTGTAAACAAACCTTGGAGCCTGTTTAAGTCTACCAGGTTTAAGTTTCCAGTCAAATTCAATCGAGGAATGATCCGAATTTCGAAGGCCTTCACAAACAGTGATGTTCATTAAGCATTCAGGAGTGTTTGTAAGGATCAAATCCAGAATATTTTCACTTCTCGTGGGTTCAAATACCATTTGCTGTACAAAATAGTCATCCACAATATCACAGAACACAGTCGATAAGGCATCGTAGCATTTCAGTACCTTGCCCCATGTGATATTAGGAAGATTAAAATCTCCAAGCAATAATAATGGTAAGTTTGTACCACTGCGATCAATTAGCGAAAGTGATTTCTGCAACTCGTACAGATAAACAGCATCAGATGAAGGCGGTCTATAAAAGACACCGACTAGGAATTTTGATCCATGTGAAGGGATGATGATTTCGCACCACAGTATTTCGCAGTCCGTCTCGAAATCCAAACGCCTTACACAGCCCAGTTCCACATTACATGCGAGCAGAATTCCACCACCGTGCCTTGTGCGATCTCGTCGATGGACCTGAAAGGAGCGAGTAAATAATTCGGAACTCCCAATTGACTGATCAAGCCAAGTTTCAGTTATGGCTACTAAGTCGCATGGTTTGTAAGACAGTCGACTGATCAGCTCACAACCCTTATTACTCCTAGCATTGAGAGACCAGCACGACAGTTTCATCTTGCGAGTTGGTTTTAGTTTCCTGGCAAGAGTTATGTTCCAGGGTAGGACCAGGATTTGGATGTATATCCCCTGAAATAGCATGGCGTTGTAATTGGAAACAGGCGAATGAATTACAATAATAATTCAACTTCCCAGTGAGATAGCTTCTACGACGAGTACGAGGAGTTGATGAAGAACCAAGATGGCGGCGTTCCGAATTCACAAGGTCAAATGCAGTGGGTACATTTCTGGACGAATCATTCTTCACGCTCTGCGGAGAAAACGCACTAACTCTAAAATCATCCTTGTGACACAATTCATCAAAGTTCCTCAAAGGTCCAAGCTGTCGAGAACCCAGAAGAAGAGCGAATATCAGGAACCACGTGTAGTCATCCATCAGGAACCACTTTGTCATATGAGTTGATTTGGAACTTGCACACGAAAATTTATAGACCACATGCGTGTGAAGCCCTACAGGTACAGCATCTCTCACATTAAAAAGATTCCTGACTTTGAAAGTAGTGAAGACTAACCTTATATCAATAGGTTTACATAACCGATTAGCAAGTTTGCGTATACTCCCCTGTGCCGTGACTGGAAAGTGCCCAACGTAAGGGATTTTAAAGAAAAACTTAGGTGTTTCCTGGGGCTCGATTCCTGAATGAGACTGTGTTTTCCCTCCCTTGACTGCTGTCTGAATATATTTAGAAATATATTTGTTGATAAGGTTCTCAGGGAAGAGATTCCTCCGCAGAATGACAGACAATTTTTGAAGGTCAGTATGGAACCCCATCCAAGTGTTGTTTATCTTAAAAGTTCTATCAATCAAGGTTTTGATTAACCCCAATTTGTAGGTAAAGGGGCAAAAACTCAGATAACTAGTGAGCAAACCTGTGAAAGCTTTTTTCCGGTAAACGGTGGTTACACTTTGGTGCGGGTCAGTGTTATTGATTAGAACATCTAGGAAAGGTAGAACATGGTCAGCTTCCCATTCCATTGTAAAGCGTATATTGGGGTGTTGATTGTTGATGTAATTGAAGAAAAGGGTTGCATCCCGTTCAGAGCGGAAAAGGCAAAATGTATCGTCTACGTAGCGACGATAGAATAAGACCTCTGAATCCCCGTATTGATCCAACCATATATTCTCATGGTGACCAAAAAGAGATTGGCGAGAACAGGGGCAAGGGGGGACCCCATGGCTACACCATCCACCTGGTCATAGAAGATACCCTTGAACAGGAAGTGAGTTTCCTTGGTAGCAAACTCAAACAACCTTTTAAGCTCATGTTTACTAAGTTTCAAACCTGGGTTACCCTCAGTTATATACTTGACGGCAAGGTTAATACAATCATCTAAAGGGATGTTGGTGAAGAGGCTTTCATCATCAAAGGACACCATGAACATCCCATGCAAAGATAGCTCATTGATTTCCTTCACAAAAGTGAAGGAATCTGAAGCAATGAATGTGGATGGAATATGAGGTTGGAGTAGATTACTTAAGTATTTGGCCAAGCTGTAGTTGTGGGTGCCTATGGAGGAAACTATGGGCCGAAATGGTGGGGTGAATTTGGCGCTCGTGGTTTGTGCATCTTAGGGAGACCATAGATCCTAGCAGGCTGGGATCCACTTGGATAAATGGCCTCATAAACTTCAGGATCAAAGTGACCTTTTTTCCTAAGTTCTCTAAGATAGCGTTGGAGTTTCCCTTCCCGGGTAAGGGTAGGGTCGGATGTAAGGACCCTGAATTTAGTAGTGTCGTTAATGATTTTAAATAAACCCTTGTCATATTCTTGTCTATCTAAAATTACTACCCCATTACCCTTATCTGGCTGCAATATTACAATGTTCTTGTTCTTTCTTAGTCATTCTGTGGAGGAATCTCTTCCCTGAGAACCTTATCAACAAATATATTTCTAAATATATATATGTGGACAGCAGTCAAGGGAGGGAAAACACAGTCTCATTCAGGAATCGAGCCCCAGGAAACACCTAAGTTTTTCTTTAAAATTCCTTACGTTGGGCACTTCTCAGTCACGGCACAGAGGAGTATACGCAAACTTGCTAATCGGTTATGTAAACCTATTGATATAAGGTTAGTCTTCACTACTTTCAAAGTCAGGAATCTTTTTAATGTGAAAGATGCTGTACCTGTAGGGCTTCGCACGCGTGTGGTCTATAAATTTTCGTGTGCAAGTTGTAATGCTTGTTATGTTGGTGAAACCAGCCGACACTTCTCCACGCGAGTGCACGAGCACTTACTTTCAGACAGATCTTCGAACGTTTTTAAACATCTGCAGAGTTCAGAGTTTTGTAAGGCATCCTGCACACCGGATTGCTTCGAGATCCTGGACTCTGCAGCCACTAAGTACCAAGTGAAGCTTAAGGAATCCATGTATATAAAATGGGAGAAGCCCGATCTCAACCAGCAGGTGAAACACATTAACCTGACTCTCTCCCTGTAAGGAACTAAGTGTCACTCATTTCAAAATTTTTGTTTTGTTCTGTTTTGATTTAATACGCAATATTGACAATGCAATGTGACGACGTTTGTAAGATCGCGCGCGCTTTAAATTCAACGGCGATTTCAAAATATGTAACACTGAAGATGACAGATGTACCATCGAAACATGTCTGGAAAATTAAAGAAAGTTGTTATGTTTATACGACTATCTATAATTACAATGATAATGTAAGGGGGCCATTAATTGGGACAGTACACATCTTGAGATTGGTGCTGCACATCTACATGATTGTATTGGTCTGTGGCAGCAGTTGACCAAATTGAAGGACATACAGAGGCAAAGCTGATGAATGGCATCCTGAATTGCACCACATACTGTAATAATAATGATGATGATGATGATGATGAGGATGATGATGATGATGATGATGATGATGATGATAATTTATTTTGAACAGGAAACAGTTATTTTGCCTATTAAGCAAAGAGATATATTTGAAAATTCCTCTCTTCTCAGTGCACCAAAAGGTAAGAAACATCTCATTTTGTTTTGTTGAAAAAAGTTTATGCTCTGTTTCAATTGAAATTGATTATTATTATGAGTAAATAATTATTAATAACTTCATGAGACAAAAGATACACAGCATTCCCATACATGTAATTATCACATGAGTACCTCACTAAATCCTAACGAAGGTTCAAAATTACCCTAATAATTAAATATTAATATTCTGTATCCAAATAGTCACCTTAATGATTGGGTTCACAATCAAAACTTTAATTAAGCATCAACTGTATTTAGCGCAGGGGTACTAATTTGGGACGCTGTACAGAAATTGAATCAAATCAACTCTTCAAATAATAAAATACAGGGCATAAGTACATGGGGTGTCAAATAACTACACAAACTACATGTAAGTGAATGCTCTTTTACATGTAATACTAATTGTAGTTCTATTCCTTTAACCCACTGACCCTTGAACCACCGCCGTTGACGAGTGAAATCATCTGTCATTCAACATACATGACTGTACATAGGGAGTCAATGGGTTAAACTTAGGCACTGTTACACTGTGAAATGTTTTGTGCAACTTGTCTCGCAATGTTTTGGTGACATTGTGGCGGGACAAGTTGCACAAAACATTTCACAGTGTAACATACCCTGCAATGGCCAAAATTGATGCAAGACAAGTTGCAAGAAAAGTAGAACTTAATTTTACTTTCGGCAACGGCTCTTGCAACTTGTCTCACAACGATTATTTTTTGTCGTTGCAGGGTATGTTACACTGTGAAATGTTTCGTGCAACTAGTCCCACCACAATGTCGCCAAGACATTGCAAAACAAGTTGCACGAAACATTTCACAGTGTAACAGCACCTTAAAACGTTTACTCTCAATTATGACTTTATCCACATTCCTCCTCTTCCCCGCAAACTATGTTGAAAGATGCCCGGCCTTCCATCCACTTTTCTTGCTTTCTCAAACTTATTTACTGGAATGCAACTTTGTAAAGGAGTGAGGGGGAAATAGTTTGCGAATGTGTCCCAATACTTGTAAACATGTATGACCTGCAGTGTAGGTTGGTTTTTCAATCAACATCACCATCACCATCATCATTAGAGACACCAGAAAAATCATGATGACAATGACTTGTTTGTGTCGATGCCTAAAATACTACAGCTGAAATGAAAATGAAATGAAGTTGGATGCACCTGAAATGCACAATTTTTATATCATCAAGTCATTTTTCAAACAGAAAACCTACAAACCAACTCCTAATAGGTATGGAGTCATGCTAATGTTGGTTGATAAAGCATGGTACCAGTATAAAACAGGTCATCACGTATATTGGTTAAATTACAATTAACCCTAACTCCAAGAACCAGGCTCCCTTTGACAAGTAAAATTGTCAGTTGTTAAACAGAGTGAAACCTCCAAGTGTCACTCTTAGCGGGAAAGATCTAAGGGAGACATAGATCTCCATTGATATTAAAATCAGCTGGCATTGGACACTGCTCAAATTATTTTTAAGTGGTTAAAGCTGCTTGAGTATTCGCAAGGTTCTTTACCGACAAAAGATCGCTTAAATTTGGTCAATTTACAAGTGCAGCGGGCTTTTATCTTTCTCATTAGATTCATTTTTTGGACATGTTATAGGTGTTTTATTATATGGGCCTCCTGGGTGTGGAAAAACAATGCTAGCAAAAGCAACAGCTAAAGAAGCTGGTAGGTATCTTTTAACCAGATACACATAGTTCTACATGTATGAGATGGGCTCTGGCTTTCAAGGATCCCTATTAGAACCTCTTCTTTCCCTGACTGTACAGCACTTCCAACTCTTTTTCACTAATGTTTTTGGTGGTATAATCAACTATGGACCTTGCTTCAGGGTAAAAGGAAGTCTGTAAAGTTACATGTATGTCCATGCCTAGAAAACCATGAAATTTGAGTTTTGGCTAAGGAACATCATGGGGACTTATTAGAGGCGTCATGCAACGCTCCTCCCCACTAGTGGGGAGAAGCGTTGCATGACGACCCTGATTATGCCTGTAAAGGAGACTATACATGGGCACTATTCTTATTGCCCTGAGGGAATTAATCATTTTTTATCTTTGGGGCATTTAATAAAGGAAGGTTCAAGAACACAATGTTTCAAGAAAAGTACAGTGTAGCAGTAGGGGAGAATAGTATAACATACATGTACAATGTAACAGAAGAAGTGTCTGAGAGAGAAAAGCTCTGTAGCAACAGTAATAGCCACAATTTGGGAATATTCTCTGATCCCTAATGCCTTGTGAACACCTTGAAAAGAGCTTGAAGGTCCCAGAATATGCAAAAAGGTGATTTACATGTAACTCTGAAACTAAGCAATAAACCCTCTCCGTTGCAATCAACGTTTTCTTAAAGGGCTTCCAAAAGAACTTTTAATAAAGAATTGAATTTACTCTTTTTCCACCTACATGTACCGGTACCTGCAAACTGTTCACTTAAAAGTTAACGTAACTGTCACCTTTACCTATTGTAATCTCCTCCTCTTGTCTCCAACAAAAGAATGGCAAAATGTGAAAGAAATGTTGTAAAAGAAGGAGGGAAATATTAATGGTAAAATGCAATTTAAAAAAGCAGAAATAATGTGACAGAATTGCCAAGATGTAAAAGAGGGAGGGGTTTTCCTGATCACGGTCTCCAGTTTGAACTACTTGCAGAATAAGACATCACATCTCGAGTATCACATCCGACGCACGTATGGAAAATGTTAAAATAAAATAACAATGTTTAAGAATCTTGAAATATATTTCGCTCTTCGAGCCTTTAAGTTGGAGTACTAAGAGGATAGTACTAACTCAAGAGGTCTTGAGAGTTATACTTAATTGTAGCAAGCTGTTGCCGTGGGAGAGGCGGGTGGAGAATGTTAATGAAATGGTTTTGAGGATGGAGTACTCGGGGTACAGTGAGAGATTCAGGTACGATGTTGTCAACTCGGCCCTTAAGCCGTAAAGAGTGAGAGAGAAGGCTGATCGAGAGGGCGAAAGACCGTTACATCGACCAAAGGAATGAAGGAGAGAGGAACGAGAGCAAGAGAGGGTGATAAAGAGAAGCAACTGGTACAAGAAGAGCAGATTCTGAAATGAAGCGGTAATATTTGTACAAGCAACACCGAAGTCACAGCTACAGAGGAGGTACCAGGAAGAAATAAAGCGGCAAGGTTTCAAAATCAAGGTGGTAGAGAAAGCTGGTGTTGCGATTAAAAAGTTACTCCAGAGATCCGATCCATTTAAGTCACGAAAATGTGAAAGACAGGATTGCCCAGTGTGTAGAGAAGGTGGGAGGGGACCTTGTGATCGACAGAGTGTGACTTATTAGATTAAATGTGCGGAGTGTGGCGATATCTATATCGGAGAAACGTCAAGGAGTGCATGTACAAGAGGCAAAGAACACATGAAGTCACTAGCCAAAAGGGATGAGCGGTCAGTCTTGTGGAAGCATTGTAAAGAGAAACGCAACAGTAGAACACAGAAATTCGAGATGAACGTTACCTGGTCTTACTCCAATGACCCCATGTTGAGGCAAATATCTGAGGGTGTTCGAATAGACAAAGTACCAGAAGGTTCATTGATGAACTCTAAGAGCGAGTGGAATTGTTTCCACTCGCGCGAGACCATGTAAAATAAGTTACCTCATGTTGGCTTACATGACATCTGGGAACACACAAACCTTTTTTAATGCGTCTTACATGAGGTTCGTTTTGACTGATGAGGCTCGGCGAGCGAAATATATTTCAAGATTCTTAAACATTGTTATTTTATTTTTACATTTTCTATACATGCGTCGAATGTGATACTCGAAACGTGATGTGTTATTCTGCATATAGTTCAAGTTATTCAAACGCATTCCTAGCCTCAGCGATTACTATTTCTTTAAGTCTCCAGTTTTTGTTAGGTTTTCTTTTTCAGTCAGAAAGTGCTATCAAGATATTGAAAATAACTGTATATTAGTCGGATACTATTATTATAATAATAATAATAATAATAATAATAATAATTATTATTATTATTATTATTATTATTATTATTATTATTATTATTGTTGAAGGATTCCCTCAATTCAAGACCAAAATAATTAATAGTAATCTGTGCATCAAGCTAAGCAAGTTAATCCTCTTACCTAGGTTGCCGTTTTATAAATCTTCAAGTTTCCTCTTTAACTGACAAATGGTATGGTGAATCACAAAAGCTTGCTGCTGCTGTTTTCTCTTTGGTAAGCACTGAAGGCTTTTGTTTCGTAGATTTAGACAATCGTGGCAAAGTTTTAAAGCATGGTTAGCAGTATAATATTTGCTGGTTAAATATCATGTCAACTTACTGTGCATTCAAATGTTATGACTTATAGTTACCCAGCATAAGCCTTTTGAGATTTCAGTGCTAGTCTCAGGCCACTGTTTGCTGGAGACAAAAAGGAGCTTAAGCATGCAACATGTTTGAGCTACAGACTGCAACCAGAAGTGAACTTTCTACATGCCAGGACAGTACATAGTGTCTCCCAGAGTTTCATAAACTAATAATTGTCTCTAGTAGAGAAAGATACAAAATGTACTTAAGTGAACTTAAATTTAATGTGGTTGTACATATACATGTATGAAGACAAGTTAAAAAGAGAAACAACTCACTTCTGGTTGCTGTCCATGGCTAAAAAACGTTGCTTGCTTTAAGCTCCCTATTAGAACACACCACAATGCTGGGAATTCCATGCCATTCTCTTTGTGAAGAGTGTGTGGATTCTTTAACATCCCAAGGAAAGGTTGTGAGATAGGGCCTTAAATGGCATGTAGTCCCTTAGTTTTTTTCAACAAAGTTAGACAGTGTGATATTTCTGTTTATAATATTTACTTCAGGGACGGACTTGTCAGGGACATACCGGTACTTTGTGACTGTAACAGTTTTGTCTACATTTCTATACATCAGTGATACTTGGTATTAGTGGTAAGGTGGTAGGACACCTCGTGATCCTTATTGAAATGGGTGTGTATCTTGTTACTTGAAATACTGAGCAATTGTGCATTTTGAGGTAACACCACTGTTGTGGCGCACCGGTGGCTCAGTTGGTTGAGCACTGGACTGTCACACGGGAGGTCACGATTTCAACTCCGGCCGGACCAACACTCAGGGTCTTTAAAGAGAAAGTGCTGCCTTTGTAACTACATCTGCAAATGGTTAGACTTTCAAGTCTTCTCGGATAAGGACGATAAGCCAGAGGTCCCGTCTCACAACCCTTCAATGTCAATAATCCTGTGTTGCTAAGAGTAGGGCACGTAGTTCTCAGTGTTGTGGTCTGTCTTCTGTTGTGTATCATGGTTAGGAGGGTAAAAAATGGGGCCACAGTAATTGGCACAAGCTAAGTGGTGCTCTGCCAGCTTGACTGGCATAGGTAATAAAATAAAATTAAAATATTTTGTTTCATTTTCAGGCAGTGAAACTTCAACCATGTATTATATTTATTGATGAAATAGGTGAGTGGAGGCTTCCCTATTATGCAAGGTTTTCCTTTAAAAAAATTAGGTACATGTAACTAAAATTAATAAAGGGGATAATACGTAATTATTATTGTTATTTTAAAGAGCCACTACAACAAAAAAATTGACTCTTTTCCCTTGAATTTTGAAAATTTGCTTTGTTGACACCTGATCAGCAAAAGTTGGAGATTATATTACCTTAATTAAAGTTTATTTTTCCAGCATTACTTGCATTAAAACTACACCAGAAGACTCCAGAGAGCTGGATTGAGAAGAAGATTATGCCAAAGATTCGCGCAATAATAATTATTATTATTGGGAATGCAACATGTGTAAATGCAGCCAATTAACCATGCAAGATACCAGTTTACAATGTACCAGTGTGAAAGCTCAAATCTCTGGTGCTGCATGCTAAATCACTTTTGTACACACTCAGTGGATTTAAGGGCGATTGAGTGTTTGGTGTCATTTTGTTCTAAACTTGACTTAGCTCTCTCGGAATTTTAAAGGTAGAAATAATTATTAGACCATTATTTTATATCATAAGTACCTAAGAAGGCCCATTCCATTTTCTCCATTCTTAAGTTTGAGGACTTAACTTCAATAATTGTTCAGCTTTGTTTGGTCTTATACCCACAAACCCTCTCTTCTTTGCATGGACCACAGTGAACAGTTGGAACATCATAATTGGGTTACAGTTTTATTTCTTTGCTCTTTAGACTCTTTTCTCAGAATGCGAAACACGACTGATCATGAGGCCACAGCAATGATGAAAGCCCAATTCATGACATTGTGGGATGGTGAGTAAGCAATCAGTTCTGTGAAGTTTAACATAACTGTTGCAGTTAATTTTTGTTTTCAGTTAATTTCTATTTTCAACTAGTTAGTTTTTTTTAACTAGGTGAATTTATTTCCAACTAGTTAGTTTTTTTTCTAACTAGGTGATTTTATTTTTAACTAGGTAATATTTTTTTAACTAGGTAAAATTTTCAAAAACTGGGTAAACTTTTTTTTCTCTGGTGCTATTGAAGGCCAACAAATTTTAGTGATTAAGGTCAAATGCTCAGCTGAGTGATTTAAGTTACTGGGCACTTATTTTGAATGATTAGCTTTCATGTAAGGTTAGGGAGACTGCCTGCATTTTAGGAATTAAGGTTAAGCTTTCAATTTAGTGATTAGGGTTATGCACCATTTTATTTGAAACAGTTAGCATACCAGGAGGCGTATGACAACTGCAGACTGTCTATAAATAGTGCTGATATTAAACAGTATTTAAGTCTAAGCACCCATTTGATTAGCACTGATAAGCAGTATTTAAGTCTAAGCAACCATTTTAAAATAGTTAGCTTTCAAATTAACTGAGTTAGGATTAGTCTGCAGTCCATGTACAAGTGCGAGACACTGCATTCCATGCTTGGGATTGGCATGTATTGTAGTGATTTGAGTAATCAATTATCTGAAGTGTTAAGTCTAAAACAACCGTTGTCTTGGTCATTGCGTTAAGAATATTGGTCCCTGGTTATTGGAAGTAAAGCATTCTTTCACTTGTAGGATAAAGGGGTTAGATTGTAAAGAAGCTGTGGTGCTGTGTTGGTGGGAAAGTGAAGTAAAAGAAAGGGTTTATCAAGTGAAGTTGATATGGGAAATTGAGCACTGTGAAGAAATTTGAAAGCTGGCGTTTTGATTGTTAGCCCTTCCTCAGAGCTAAACCCTTTTTTTGTCTTTCACATAGTAGGACTACTTTTTGAAATGAAAAAATAGTGATTTTTTTTATTTTTATGATTCCTTTGGAAATATAACTTGTTTAATACAAGATTGATAAATATTTCTCTCTCAGATTTTCAATTAACAAGAGCAGTATACTACCGGAAAGTAACTACATTACAATAACGTTACAATGGTATTATTATTTGGTACTGCTACGATATGAATAAACTTCAATTTACCTTGAAAGAAAATTTGTTTACTCACTTTGCAAAATGGCCTGTTTACATGCTACAGATCCAATCTAGTGGGAGAAATAAGTGATTGGAGTTTTCCAAACTTGGTCACTACTCGGGCAGAGTGTTTTTTTTTTATATCAGTTACTTTTCCTAAAAGCAACTACTGTTTTTCACACTTGTGTCCTCTGTGAGAAATTCGACTATGTACTTGGGACAAGATTTGAAACAGTTCCTATTTTAGAGCTACTTTCTTGATGTTTGTCGTTGCTGTAAGCCCATTTCTTTTAAGTTATCATCTGATGTTCCCAGTTTGTTAATTGTTTCTGCTCAGATCGATCTTCGTTTCCTGACGGGCCAGGTTTCTTCTCTGTTTTTCTTTCAAGAAACGTTTGCCCTTCCTGTAAAAATCATCTTTTGAATAACAAGTTATTTGCAAATCTTTTCAATTCCTGTATTTCTCCATAGAAATCGATTTCATTTACGCTATTGCATTGGCGTGACTCCTCCATAATTTTCTACAAGATTTACAACATGTGCATGGCTCTGGTGTCCAAATGTGAATAAATTAAAGTTTGGACCGAGAGTGGCCTGGGATGAATAATAAAATATTTCATTATAAATTATGATGAGAGGTTTGCTTGAGTTGCTTGTGTGGTCAAGTGGATAAGAGAGTGGACATCCAGAGATAGGGGTTCAAGTTCAAGTTCGGGTGACAAGTATGGATTGTCTGTGAGAAGTGCTGTAGAAGGGAGTGGGCATAAGGGATATCCAAGGGGGGAGGTAACTGGAAGGTAAGGGGGGATGGATCCGTAAAGAAAGGGTGGGGTAGGATAGGGATAGTGGGGGAAGATGAGGGACGGGTAGGACAAGTAGAACGGAGAAGAGCAGAGTTTCATTCTTTTTTCATACCCCCTAAAAAACCAAGCCCCTGTTTTTTAACTACACCCCTAAAAAAGGAAAATCCCTTTTTTAGACAGTTGATTTAAAAAAATCTAGTTAAAAAAAATTACCTAGTTAAAAAAAAAAAAACCTAGTTAAAAAAGATTAACTAGTTAGAAAAAAAATTAACTGAAATGAAAAATTAACTGCAACATAACAGTAGTCTCATCATCATCTACACTGGAGCAACGGTGTGCACATGGGATTCATTTAAGGCCCTGTGTGGGGCAAATTGACCAGCTCTTAACATGACTGTGTCCAGTTGATTTTTTATCTCTGCATTTTTTTTTTGGCCAGAAAATTACAAATCTTTAGCTTCAAAACCCTCATGAGCTTCTCAGCAAGCACTTATAACAAAACACTGTATGCAAAGCAATTAGTGACTAATTAACAATTAGACCCGTACCCCACAAGGGCTACGGGTCAATAGCCCATGAGGCGAAGCTGAATGGGCTATTGACCCGTGGCCCTTGAGGGTGAAGGGTCTAATTGTTTTAGTATCACCCAACTAGTCAGACAGAAAAGGCAATAATAAAGTTAGCAAATGCAAGTTAAAGAAATATTTAATTGAGAATTAAACGAAAGAAAGCGTCACGCTTTTCACTACTAGAGGACTATTACTAATAGTCCTCTAGTAGCGTAGCCAATCATGATGCAGGATTTGCATTAATTAGTCCACTAGTTGGGTGACACTAATAAGTGGTATTATAGTGAAGTAATACCAAGAAGGTTGACAAAGATGACAGCTGGTGTTTATTAGAGTGTTACAACTGTACAGGGCAGTGATTCTACCCTGTAAATTTTGCCCCCATACATGTTGGTTTGCAGGCTTGTTGAAAAGCCAGTTAAGACCACAACAAAGCAAAAAGCAGCATTTTAACTGACATACCAGGCTTCCAAACAATGACATTGATGGTACCACTGGTTGGTGGTGACAATTCTAGAGTTATCTTGTGTAATAATTTTTCACATCAAAACTGACTGATTGGTCCTCAGAGGTTTGAATCCAGGGAAAAGTGACGTCAAAGGCTCACTAGCTTAAAATTTCAGCATGTGAATGCAGTTGATTATAATTTATATGCAAAAGTCGAGTTTAAAAGTCTGAAAGCCCAAAACTCCCATGCAGTTTATTAATTCTGCAGTGAACACACTCATTGCTATTTGCATTCGTAAACTAATGAGTCTTTGGCGTCATTTTTTCCTCGATCCAGCTCTCTCAAGATCTTAAACTAGTTAGTAATGGCGGACCATCAAATAGGAAAA
Source organism: Montipora capitata (assembly GCA_949126865.1). Lineage (NCBI taxonomy): Eukaryota > Metazoa > Cnidaria > Anthozoa > Scleractinia > Acroporidae > Montipora > Montipora capitata. The sequence goes on from OX421447.1 coordinate 16,447,589, forward strand.
TTCCAGTTACATTGTAGAATAAACAGGTATCTTTTTAAAATCATGCAAGGCTTAAAACTTTAGTTGTTTGGTGTTAAGTTAACATAGTTTTGAAATCCAAAGAAAAATAAGAATTGATTTTTTGGTCACAGGGGAACTTTAAGAGAACAATAGAAAAAAACCTAAACATACAACAATAGATTTTGCATAAAAATAGAAAGTGCAACACCCTGTACAATAGCCAATGAAGAGAAAGCAGTGTTCGCGAAACAATCAAAATTCTCTTGCAACACCTTAAAGGTGTTGTCAAGTTACTGTACATTTAGTTACTGAGAAGAACAGTACATTTCCTTGTAATAAAAATGTTTTTCAGGTCTGTTGACTGATTCCTCCTGTCAGGTGATTGTTATGGGGGCAACCAATAGACCTCAAGATGTTGACAAAGCGATACTCAGGAGGATGCCCTGTGGATTTCATGTAGGATTACCAGTAAGTTGTTTATTAAAAGGATTATTTTTCCTGTCCTTGAAGCATGATGTGATCCAAAAAATTACCGACTCAAAGCAATCAGTTTTTAAACAGGAATAATGTCTTCATCAGTCAAGTGTTTGATTTAAATGCTAGTCACATGATTTTAAACCACATGGGCATTTTAGTGCATCCTGTTTAGACTTAGTGGTCAAGTGGTTTATGATCATGTGACTAATAGTTAATTCATGGCGAATAACATTCTGTATTGCACTCACTGAGACATTCTTTGACATCTGTTTTCAGAATTCAGATCAGCGCAAAGAAATCTTGAACATTATTCTGGAAAAGGAGAAGGTAAATCCTTACAAATTCATTATTAATACTAACAAGGTGATATTATTTTTTGTCTAATGATGAGGTCACTTCTGATGTGGTAGATAGTGATGTCGTGACTGCGTATTGCTACATGTAGTCTTCGTAAGGCAATAAGGTCAATTGGTTGGGCTTTACTTTATAAGGCTTGATCAGTGCTGGAAATAATTTTTCTTTATTCAGAGGACATATGTCCTTTCAAATCTTCCTTTTGGTCGGACATTTGACAAATTGGACCGGACATAATTTATTGACTGACAACACTTTTGAAGAAGAAAACTCAAGATGTGCTGGTGACATGTTCGGTCATCGTGTCCGATCATAATGTGAAATTGGCATTGAAATATCATAGGGGTTGACAAGCCTGACTCACGCTTTCCACCCACGTGTTTTAGCCGTTAATTCTCAGAGTTTAGCTTTTACGAGTATATCTTTCAGAGACCTTCCTCGTTTGTATGATATAATTGGAGGTTCTTTGTAGATCTGTCTGAGTAAAGGCTGTTTCTCTATCAGTTGCCAGTGTTTCATGAGAATGTTTTTAAGGCTGGGAACTGATGGTTGATACTGTGTGACAAAGGGCAAAATGGTTTTTTCTCTTGATGGTTTTTGTCGGAGTGCTTCTTTCCTGTTTTCAAAGTGTATTTCAGAGAGAGTTTGAGTTATTAAGTTTCGTGGATATCCTCTCTCTCTAAGATGCTTTTTGAGTTCTTCTAGTCGGTTTTGAAAGTGTTCTTTTGAGGAATTTGTTCTGAGGAACCGGAGGGCTTCGCCTTTTATAAAGCCCTTCTTGACCCCTAAAGGGTGGCAAGACGTGAAATGTGTATATTGGAAAGTTTCAGTAGGTTTGAAATGCGTTCGTACGTCGAGAATTGACGAGCTGTTAAACCGTTTGCCTTTGTACACAATTGTATCCAGAAATGTGACTTTTTCCTCAGAGATTTCTGCTGTGAATTTAATAGTGGCGTGGTGATTATTTGCTTGTTCAATGAAGTGTGTTATTTGTTCTCTTCCGGTACCCCAGAGAGAGAAGATGTCGTCTATATATCTTTTCCAACAGATAGGCTTTATTGCGCTCTTTTTTAATAACTCTGTTTCTACTTTCGCCATGAAGATATTTGCGAAAGCAACAGCGACCTTTGTTCCCATCGCTGTCCCGTGTGTTTGGAGGTAATTTTTTCCATTAAAATGGAATGAGTTTTCTTTTAAAATGAGACTGAGCGCTCGTTCAAGTGACTGTGTTGGAATCGGGGGTTTATCTTTGTAGTGAGTAACATAGGCTTTGCATATAGTTTTGATCCCCTCTTCCTGTGGAATGTTGGTATATAGACTTGTCACGTCCATTGAAACAATGATCCCGTGCTTTGGGACTTCTGTGCTTTCTATGAAATTAATGAAGTCTGTAGAGTCTTTAAGATAAGAAGCCTGTTTTTGTGCTATCGGTTGCAACAGCCTATCAAGAAATGCTGAGATTCTTTCTGTTGGTCCGTCACAACCTGATATTATTGGCCTACCTACTGGTGTAGGCTTGTGAATTTTAGTTAGGGTGTAGAATATGGGAATTCTAGGCGGGCTCGGTGTTTGTAACAGCCATTTTTTTGTCATGTCATCAATGTTTTTATTTTCATGTAGTTCTTGTATTAGTTCTTTCACCTTATATTGAGTTTCCTTAACCATCGGTTCATCTAAAGGTCTATAGTGTTTCGAGTTGTCAAGTAGCGTTTGACCTTCGTTTATTTTGTTTTCTGTGTCCATAATAACGACACAGGAACCTTTGTCTGCTTTTTTCACATTGAGATCTTTGTTTGTTTTTAAAGATTGTAGTGCTTCTCGTTCTTTTGATGACAGATTGTTTTTTGGCTGTGACAGTTTAATTTCTGCCAGTTGTAATTTAACCTCTTCAAGATAACTTTCGAGTGCAACTGAGGGTTGAACTTGTGGTATCCAGTTTGATTTTACATGATAAGGATGTGGTTTGCTATTTTGCCCATGAAAGATATATTTCAGGCGCATCCTTCTCGCAAATTGCTCAAAATCCTGAAGAAGTTGACGCCTGATATGTTGTTCTTTTGTTAATGGTGTGGGTATAAATTTTAACCCTTTAGAGAGTAAATTTATTTCATGATCTGTGGTGTTTTGTCTGGATAAGTTCTTTATGTACCCCCTGTTTCTTTCTAGCTGTGTTCTTTTATAAGCTTGTGCTTTTGAGGTTTTGCGTTCCTTACGCTTTTTACTGCCCGATTTCGACAGTTTGTTGTTTTCCTGTGCACCCTTGTTATGTAAGTTGGACTCAGTAAGTAGACAGGCATACTTTTCACCACTTTTATTTGACATTGTGCTCATGAAGGTTTTAAACTCGTTGAACTTTTTAAAGAAGTTTTCAGCTATCTCTTTTACATTTTGCTCATGAGTGTTCATATTGTCCTTTGATTTCTTGTTTACAGTTCCTTTCGGTCTCTTTTGCCGCTTGAGTGATTTTTTGCTTTCATCTATTCTCCTTTCATGGTACCTGATTAGGGCGTTCACCACCTCTTGTTCTGTTGTTTTTCTTATCCTTTTAATGTCTGTTTTAAAGGCTTCATCTGCCCTTATGCGTGCTCGTGCTTTGTATTGTAATGTCTTTGGGCATGTTCCTCTTTGGGAATGCCTATTCAGGGCTTTTAAAGCCTCCTCTGATTGTTCTATTATTCTTTCTTCCGACAGTGTTTCACTGTAGCGGCGTTTTCGGTTCTGATTTCTTTTCTGGTCCTGTGGTTGATATTTTTTGTCAGAGGTGGTTCCGCGTCTGTTCTCCTTCTTGTCTTTTTTCTTTTTAGCGTCTTTTGGAGATCTTTGGCTCGGTTCGGGGTCAGGTTCAGAAAGGTTGCTTTCTTCTTCGTCGTTTGTTTCGTCGACAACACTGACATCTATTTCGCCAATGTCTAGAAGGTCATCGTTGGAGGTCGTTGGTACGGCAAGGAGGCCTTCTTCTGTTAGCATTTTTTCTGACATTTTCGTTCGGCGTTCTATCAGAATGGTCAGGCAAGACCGCGGTTTCGATCCTATCTTATGGATCTCTTCAGTTGCCGATTCCGGGGAACGATAGAGAAGTCTCTCTGTTTGTTTAGCTAGAGGAGTTTCTTAGCCTCTTTTATACTCGTTTGTATTCTTCAGTAGTGTGACTTGATTGGCTGATTTATAGTTTGTTCTTATTGGCTGTATAAAGGTGTATTTTTGTGAACCCCTTTGTTCGGTGGTATCTGTTCTTTTTTATGTGGCTCTAAAGCATTGTTTACGACACCTTTATCATTATTGGTCTTCCTCTTGTTGTTCTGTCTTTATACTTTTGAACCTTTGTTTTTCATTTAGTGCCTTGTAAATGTGCCCATGAACATGACATCCA
>OX421447.1:16466789-16471789 GCA_949126865.1 Montipora capitata
CTTTCGGTTTATCATGGCATTCACTGGACCCTGAGACAACTGAAATACTTTAAAAACCAAAAGCTAGGTTTGCGGAGAAGGGGGAATCAATCCACCAGAGCCACTGTTTTGTTTTCTGTAATAAGACCACCATGCTTCGATGCGTTGGTTGGACGGTGAACTGCCGTATCGATGGCTGTTGGGACCATCAAAAGGACGAGAAGCACTAATGCAAAAAACTCCCTGTATTGCAGCAACTACCACATTTTCGGTCCCACAGTCAGTTTGAACAATGGGCTCCTGGTTTGAACTAGTCTTGGACATCCTTGTATCTGCTTTACACAGCGTAAGTAATAATATGCAATGATCGCAGGATCATGATTTGTAGCTGCAACCTGCAGAAACATAATCCTTCTGGAATAGCCATCAATGCAACCACTTATATGAAATCCATAAGGAGCTACAACAAGTTGCAAAAATAGTGGAGACACTTCACCTTCTTGGGGCGTAATTAATTTCCTTATTATCTCTCACACAGCAGTCCCCCTCCCCCCCTTATCAGTGTTGCTAGCAAGACAAAAAAATGTTGGGAACTTAAGCAGTCAACATTGAAAGGGGGAGGGGGGAGAGGAAGTGGGAAAGGTTTAAATTCTAGATACGGCTGGCATTGGAAGCTAGAAAAGGTGTTTTTTAATGAAAGTGTCTCAACAATTTTGCAACTTGTTGTAGCTCACGGTCATATCCGTCAATGTGCCACGCCCCGTTGGGTCCTGGGTTTCTATAGCACCTTCGTTCAAGTCTTCTACGTCTTCTTTGAATAACGCCGTAAGGATCAATATTCTGTAAAAGTGGTAGTCATGCTGTAGCCTTCGTGTCATAGATCGATAACCAAGGCACCTGCCTGAACCGTTAAGTTCCAAAGTTATTGCTCGGCGAATGTCGGCAACTGATTGATTCCCCCTTCTCCGCAAACCTAGCTTGTGGTTTATAAAGTATTTCAGTTGTCACAGGGTCCAGTGAATGCCATGATAAACCGAAAGGAAGATTAAGATGGGCGCATATCGATACCCTTTCCTCCAGTAGGCAGCTACACATTCCTCGACGGAATTGAATGTTTCCACACAAGTACAGTCTGGTAATCCTACACTATGAGCTATAATCTGAAGCAGTAATAATACCACAGCAGGGAACTTCATAGTGATGTTCTCTCTTTCTCGTATATTGCTGTTCAACGAGCATGGTCGACAGCTTGTCAGGTAACCAGGCCTCACCTATTCGTCTGGTAGTTGTTTTGTAGTGTGGGAAGTGTTTTGGATTCTGGGAAGTGTTTCGGATTCTAGGAGGTGTTTTTGGATTCTGTGTTTTGGCATTCTAGGAAGTGTTTTGGCATTCTGGGAGGTGTTTTGGATTCTGGGAAGTGTTTTGTCCCTATGGGCTACCGTAAATACCAAATGGGAGGACATAAAATCAGAAACGTCCCCATGGGGTGATAAATGTCGTGAGTGGCCTCGATTCCCGCGCAAGCTTGATTTGCCAGAAACCCGAGTTAGCATCAAGCTTTGTAAATACAGTGGAACTTGCCAACCGGCCCAGGGTCGTATCCACAGCAGGAAGTGGGTGATTCTCTCTCTTTACATATTCATTGAGCCTGCTGAGGTCTACGCAGATCCTGACCATTCCATTGCCTTTGGGGGTAACCATCATTGGTGCACAGCAAGTATTACGCCCTTTCAACAAAGCACTGTCCAACTCATTTTTGGTTTTCCTATACCGTGGGAGGGGTACTTTCCTTGGAACAGATAACTGAAAGCTTCCGTTGTTCTGCTGGCTGTCTTCCTAGCACCGGTTCCCCCAGATCTTCAACGACATAAATTTCTTCTCTGGTAACTTTATCTCACTCTTGTAAAATGGCGGTAAAGGTTCCAAGGCACTTTAATTTCTGCTTACACGGGACTATTAGCAACTTAGTCAATCTGGCAAGCAAGGTACTGGTTTCAGTTTGCTGAATAAGTTTAGTGGAATTACAGTATCATCGGCGCCTGTGTCTACTTTAAATTCTCCTGGTTGCCCATTTAGCTTGAACGTTGCTTTCCATGACTTTTTGGCACCTCCACTAATAGCATTCAGTAATTTCGCCCAGAAAAAAACTCATCATCATATTAGCCTGCAGAGCAGGCGAGATTTCTTCGAGCGAGCGCTGAGATCGTAAAAAGTTCACCTGCCATCTTGAATTTTTCATGCAGTGGAGGCTGGAGAGAGAAAGAAAGTTTCATTTTTCCCCTCCCCCATCCCCCACCGTCTAACATGGCGCGGTCTATAAAATGGCGGTCGCAAGATTGTAACGCGAACTCGATCGCCCCCAACAAGCGAACTCGACCGGCCCATCATATTGGTCCTTAGTAAGCTTCACCTCAGCCACCCTCTTGTCCGGGCGAGACTTGCATGCTTTGCCCAATGACCCACTTTAGCGCATTTGTTGCATTTTGAGTCTCTCGCTGAACATAGCTTCTTGGGATGTGGAAGGCCCAGTCATCGTCGGCATTTGGCTCCAGAAATGTTTCCAGTAGCATGCTTTGGTTTGGGAGGTTTCCTTTGGTGTTTCTCCTTTACAAGCAGTTGTTTGCCTCTTGGTTTGAATAATCGGTCCACACTAGCTGACTGGGGGTCTGACTTACTGCCCTGAAAAATTGTTTGTTGCTTCTTAACTGTCTCCAATTGTCTAGCTTGGCCTCCTTGTCATTTCTGAGAAATCTGCGGTGATCCTCTCCAAATTGTCTGGTTTCTTGCCAGCAGATGGAAGTTGGTGTTCCTTGAGGTATTTGTCGTGTGTTGGTTTTGAAGTATACAAATTTTCGGAGCCCCCCCTCCTAGCCCAACAATTTTTTCAGAGCCCCCCCTTCGGGTGTCTAAAAATTTTCGGTGCCCCCCCTCCCCCCCGGCCCTTGTCATATTGAATGAACTTTCCCTTAGCAACCCCTAGTTTAATAGTAATAGCAGCAGTTTCACAAGCAACCTTTGTGGCTTCCCTAATGGTGTTGTTATTAGAATACTCCTTACAAGAAGGGGGTCCTCTCCACTAACTAAAACATTCACTAGTCAGCAGGTAGTTTTGTAAAGAAACAGTGAACTTTTATCTGTTCCGCTACGGGACCATAGGCGCTTAAGGGGCGTTTACACGACAGAGCAAAAATGGCACGGGCCCGACAAAAACTGGAACGGTTCCAACAGTTTTTACAAAGAAACAGTGAACTTTTATCCGTTCCGCGACGGGTCCATAGGCGCCTATGGCACCTATATATGGGAAAATTACGTTTGAGCTTATAAATGCTAAAATATGCTGTAAATGTAGAAATAAACTTCACTTGCCTGTACGTACAGTTGTCCTGGTCTTTTCTGTGCAATCGGAGGGCAAACTGTGTCCGTTTTAGACGGATTTGTGGCTTTCGAATTTTTACGATGCCGTTAGTTGTCATTTCCCCTCATAAAGAGGCTGGTGACGACAGATACAAAACGTAGGTCACAGGTCACAGGTCATTGTTTTACCTATACAGAAAGTATCCTAAACATTCATAAAAGCTAACCTTAGGCCTAAAAACTTTTCTTTAGGCCTAATGTTTAGGATACTTTTCTATTAGGCCTAGGCCTAATTAAGCCTAAAAAGGCCTAATTAGACCTAAATAGGCCTAAGGTTAGCTTTTGTGAATGTTTAGGATACTTTCTGTATAGGTTAAATAATGACCTGTGACCTGTGCCCTGTGACCTGTGACCTGCGTTTTGTACCTGCCGGGCTGGTGACTCTCGGCGACCTCGTCCCACAAATTGCTCTTGCATCTCAAAGCAAGGGTCCGAATCTCCATAAAAACAGCACAGCCTTAAGGCCAGATAAATTTTCTATCACATCAACTTCACTCCAGGACGACACAGCGATTTCCAAATAATGTTCGGCTTTCTATAATCTTCCCATGCGCTCAGCTAGATGTGTGGCTATGGCCGTTATAGCTTGATAGCGATCGTATTACATTCTGCACTCTCATTGGACAATTAGAAACACTTGGCCAATGAGAGTGCAGAATGTAATATGATCGCCATCAAGCTATAACGGCCGTAGCTACACCACAGGCAGCCCTAAGTCGGAGGGTAAAAATTATAAGGATTTGCATGAGAATCTTGATAACAAACTGAAAAAGATATTTACACGCAAAAGTGCTCAATAAAAAAGCCGTACTTTATTGTCGTGGTGACTTTCTCGCTTTTTGTGTGGTTATTTGCCTGACTGAATGCGATTTAAGCGACTTTTCAAATTCCCAGGTTGTCACTCGTACCTAAATAAAAGGCAGGTACAAAAGTCGGACCGGATCAACTCGGACCGCCAGTCCGGGTCGGATCAACTCGGATCGCCTCGGATCATGAAAAAAACACAAAATTAAATGAAATTGAAACTTTTACCCATTTGAAGGTTAAAATTCCAGTCAAAAATGGGCCAAATTAAGGACGGTGCCTACTAATTAAAGATATTTTTGCCCCGGTTTATGATTATGAGGGAAATGTAGATCTTAACAAGTGTTATTGAAATCCAAAAAGAAAATTGAGGGTAACCACGCATTTTTGGAAGATAATTAATCAACAATATTTGTAAAAAGCTTTGAAATACAAAGCAATGTATGGCGTTCTTTCCCAAATTGAAGCTTAATGATCTCTCAAAAATGCATGGTTACCCCCAATTTTCTTTTTGGATACCAAGAGTACTTACTAAGATATACTTTCTCCGGATAGTTTTAAACCGCACAAAAATATTCCTGTATTAGTAAGCATCGGCAATAGGAAATCTGAGTAAATCTGAAGATGCGCAGAACGTACGCGCAATAACAATAGTAGGCACCATCCTTAAGAAAGACTCGAGACGTTTCTCCGTGTCGTGCTGTGTAGTCAAGCCGCCATTTTGCATTCTTAGTGACAGTTCCTCTCGGACTCGTTTCGTGTTCATCCATCCCTGATCGATCCCGCCGCGTCATGGACCCAGA